>JABSTQ010009983.1:900000-1066016 GCA_013358835.2 Ixodes persulcatus
TCAAATTATATATATATATATATATTGAAGGGGTTTTTAATGGGGATGATTTAATGGAAGTAGGTTGGCAACAGACTGCCCCACCGAACGGTTCGATCGCCAACTGCCTTGTCCAGCACCCAGCACGAACTCTCCAGCCGGGGGCGCTTCGTCTTCTTCCTAACAATATATATATATATATATATTGTTAGAGGCAGACGAAGAGAAAGACGAGGAGTACAATGGTGCCCTTGTGAACGTTGAGTGGCATTCCGTCAGCCGGAACTGAAGTTGACTCCAGTGAGCCTGTAACATTTTTGTGGCAGCGGTGGGATCACTTCTAAACTTCGATGGCGAATCCACTGCACGTTACGTCCCACTCCGGCAATACTTCGCAGCGAGCAGCTGAAAATGGCTTCTCCATGAGCGTTCCAACGCCGCTAGAATGCCTTCAAACTGGCTTGAATGTTTTTCCGAGTGACATCAATGGGCCGCAAAGTTCCGCTTTGGGGATTTCTGTAGATGACTTCAACACCCGTTCAACGGCTCTGGATGGAGGTGAGATCGTTTCATCAGTTAGCCCCTTGACGAATGTGAACCGAGGTACCCGTGTAAAGACTAATCCGTCATTGAAGTTAAAGCCCTTCGACGGCAGCGTACCAGTTCACCTTTATCTGTACCAGGCTGAAGTTATTGCACAAGCCAACGGCTGGACGGAAGACGACAAAGTTCACGCGCTCGTCTCCCAGTTGCAAGGGACCAGCTCTAGACGTGCTTTACCATTTCGATGGTATCCACCTATCGTTCCCGGCCCTACGTGAGGCACTTGAACGACGTTTTGGAGATAGACATCTCCAGCAAGTGCACAGCTCGGAGTTAAGTCTACGCCGTCAGCGCTCTCACGAAACCCTTCAGGAGCTGGCTGTCGACATCCAGCGCTTGATTGTCAAGGCACATCCTGGAGCCCCAACAGACGCAAAGGATAAGATTGGCACCTCCGCTTTTGTAGACGCAATAGCTGATCCAGACGTTCAAGTATTTGTACGTATTTCATGACCTACAAACGTCAAAGATGCCCTGGATCAAGCGCTAAAAGCGGCAACCGCTCAAAGGGCAACAGAGTTCGTGCAGAGGGCTGGGCGTCTACAAGAGCCATTATCACCACTTTCTGCCTTATCTTCGGCGACAAAAAGGCAGCATAGTAGAAAGAAGTACAATCGTCCACAACAACCAACCCGTTCTAAGGCCACTGATCAAGCTTCCAAGGTTAAGGGTGGAGCGAGTACGGTGTTTCCTTCAGTAACTCCCCTAAACCTTCCTCTGACGTCAGTTGCGAGCAACCAATCGCCGGTTGCAAAATTTACTGTTTGGATCGAATGTATTGGATACCAAGATGCTCTTCTTGACACTGGAGCAGCAGTGAACGTTCTGGCATCGTCCTTGGTTCCAGCAGACGCACGTCTTCGTCCGACGTCACTTGGATTGTTCACTGTGAACGGTACGGCTATTCACACCCTGGGTATTCTCACTTTGCAAGTGAAAACAGTTGAGAGTACATCACCAGTGGAGTTCGTAGTGCTCGAGAAGCTCTGTTTGCCCGGTAGTGCTTGGGTACGAGTGGTGCCGTAAAAATAACTTTATTAATAATGACTTTCCGCATTCCAGAGACAACACAATCGCAACATCGAAAATTGATCACAGTAAGTTCTTATCAAGGCACAAGCTACATCTTGGTGCCGCTCGAGTTATCTTCAACGTATGGAATGGCACAACTGCACTTCTGAGAGATTCGCTAAACCACGTCCAGAAAGTGCTTCGAGCTTTACTTTTCACTGACACAGCAAGTATCACACCCGTGACAGGCAATGTCTACGTGTGCAAAACGGTCACCATACCCCCGAGCTCTGCTGCGTGGGTTCCAGTGAATACGCCCGACCAGAGCTTCAGCGGCGACGTCATTTACGAACCTCTCCTCCATGCTAAACCTGGGCACGAGTTTGTTTCTCCCCATACTTTGGCATCTTCTCTGCGGGGAAACTTCGTCATCTTGGCTGTAAATATTGGATTGAACGACCTCACGCTAAAACCGGGGGAACAAGTCGGAACCGCACAGCCCTCCTGCCCTGAAGTGCAGGTGAATACAGTCGCACTTGAATTCAACTCACAGGCAGACATACCCAGTCTTCCATGGGAAAAATTTAATGTTAATCCTGACCTTGACGCTGAACAGATGGCAGCGGTTCGACAGCTCCTTCAACGCCATCGTAGCTGCATCGCACTTTCTCCAAATGAACTCGGCTGCACGTCTTTAGTCGAGCATTCCATCGACACTGGGGACAGTCGACCTATTCACCAGTCACAGCGTAGGTTTGCTCCATCCGAACAGAGTGTTTTTCAAACGCAAGTTAAAGACATGATTCAACAAGGGGTGGTCGTTCCTTCATCAAGCCTATGGTCCTCTCCAGTGGTGCTCGTCCGAAAAAAAGATGGTACTATCCGGTTTTGTGTTGACTACAGAAAAATCAACAGCCTTACTAAACAGGATGTGTATCCCATACCTCGCTTGGATGATGCCCTGGATCGACTACAGGGATCAGAGTATTTCTCCACCTTGGATCTCCTATCAGGATACTGGCAGGTTGCTCTTGACCCTAAGGATGCAGAAAAATCCGCGTTTGTGACACCGGATGGACTCTACCAATTTACGAGAATGCCTTTTGGGCTGTGTAATGCACCTGCTACATTTCAGAGACTAATGGACAGGGTGCTAGGCCACCTGAAGTGGACCATGACACTCGTGTACCTAGATGATGTAATTGTGTATGGAAGCACATTCGAGGAACATCTCCAAAGACTTACATCAGTATTGGATGCGCTCTCTTCTGCCAATCTGCGCTTGAAACCAGAAAAGTGTTACTTTGGGTATAAAGAAGTAACCTACCTTGGACACGTTGTATCGAAAAGAGGGATTACACCAGATCCTGTCAAGCTTCAAGCCTTCGCAGAGTATCCTGTTCCAACATCCTTAAAGGAGGTAAAAAGTTTCCAGGGATTCGCATCATACTTTCGCCGATTCATTTCTGACTATGCGCGCCGTGCGGCTCCAATGACCCGCCTGCTGCGCAAGAATGTACCCTGGCGATGGACAGCAGAGGAACAAGCTTCCTTTGAAGACCTGAAAAGTGCCATGTTGAGTGCCCCAATTCTCGCCCACTTTGACCCTGCTAAGGCGACCTATCTTCACACAGATGCCAGTGGAGAGGGACTCGGTGCTGTTTTGTTGCAACAAGATGACGACGACACGCAACGTGTTGTTTCATACGCAAGTCGCCGTCTGACGGACGCAGAACAGCGTTATCATTCTTCAGAACTTGAGTGTCTTGCACTAGTCTGGTCAGTGCAACACTTCCGGCCATATCTCTACGGACGACACTTCACGGTTGTGACCGATAACTCAGCTTTGACATGGCTCCAAAGCAAGAAAGATCTGACAGCCAAACTGGCTCGTTGGTCAATTTTACTTCAAGAGCGTAACTTCACAATTGTTCATCGGAGTGGCAAAGAACACCAAGATGCAGACTTCTTATCTCGTCATCCGATGAAGGACATACCGGATTCTCCTGACCACGATGCTTGCTTTTGTGCGCCTACATTTAATTTGAACGCAGGCCAGGAACAAGACTGTGAAATCCAAGACATCATGTCTCGACTTCAAACGACTGACGTACCGCCCACGACTAATCGCCTACGTAAAGCGTACCAGATTCGTGCCGGGTTACTTTGCCATCGCAGTTCCAGCACTAAACATTGGGTGCCAGTTGTCCCATCTTCGCTACGCAGAGCGGTACTGCATCTTTGCCACGACGACCCTACGGCGGGGCATCTAGGCCGTGACAAAACTTTGCAGAAGATTTTAGAAAGGTACTGGTGGTCCGGGCTTCGAAAGGACGTGACAAGCTACGTAGCCTCCTGCTCACAATGTCAGAAACGCAAGTCACCAAATACAACCAAGCCATGTGAACTTCATCCCATACCACCACCGGAGGCTCCATTCGAGGTCTGGGGAATCGACCACCTCGGACCTTTTCCACGTACATCGGACGGCAACCGCTTCATCCTAGTGGCGGTAGATCATCTTACCAAATGGGTAGAGTTATGCCCCGTGGCCAGCACCTCAACCGAAGAAGTGGTGCGGTTCCTTAGAACACAGCTTCTCCTGCGACACGGAGTGCCACGGATGATCATCACTGATCGAGGTACAGCCTTTACCTCTGCCATGTTTTCAGAAGAGCTAGCATCTCAAGGCATAACTCATGCTAAAGCATGCTCCCTACCGACCGCAGACGAACGGGTTGGTGGAGCGAGCTAGCAGAACAATTGCTGGAATTCTTTACTTGTACGTAAATGTCAAGCACACTGATTGGGACACTTTTGTTCCTTATGCCGCGTTCGCGATGAATACCATGAAGCAGTCAAGCACCGCTTATACACCATTTCAACTTGTTCATGGTAGAACGGCGGTGCTTCCTCTGGAATGCTCATCATCTGTAACGTGGCAGAATAGGGGAGACGATTTTGCTGACAATAACTTTCAGCACCGCCTGGATGACGCACGAGGACGAGCAAGAATGGCTATATTACATTCCCAACAGCGTGCAGCATCTCGATACAGCGCTCCTGGCTCGACACCATGTCTATCTCCGGGTGACTTGGTCCTGGTTCGGAGGGAACAGCGAAGAAAGGTCGAGCACAAAAGCTTCTTCCTAGGTACAGGGGTCCCTGTGAAGTCACTAAGAAAATTGGACCCCTAACCTATGAAGTACGAGATTGGGGAACTGCACTGAAGACCAGGACATTTTAAGCGCATGTGCATCACCTGAAAATGTACATCCCACGCACAAGTGTTCTTCCTTCTCACGAAACGTGAACCGTGGGAACCAAAGTCCCGATAACTTGCTTTTTGTACTGTGCTAACTCTTTTAAGGGGGAGGGGAAGAGTGTTAGAGGCAGACGAAGAGAAAGACGAGGAGTACAATGGTGCCCTTGTGAACGTTGAGTGGCATTCCGTCAGCCGGAACTGAAGTTGACTCCAGTGAGCCTGTAACAATATATATATACAGGGTGTTTTTTTTAAGCTTTACAGAATTTTTAAAAACAAACCATGAAAGCTAGGTTAATGCGGTCTGTGCAGGTGAGTTATAAGGCCAGGGGGACATAGTATAGGGGACTAATCGTAACGATCAGTCGGCTAATTAGTTAAAATTCGTTAATGAACTTTTTAATTAATGAAAATAGACATATAGTTTCAATTAGAAACTTGCTCAGCGTCATCGAAAACCACTAAATCAGTAATTTTCAGAAAGACTTTGAACGTGTGAGAAGCGTAGTAGTGCACGAAAGTTACCGCTCGTGGAGCAGGTACAAGGCTGGGGCTAGATAAGCGACGGAAAAATTGCGCGGGCGCCTTATCGCAACCGCTAGCTTTGTACGTGCTCCACGAGTGCTAACTTTAGTGCACTACTACGCTTCTCACGCGCTCAAAGTCTTTCTGAAAATTACTGATTTAGTGGTTTTCGATGACGCTGAGCAAGTTTCTAATTGGAACTATATGTCTATTTTCATTAATTAAAAAGTTCATTAACGATTTTTAACTAATTAGCCGACTGATCGTTACGATTAGCCTCCTATAATATGTCCCCCTGGCTGTATAGCTCACCTGCACAGACCGCATTAATCTAGCTCTCATGGATTTTTTAAAAAAAATTCTGTTAAGCTTAAAAAAAAAACACCTTGTATATCACCCGGTATATAGGAGGTCGCGTCGCGACTCGTCTATTGAATCATTGCATGGCATCGATACTTCGAAGGCAGAATGGCGCACTTCGACACTGCTTCATTTCAAAAGAACTGCACCAAGACGGATCACGGGAACGTCATATCAGACACGACACTTCTCTCGATCTCATAAAAGCGAGTAAATGTTGCAGCCAAAAAGAGCACTCTCTCAGAAGCTGGCAGGGCTCAGACATCTATCTGACGTCTTATTTATCCTGATTTTATCGGATTTCTACGCAGCAAGAACGGCTTCTAGATACTTTGCGGAGGTGTCGCCGTGATTCCACTTGGAACCGTCGCCGCTGTTCCCGCTGAGTGACGAAAATAAGCTCCTAGTATTTTCTCTTGTATATTTTTTTTTATTTTTATTTTAATTTGAGGCTTCTAATTTTTGTCATTTTGGTGCAATTTAAGAAAACAAACTCATGGGGAAGTTTTCGTAATTTTTCGGTAAATATTTTTAAAACCCAGCACCATTGCAATTGCAGTATTTCAATAGACCCCTTTTAAAATACGTTACTCTGTTCGCAGCTGTGAAATCCCTGTACAATGGCGGACTAAAACGTCACGGCACACTGGAAAAAAAAAACACCCATTAAAAAAGGTGATGATCGCAGTGACGTTGCACTTTCGACGCTGTTTGATTGGATGGTCAACTCGTAGTGTTGACCGCGCTCCGACGTTTGCTATCTTATGGAATGACTTGCACGTTCCTCGATGCAGTCGCTCCGCCATTGTGAAGTGGTCCCGACCCTCTAATAATCGGCACGTGATTTTTGAAAGGGGCCTATAACAGCCCTTTTTTTTCGCGCTGTCATTTCGGTCTACCGGATACGCGTTCTGAGCATCCGTAGACCCTCTTTTCAGTGGAACTATCAGACGACGCCGCACTTGCAACCCTGTGACTCAGCTTTTTGTTTTGCGTATTTGGTTTTTTGGAAGGAAGGAAGTGACGTCATGACGCATCTGAAGCAGACTGTCTGTTTCGTCGTCTGCCACTGCGCCGACTTCGAGTCCGATGCGAGACGACGCAAAAGAAGGGTTATTTTCGGAGTCTTCGCCCGGCTTTCTTTTCTCGGGACGATATCGCATTCGTCGCAAGTGCGTTGCAGGTGCGGACAAGAAAGTTGCTACTGCTAGGGAGCGCGAGGGAAACGAAAGTTGGTTGTTGCACTAAATCTTGATGTAACACTTCCCCCTCTCTCCCCCTTCCCCCCTCAAAAAAAAAAAAAAAGAAATGTGGAAATGAACTCTTTTTTTTTTTTTTTTTTCAGGGAGCTTCTGCGCATGCGCACACCCCCTCTTCTGGCTGTCGGCATTTTTGCAGGGCAAAGTTCCGGTTGACCAACGTATTCAGCATCTACCTTTGCGCCTATTTCGTCTTTTTTGGCAATTCTGGTTTGAGTATACGCTACTGTATTTACTCGAATAATAGCCGCACTGTTTAAGAAGAAAACTTGAACGTTCGCTTTTCCGCGGAGCACGCAGATTGCCAATCACTGCGATCGACAGCATGATTACAGCTGTTTACAGGACAGAGATAACGTCTTCGTGCGAAGATACGATCTGTGAAGATTGCATTTGTATGGAGAATCGTGTTCTCGATCTGGTTATTCGCTATGGTGTTTATGCACAACGCAATGATTGGCTGTTTATGTGTTACGTGGAAAGTAGACGCAAAGGCCTTATTCATAAATAGTGAGGTACTCGAGTAAATACGGTAATATGGGGCATAACTTGGCAACGAAGATCAATACAGCGGCACGATGCCATTGTATTCTGACGGGCCGAGGCAAGTTGGACAGCGCTTCATTTGTAGTTCGAAGACAACTCCGCAGATGTTGGCCGTCACGCACGACTAACATTTGTCAGCCCCAATCTTTGCGCGTCTTTCGTCTTTCTTAACAATTTTTTGTGGATATCGGTAGTGTTGGGCATGAAATGCAATGAAAATCGATACAGCGGCACGATTCCAATGTGCTCTTATGGGCAGAGGCATGTTGAGCTGCCTACCATTTCGGAAACAAACCCCCAAACGGCGCTCGTTAATCGAAAAAGGTTCACTCCTTGCCCTTCAGTGCCTTTGAACAAGAGCGGAACCCGATGCGCTTGCTAAAGATATTCAGGCAGTGTGTGATTATGTTTTGCAGAAATTAATTTTGGCTAAAGACAAATCTACCTTCTGCATATTTACATTTGCAAAGCGTGCAGCGCCGTCCGCGGTGCCAAATGGAATGCCACAAACTGCTGTATTGAATCGGCTATAAACCTTTTCGCTTACTCTCGCCCCCGGGAGACGACGACGAAGTGATCTGGGCCGGACGCATCTCGCATCGGCTCCGTGAACTTTTCAAGTTTTCAGCGAACCTCTGCAGTATAGTTCGAAATCTTCACCACCAACATGCGGTGGAACGCGAGAGAAACCCCCGGACACCAAATTCTTGGGTGAGCGGGCCGCTTTTCTCTCACTTTTTCACCGTGTTTCTCGACGAAACGAGGCGCCGCCGCGCTCAGCCTCACGCGCCACTAAAAGACAAATGGATGGCGGCTGCAGCCGCCGTACCGACGACAAGATGGACACTCAAAGCTTCGGAATACCTCTTTTGACCCCCCGAAATTTTACGCACGGGCTTTTCCCATTTTCACGATTTGTCATTACAACAACAACAACAACAACCCCCCGAAACGGAGTCGTCGAGGTAGAAGGAGAAGAAATCACTCCGGAGGAGTTTCACTCTGCCGGGGGATGTTGGAGGCCGGTCTTACTAGAGGCCCGAGCAGAAAAGAAAGCGCTAAGCCTAACGGCCGGTTCCCAGCCAAACCGCACTCTTGGTAGGAACAACGGGCGGGACGGCCGAGCTCGAATAAAGAAGACGCCAAGGATTCCGAAGCTTCCGCAAGACGATGCGAAGATCGTTTTTCGACTTCGCGGAGGACTAAACGTGCGGAAAGAAGACAGAGTATTGGTCCAACGCAGCATTCAACGCGCGGCGCAGCTCTCATCGGAGAACGCAGGACACGACGCTTTTCGCTTCAACGAGGAACAAAATACGCTCATCGTGAGCACTCCGGCACTCGAGAACGCCGTCAAATACGGAGGAGTGCACTCTATAAGCCTCAAGGGCCAAACCTACGAAGTTGTAGCGTATGCAATACCGCCAGACGACACCATCAAGGGTGTAATTCACGGGATACCGGACGAGGACTCCGAGCAAGACGTTCTAAAGAACCTAGTCACGGCGATGAACCCAAACGTGCTCCACGCCAGACGCATGGGCCGTTCCAAGACGGCAGTCGTGCTTTTCAAGGGCCAGAAGGTGCCGTTCTGGATCATGTACGGAAACGTGGAGTTAAGTGCAACCTGTACAAGAAAAAGATCGAAGTACGCGGTACGTGCGGCGGAGTCGGACATTGAACCGACGTGTGCCCTCGGCCGAAAGAACAACGGTGCAAGATTTGCAACGCTGTAAACCCGACAGATGGCCACGCGTGCTCGCCGTCGTGCGGCATCTGCTGCAAGGCTCACCCCACGGGTGACACACGATGCAAGCAGCGTTTCAAGACGCCGTACATCCTGAAACAGCGGCAGTGGGAGAAGAAGAAGAAAGAAGAGGAGAGCAGGTTGAAGGAAGAGGACTTCCCGCCGTTTCCCAAAGGACGGTCGCGGTCGCGGTCGCGGTCGCGGCCACGGAGCAGAGCATCCGTGCGGTCAACCTCGCGGCAGCGGTCCGGCTCGCGGCGGAAGATCGAGGTCTAGGAGGAGGTCCAGTTTCCGACAGCGAGTCAGCTGGGCCGGGGTGACCGACCACAAGGCCTCGGAGAAGAAGAGCAAGGTAGGCCAAGACGCAGAACGACAAGTTAGACGAGATCCTCGTCTTGATGCGACAACTCCAGGAAGAAAACAAGGCTCTACGCGTGATGGTAGAGAAGACCGAGAAGGAGAACGTATGGCTGAGGACACAGCTTCAGCAGAAAAGCAACGAGACGGAGAAGGAACCGGAGAAGGCTTCGCCACCCGCGAAGAGGAAGTTGGTCGTAAGACCGGGGCAAGAGACGGTCGCATTGGACAAGGCGGAGGCGCCGCTGCAACAGGAAGTTAACAAGCAGGTGGTCGAGCTGATGTGCAACCCCGAGTGGCTGACGCAGCTGGCTAGGCACATGGAACAACTACGTACGGCACAAATCGTTAGAAGCCAAGATGGTGAACAATAAAAAGTGCATAATTTGGCAGTGGAATTGCCGCGGGTTTGGCAAAAAGAGGGGCAACCTAGGAACGACCGGATTTGATTGCTTTACAAGAGGCGAAAGAACTGGCCAAACTGTCGGGTTACAAGTCCTACGGCAGGATACCAAGGAAAAGACACAAGTGGTCACATTGGTCAAAAGGAACATACCGGTCGTCGTTCATGACACAGGCGTTTCAACAGTAGAACACGTCCTAATCGAGATCATCTCGGGGAAGAAGAAAGACCAGGGCAGCCTCTTTGTGCTGAACATCTACAGCAGCCCGGCGAAACGGCACAGATTCGCTTCCCTCTACCAAGCGACCCTGAAAATCGCCAGACGCCAGACACTGGTCGTGGTGGGGGACTTCAACGCGCCACATCCGGACTGGGGATACAAGATGGAACGACCCAAGGGCCGAAAACTGTGGATCGACTCTCACGAATGCGGACTATCTCTGATCACAGATCCAGATCATCCGACGAGGAGAGGAGACGCCCGACAACAAGACACTACGCCAGACCTCACGTTTGTGCGTTACGAAAAGGATGCAGAGTGGACAAACACGTGGGAAGACCTGGGTAGCGACCACTATGTGCTAAAGACAATGATCCGCGCGGGCCCTGGAAAGCCGCGGGGCAGAAAGTGCAAGATCACGGAATGGAACAAGTTCCGAGAGCTGCTAGGAGAATATGAGACGGAAGACGTCACGAACATTGGCGAGTGGATGGAATGCCTGCTGGCTACTGCCGAGCGGACAACCAAGGTGATTCCGGAAGAAGCGGACGTGGCCGCTGCGGATAGTCGACTCTTACACTTATGGGAGGCTAAGGCTAGTCTTCAGGAGCGGCAGCGCACGCAACGTAACAATCGGAGCCTTCGAAGAAGGATCGCTCAACTCAGCAGAACGATCGAGACGTACGCTGACCAGGTTACGCGGCAACAGTGGCAGGATACCTGCGATGGGTTCGGCGGTCAGCCCAATGTACGCAAAACTTGGAACATACTGCTGCACCTACTGGATATGGACGGTTGTAAAACGGCTCAGCGTAGCAAGATGTGCGAGATCATTCGAAGTCACAAGGGTGACGAGGACGACGTAGTAGAGGAGATCCGTAAGCGATATATTGGTGACAACCCGCCGAGGACACCCACGACATACGGCGGTGCAGACAACGAGGTGCTAGACGCGGACATTTCTGAGTTTGAAGTTGCCGAGACACTGCGCGACTTGAAGACCAAGTCTGCTCCGGGACCGGACGGCGTCACGAACAAGATGCTGCGGAACCTCAGCAACGAAGCCATAACCGGCATCATGAAGTACATCAACGAGTGCTGGAGACAAGGCCAGCTAACGCTGCAGTGGAAAACAGCCAAAGTGGTCATGATCCCAAAACCAGGCACGAAGCCTCAGCTCGACGCTCTGCGCCCCATCTCGCTCACGTCCTGCGTGGGCAAGATAATGGAGCACGTCGTCCTACGGAGAATCAGCGACTTCATGGAGAGGAACCAATTGTTCCTTCACACCATGGTTGGATTCCGGCCACACCGGTCTACCCAAGACGTGATGCTGAGGCTCAAGCACCAAATCATAGATGGCGAAAAAAGCTCTCATCTCGACACAAGGGTGATCCTGGGCCTCGACCTTACGAAGGCATTTGAAACTATCAGGCATGACGCGGTGCTTGAGAACCTGGAGAAGCTGGGCGCGGGACGCCGCACGTTCAACCTCATTCAAGACTTCCTCAGCGACCGGACGGCGCAAATCTCCATCGGTGGCGTCACGTCCGACGACATCAATCTAGGCGGGCGAGGCACACCTCAGGGCTCCGTCCTGTTGCCATACCTATTTAAGGTGGCGATGATTGAGTTGCCTGCGAAGCTCAGCAAGATCGAGGGGCTGCACCACAATATATACGCAGATGACATTACGCTCTGGATGACCGGCGGCAGAGACGGGTTCATCCAAGACACGCTACAAGAAGCGATACGGACGATTGAGAAGTACGTCACTCCGAGGGGCCTAACTTGCTCGCCGCAAAAGTCGGAGCTCCTCCTCCTCAAACCTGTTTGGTCCCGCCAGTTGCCGTCGGACATCGCGCTCTACTCGCAAGGACTAAGTGTCCCGTCGTTGAAGAGCATTCGCATCCCGGGGTCTGCGGGTCCAGGCGAATGGCAACAACTATGAGATGATCGAATCGCTCAAGGCGTCAACTTACCAGATCACCCGGCTTATTTCACGCATCTCGGGTCGTCACTTCGGAATGAAGGAAAATAATCTTGTACGCCTCGTCCGCGCATTCGTCGTGAGCCGGCTGGCATACGTCCTTCCCTTCCTACGACTCGGGGTGGCGGATAAAGCCAAACTAGACTGCTCGATTAGGAAGGCATACAAGCGAGCACTTGGCATCCTGGACTCTACGTCAAACGAAAAGCTAGCGGCGCTGGGCCTACACAACACCGTGGAAGAGATCGTCGAGGCGCAACGGACGTCTCAGCTCGAATGGCTAACGAAGAGCGCGACCGGGTGTCACATCCTCGAAAAACTGGGTATCCGCTACGAAAGACAAACGGGCGAGAAAATTGACGTGCCGAAGCGGGTCCGGGAGAAGCTTACCGTCCCGAACCTGCCGCGTCACATGCACCCCGTGCACCATGTGGATCGACGAACGGCGAGAGCCAAGGCCCTTCGAAGACTACTAGAGAAGGAAGAGGGCGTCTACTACACGGACGCTGCGAGGTTCGACAGGGATGCCATGGCCGCGGCCGTTGTTGACAAGCAAGGGAAGATCGTTGCGAGCTGCAGTGTCCGGACCACAGAACCGGAGGTAGCCGAGGAAGTGGCCATCGCTCTGGCACTCAAGCTCCAAGACGCCAAGATCGTTGTCAGCGATTCACAGATGGCGATTCGCCAATACGCCAAGGGACGGATCTCGCCGGTTACGCTTCGCGTACTGGGTGATCCTGAAAAGACTGCGAAGGTGAAGCTGATCTCGACTCCAGCACACTCGTCGCTCCCCGGCAACGAGGAGGCTCACGACGCGGCCCGAGGTCTCACTCTCCGGGCCGGAGCAACGTCGGACCCCTCCATCGAATCTTTGACGGGGGGCGACAGACTGGTTACGTTCCGAGACATCATCGATTATTACGCCGGCGAATGGATGCGCTACCCCCCGGCGCATCCCTCGCTGGACAAAATACAAGAGGTAGCGTGGCGGCGACTACAGACAGGCACCTACCCCAGTCCTGCCCAGCTCAGCAGATGGTATCCGGATCGCTACAAGGGAGACTGCCAGCTATGCGGTGCAAACGCGATGCTTCACCACATTGTTTGGGAATGCAGCCGGCTCGACCGGAAAGCCCAGCCGCTACTAAAAAAGATCCCCAACCAAGAGAGATGCGAAGCTCTTCTTCTCTGCACCGACCTTAAGGTGCAGGAACAAGTCGTCCGACTGGCCAAGGACGCCGCTGGAGTCCAAGGGATTCTGGCCGTCGCCTAAGGGGCGATTGGGAGGGGACTCCTAGATGGGTCTCCGACCAATCGCTCAGTCTTTCTGGGCGCAATTAAAGGTTGCCTACTACTACTACTACGGAGGCAATTAGACAACCGGCAAGCCGGTTGTCTGGTTGCCGCCGTCACTCATAGATGGCGGTAGCTGTCCACAGTTTTTTGTCTACATTTGTTTTCCCGCGGACACGATACTGGGGAAACTTGCCCTTAAGGTGCAACCCTTATGCCCCAGTCCCACTAGAGCGACATACAGAAACAAAAGACAACGACAAGCCTCAAACCAGGGTCTTTCGCGATTTGAGAGGCTTTGTAGAATTAAATGTAGAATAAAGGAGGCTATGCTCAAACACGAGCATCATGCACGCGAGGGTATCTTTGGCAGGCTTGCAATCGCTCGTGCTTGCTTCACGAGCACCGAACGACTAAACGCCTGCCAAAGGTACCATCGCGAGCACGCTGCATGGGTTTGAGGCTTGTCGCTGTCTTTTGTCTCTGTCTGTCGCTCTAGTGGGACGTGGGCATTAAGGGCAAGTTTGTTTGTTTGATTCTGAACCCACAGATTGCGGTGGGATCGCCTTCCAGACCTGTACATCAATGCCAGAAATCGTGTGTGGTGGCGCTTCGATACAGTGGGGTATTTTTCTATATCCTGCATTTGACATTCGTCGTACCTTGCTTGTTTTTCGCTGCACAAGCTTGCTTTGGAACGCGCACGGCTGCGCCAGTTCTCGTGCAACGGCGCCAATGGACCTTTTGTAGAAACATCGGTTCGAGAGTGAATAGTTTCAGTACCCTCTCTCTCTTCCTTCTAACCGAGCAGAAAGGAAAGATGGTTTCTTTCTGTCGACTTTGGGGCAAAAGAT
The DNA here is from genome assembly GCA_013358835.2 of Ixodes persulcatus. Classification (NCBI taxonomy): domain Eukaryota; kingdom Metazoa; phylum Arthropoda; class Arachnida; order Ixodida; family Ixodidae; genus Ixodes; species Ixodes persulcatus. The sequence continues at coordinate 914,413 of JABSTQ010009983.1, forward strand.
TACGCACGATTGGGACAAAGGCGAATTTGGGGGAGCCGTATCTAGGTCACAGCGCCTCAATGGGTGAACAGGATGTAGCTGACGTCTTGGGTGTGGAACGGATGGGAGAGGCCTTGCGCGCGCGTTTTTTTCTATCCACTTAGTCTCGAACCCAGTCGCGTGTCTAGGTGGCAGCACATATTCGCCAAGAGGTCCATTGCCTACGCTTGGAGCTCACGTCTCCAGCAAATGTGGGCAGAAAAAAAGTGAAAATTGTCCTGAGCCAAATGGCGAGACACATGCACAACAAAACTACTGACGCGTTGAAAAATATAAAATTGCCTGTGCGCCGTTATCGGAGATTTCAGAGGCCAATTAAACATATTTCAGAGTGATCAGATTTATATTGTCACGAATGAAGGTGACGAGAGGACGAACAGTGAACTGAAAAATAAAGGTTTAATAGGTGAACTTGTGCCAAACAAAAAAAAAAGTAAAGAAAGAGCGTCGAGGCAGCAGAAAAGCAGGCGGCGATTCGGTAGCGTAACAGAGAGCGAGCGCGAGACTGACTCGACAAGGTCGCTGGCAGCTGCTTATCTACAGTGCGTCACCATCTCGAAAGTTCGACAAAGAAAGTTCGAGCGTCGCGCGCTCGGGGCGAGGATGAACTGGCACTTTCGAGAAGAACAAAGCTGGGCGAAAGTTACGTCTGATGCAAGAATGAACGTGAATCTTCTAGAAGTCCGTGACCGAGCGTTGCTTTCTCGGCTCTGCGGGCGGCAATATGACGAGCCGGCCCTTTTGTCGTGCATGTGTTTGGCTCTTTGTGGATTTTCAGTGAAACGTGATGACGTGATAGACTTGGGTTTCCAAAATTCTAGCTTCAAAAAGGAACTACCTAAAAAAATGAACTATTTTTTGGGCGGTCAGGTGTCTCATTTAGGTAGCTGGGTGTTTAGTTTGACAAAAATTACGAGAGTGGAAGACACAAAAATTGACACTCAGGTTTAGATGTTGAGTTTGGTAAACCAAAATCAGGACTGATGCGGGTGTCATAATAAAAAAAATGCCGAGGTTAAAATTTAACTCACAGCAATAAATTATAAGAATTAATTTTAATACGAATTCAGTGATAAATGCAATGACTGGCCAGGCAAAGATTCTAAATTTGTTAATAGCTTTTGCACATAGTTTAAGCAATGTACAGGGTGTCACAAAACAAAAAAAGCCTTTTTTTGTTTTTTTACCGCAAGAATAAACTAGGCATCGCCGAACGCTCATTCTCCGCCCAAAGGTAGCGCTAGAGGTCACAATCAGATGTCAAATTTCAGCCCGATCCGATACCTTATTCAAACGTTGTGTGATTTTCTGAAAATTTCAATGGGAAAATGGCGGCCGACGGAGTTTTCTAATAGATGGGGCTCTAGGGCACCAGGAACCGAAAACTGGCAAAAATGGGCTCGAATTTCCCATTGAAATTTTCAGAAACCCACTTATAACTTTTTGAATAAGGTTTTCGTACGGGTTGAAACTTTGGCATCTGGTTGTGACCAGAGCCGTTTATTGAGAGAGTTTGGCCATACATTGGTTTGAATAGGCGAGCATCTCGGGCCAACCACAGGCCGCAAAACAGCCCCTAGCGGTGGTCGCGTGCTCTAAATTTTTGCCACGACTATACTTCGTTTCACCTTATGTGCGAGCGAAGCCAAAACTGGAAGCGCGAGCACGGAAGCTCCGTGCGTTCAGGCTTTGCTCGAGCGCGCGAGCTGGGGAGAAATGAAAAAAGCGCTGGTCTCGCGCTTCTAGCTTTGGCTTCGCTCGCAGGTAAAGTGAAACGAAGTATAATTTGAGCCGTGCCGAGCGGAACTCCGCGTCTCAAGACGCTCGCGCACCCCACCCTTTGCACTGCTTTCTTTCAGCCAGTCTCAGGACGCTGTTCTAGCAGTGCAGACAAAGGCATGGGCACGAGCGCGTGGCTTTGGAAAGTGCCTCCTATGCACGAGGTCTCGTACAAACAATAGCGTTTCGCTGAGCTAGGCTCACGCGCCTGTGCCTTTGTCTTCACTGTCGACATTTGTGAGATGGAGTAGAGGTCTCCTGATTGGTCGACGCTGTGTCACAAATTTAGTTTACGCTCTAAGCGTGGGGGGAATATTCGGCGCTGGCGGCGGCCTTTGCTCCGCCTATTGTCCAAACTCTCCTAATATACGGCTCTGGTTGTGACCTAGCGCTACCTTTGGGCGGAGAATTAGTGATAGGCGATGCGTTGTTTATTTTTACGGTAAAAAAAAAACCTGTATTTTTTGTGACATCCTGTACCAGTCTTAATTTTGTGATTTAAGCGCTCAAGAAGTGGTGTGCGAAAATAAACAAAGATGCAAACGGGTAGGGTTTGACGTTGTATAAAGTATAGTGTAAGCACGCACATGGTACGCTGATTAAGAATGAAACAGCCCTACATTTTACACTAGCGTTGAGCGTATCCAAAGTTAAAGGTGCATCAAAAGCTAAAGCTTGTACACATATACTGCTCACGCCGTTATGTTTGAATGCTCATAGTACTTTATTACCCTCAGATTTGGTGTAAGTTGTCTCCTGATTGCTTAGAACAGAAAGAAGGAAACATTCTAACTATGGGTTGATAGAAAAACTCCACCTGCTGACAGCTGCCAATCATGTGGGCGCCGATTATGAGTATTCACAGCTTGCCAACGGTCGCGTGCTTAGAACGAGTTTTTCCCACGTGATTTCATACAATCGAAATAGTTCTCTACAAAAAACAATGTTTACTCAGGCAAGCGGTCACATGTGAAGCTTTGAATATTTTGTATTGATTGTGGCACACGTGGCAAGTTGCATAGGTTTTTTTTTACAATCCGTGAAATAGAATGCTCCTGAGTTACCTTGGTCTCTAATGCATGTAGCACACAAAAGAGCACGAACTGAATCGCAGTGGTAAACGACAACAATAATGATAAACAAACGTGTAATCACCACGCGAAAACTGAGGGCATTGCATATATACAGAAGGTCAGCTTTGTTTCACTAAATACATTACCAGTAAAGTATTTGTTTTTATCCCGCGAGCGAAGTGGAGATAGAAGTGCGAGCTTACTGCCCTGAACTACACTTCCAGTAACAAGCGCACCATCCGAAGCATCGACTTCGTTTTTAAAGCTTTTGGTGAGCTCAAACCTTTGAAAACACAATTATAATCAATTCTATTATTTCAATTATTTTTATTAAGTGCACCTATGTGTTTTTTTTCTTCTTTTGCGTTCACGTGCCAAATCCTTAGTTATATAATATTTTCCCAGCAGTCCGACAACTATAGTCTGTTTCATCAGAGCCGCATAATCAAAGATGTAGACAAAAAAAAAAAAGAACGCGAAAACACATTAAAAATGCAATGTAACGCCGCATTCAAAATTATTTGTTAGGTATTTAGAGAGCAGATATTTCGTAGGGCGACATTGTTACCCGTTGAAGGTTATCAAAAGTGCAGTACAACTGCTAGCTCGGGGTCTTTAACGTGCATTACGCAGTATATGTGACACACGATCGCACACCGGTAGGATGCAGATGGGCGACTGAACCCAGGGTCCCTGCTAAAGCCTCTTGATAAAAGCGTTTTTTCAACGATTGTTGTGGAAACGCGCAAGACACGTGTCACGAGCGGCTGCTCCGCCGCCATTCGCTTTCAAGGCCAGTCACTTTAGTGCTGCGCCGCCATTTGCCTCCAAGGGCCGCTCGAGACACGGGCCTTGTGCACTGGCACATTTTAGGTGACTTGAAAGACCCACGAAAACATATCGAGGGGCTTTAGTCCCTACAGGTTCTGCAACGTGAGCTCCATGCTTTGAACGGAGCTCGCGCTGGAGCATTTCTCTACATGCTCTGATCTGCGGTGCCACAACACACTTCGTCGACGATCCCTCACCGAACTTGATTTTAGCCGGTAAGCTAAACCAAATGAGCTACGCTTAGAGTATCGGTACCTTTTCCCCCCAATATTGTTGTGGACGCCGCCATCTTGGTGGTTAGTAACAAATCAAACGCAACTAACTGCCGATCGTCATGATTTAAATGTGTGACTTTTTCAGCATTAGTTTCGGTGTCAGGAAGCTCACGTAATTTTGCTTTGCTTTGTCGCGATCTGTTTAAGCGTTTGTGGAGGACGGAAAAGCGTTTCCTGTGATTTCAGATAAAGCTTCGGATAACTGACGACCATCCTTTTAAGCACCATTATGTGTATGAAGCGTAGCTTATTAAGTGGCTCTAGTTTAGCCCGACCGCATAGGCACAGAAAGAGAACAAACCACTTAACCTCGCGCTCTTGGCGCTGCTTCAGTTGCTTCATCAGCCCGTAGCGTTGGCTGCGCTCTGAACTAAGGTAAAGCAAGGCAAATATTCAGGTCTTAGGTTTTCACAAGGCAAACCAACAAAAATCACTTAACACGTTCTAATAAAAAAAAATTGCGGGTTTATTTTGACTAACTGTAGATCGTTTGACGTGCAATCGAAATCTCAGATTGGCGTCTGTCGGATTAGGAGGATCGGTGTCCCAGTGGTCTAGCGCACACCAGCTCGGAGCACGTGGAGCGAAAGCTCGCGCTGCAGAACCCAAGATCCTGGGCTCAATCCCCACCCCTGCTCATTTCGATCTGAATGGGCATCGCACCGGCGTGCGGTGGTGTATCACTACTGCGTGGTGCACGTTAAAGACCCTAGGCTAGCGATTGTACCGCACTGGCTAAATTGCTCATCTACAGCTGAGACACCAGACGCCCACTGAGGCAGAATAACTTCCGGCTGTATAATCATACACACAACAATTTGCGTTGTTGCGTCGGATTGCGGGCACCTCGGCCGATATTTAAAGGGGCCATGAAACGAATTTTGGGCTGGGATGAATGATTTTAAATTGGGTCTTAACTAATCGCATATTGTTTAGTTGGCCAAAAGAAAGAGGGTAGAAAGTCAAAAGCCAGCTTTTCGGTACGAACATTTGAAAATATAGCGGACCTATTTTCTACCTTCTTTCCTTCGAAAGCTCTCCGCCTGTGCAAATCCGGGAGGCACAAATGAGGATCTTGATAAGAGGGGAGCTCCTTCTTCCTCTTTTCTCTGGAGGTCATCGAAAATGACGTTATGTGCAAGCCACGTATATGCAAGTGCATAGGAAATACTTTCCTCTAAGGTGTCCTGTATAAAAAGCAAACAGGAAGTTTCTTCTTGTAAGACGTCCGGTGTAAAATTTTACAGGAAATGCCTTCCTGTGTGACTTCCCACAAAAATGTATACAGGAAACGCTTTTTTGTAAGACTTCCTGTATTAATTTCTAAGACATTTTCCAATCGCGTCGTGTTCGTGTTTCGCTGCTTTCTCATTTTTTGTCATCGCACAGCTCCTCGTGCATAATTTATCGCCAGGAGAAAGACTAGTGATATGGGCCGGGGTACTTCGGAAGCATAGAATGAAATAACAACCGCTACATAATGGCTCACTCACTCGAGCTTCTGTGGTACAGTATGCGTACCATCGACGCCAAAAGCCACGGATTTGCTGCCAGACCGAGCTATTTTTTAGAAGCTCGTTAAAACAGGGATGCTGCTTGTTATATAAAGAAATGAGTACTATTTAGTAGCGTTAATCAGAGCCACCCCAGAGACGTCCATGGCTCTCTATTCATGGGCGCTACGCGAACCAAAATTACTTATAGCTAATCTAGTAACGTTGCCGCGAATGGTTGGGCATGTTTGTTGCAACTCCCCTAGAAGTGCAGGATGTCCGAGGCGCCGCTCATTACTTCAGCCCGCGGGCGACTCTGGGACCGGTCAAAAAAAATCGATCCGGAAGCGACCACCCGAACGAATCGCTAGTGCGACAAAAAGCTGTCGCGCGATCGGTGCAATTCGCAAGAGTGCCATTCAAAGCAGTTGTTTTGTGCTCCAGATGCGGGTTGCCTTTTCTGAGACGCAAATACACAAGGATCGGTATAATTTTACTTGCCTATCCAGAAGCCTCCCCTGTTTGTTTTAAATCCACGCTCATAATCTTTCAGATCTTTCTCGAAGCGGTCTTCTCCGTCTTCCTTTGAGGTCCTACGTTGAATCACCTGGAAGCCGATAGATGAGTCATCGCGAAGGATATCAATGCATCCTCTTTTCTCCCGCCGCGTTCGGGCAGCAGTATAACACGTTTGACGCTAACTTGGCAAACGGCGAAGGCTACGGCTCCAGTGAGCCAATTAGCGCGTCGGAGGGAGATCCTTGACTACGCTCCATATCACTCTACTCGTTGTCACCTCAAGAAAAAAAGCCATTCTTTCGCAATCTTCATACGTCGCGCGGAGTAGTTCTTATGATATATGATTGCCGGAGGAAGAAGCGACGCCTTTGGGGTTTGAAGCGTGCCCGTCTTGGTAATATAACATATATTCAATCTTAAATGCGCCTCCACATATCTCAATTGTTCCCATCAAGGGGGAAATTAGTAATACTCCACAACGAGCCGGACGTTTTTTTTACTATGGTGTGTTTTAACGTCCTGCTCCTACAATGATGGTCTAGATCATATTTGTTATGTTTGCATAAATATATGTATATGTGAAAGCTCTGCCCTTCGGAAGGGCATTCAAATATGCGCGAACGACGTGGCTAATTTTCTTCCGAAGATATAAAATTTCGAAGCTTGAGGCAGGAAGACTGTCAAGGGTTCGCTGTGGTATATTGCACAACCGTCAATTTCACATTGAAGCATGTATGTAGTAATAAATTTTTCAATTTAATTTGTGGAAGGTTTACGACATCTACGCTGAATTTTAAAAGTTACAATACAAGAGTTCTACAAAAAATAAATTTACGAAACACGTCAAATAAACACGTTTTAGAGACACGTTCACAAATTATTTAACAACCAACTACTATGTGTAAAACGACGCAAAATATATTAAAATGATCAGCCAGAAAGGCGTGTTACGCACAAATAAGGAAATATGATTAGCGATTATTTCAGTGTTGTTATTATGCGGAAACTCAGCTAATTTCACCAAACCTGGTGAAATGACATTTCAATTTTTTTTTTTTTTTAAAAGACTAATCTTTTTTAAAGTCTTAACCGTTTACAGTGACTGGAACTAACTAGTGATGGCAAAACATTTAAAGGAAAAGCGACAACATTACTTCACTCAAATTGAGCTAGCTGTCTTCGTTATAGGGGCTTTGTCGAACGACGTCGGCTTCCGTGAGACATTTTCTAAAACTGACAAAGGCTGTCCAGCGGTGCAGCTCTCTTGTATGGCGTAAAAAGGTTATGCTGTCCAAAGTGTATTTTTATATTTGTGTTTCGACCAAAACTGGTCCAAACTGAGTCTTTTGTTTTTACGGAGATCCGTAAAAGGCTGCGCATGACGTATCTCTATAATGTGGGTGGATTTAATGTGTTTAATTTATGCCACCTATGTTTCTCATAGAAATACCTTTAAATTTATAAATTATAAAGTTAGTTACTAAAAGAGCTCATTAACCTAATATTATCAAACGCTTAATTGTTTTCCTAAACTCACCCTTTAAATGCCTACTTTTTCTTTTAGTGTGAATACATTTTGTTGCTTTTCTTGACTTCTACATTCCCAGCCAGATTTATTAGCCCAGGAAATGTCTCAATTGATTTTATTTAGTGAACATGCATCATATGAATATAAACACGAATACTGGCAAGATAAATGGATCAACTTTAACTGCTCTCTTTGTTGAAGACTAACTCCACTTGAAGAAATTTGTTGTCTCTGACATGTAATACATGACGCACATTCTTCTTGTACTTCTATTTTTTCTCAGCACCAGTTTTGGGTTTTCCTTTCAGAAAAAACAATTCAATCGTGTGACGCAGTAAATTGTTTTCTTGAAATCAGACGATTCCATTCCGCAAACAGAGAAGCGTCGTTCGGCGTCGGAAACAAGAAGTAGTAGTACTAGTATGTAGTACTAGCATGATCGCTGCTAGTTCTGTTGTGGTACTGGTTGCATGGTGTCTAAGGCGCTCGCTTAGTCCAACGCCTGCCGCATGGAAGGCCGCCAAGGCAAATGATGAGCCGTCTGTGGGACGTACTGAGCCGTTCGTGAACACTTGACCCCAGCCGTGGTACAAGTCCTCGATGTGGGACAGCGGAAGCGTCCGGAGGGTCACTATTTTTGCCGTCCTCCTTGATCTCAACCCGGCGATGTGTAGAGCTACGTCCAGGGGCTGTGGACGTTCTTGCAGTTGTGGGAGGTTGGCCTGGGCCGCAGCGGTTCCCGCGATGCCGCCAAGTTGATAGAGCGCGCGTCCAAGTCCTGATTCCGTTCTCTGCACAATCTTCATGATTAGGGTACACGTCGATCGCCCATCCTCCATTCGGATAAGGTGCCCAAGAGCCCGCTTCTGTAGTGTGGCGCAAATCGTGGCTACGCCGGCCTCGACTAGTGTCTTGTGTGATGAGGCGGTTCGGGGCGTGCCCAGGCAAATTCTTAGAGCCAGCCTCTGCGCCCTCTCTATGGTGTTTTTTTTTTTTTGTTGCTGTGTGCTGTTGTGCGTCACCAATGGCAGCGCGTAGGTCGGAGAAGACACGACCAGGCCCTTGTACATTGCCAGCATCCTGGCCTGCGACGTGCCCTACGTTGTGCCTCCAAGTGCCCGCAAGGTGTTTATTCTTGTGCGCATCTTCTGGGACACTGCATCTGCAGTCGGCCTCCAGGACACGCGCGCGTCGAGCGTCAAACTCAGGTAAGTTGTTGTCTTTTCTGATTTTATCGGTGCTCCCTCGACGTGCAGTACTAGACTAAATGTTCACAGTATTGGAGCCTGGAACAGAGCCGTGGTCTTCTCAGCCGAGATGCCGAGGCCCAGTTCGTGTAGTCGGTGCACCGTGTTGGTCAGTGCCCGCTGCAACTCTCTCACCATTTCCTCTCTGCGATTTGGAGGGCTGGTATCCCAGAGCGCCACGTCGTCTGCGTACACCGCCTTGCTTCAAGAGGAACTTTGGTCGACCTCCAACTCCGGCAGCCGAAGGGAGAGGCGCAATCGCGATGGAGAAAAGCAGTGGGCTCAGCACGGTTCACTGAGGCACACCGGCTGTTTTCCCGCGTGGAGTGCTGTAAGTGTTTCCGACATGTACACGCAGTGTTCTCTCGGTCAGAAACGCACGTATGTATGACAGTGAACGTCCTGTGATTCCGAGGTTCTGGAGAGCCGTGAAGGTGGTGTCGTAAGAGAGCGCATCGAATGCTTTCCTCATGTCTAGGCAGACCGTGACCGTCGACCAGCCCCTTTCTTTAGCTTCCGCCATGGTGGTGGTGAGGTCTGCAAGAGAGTTCGCAGTGCTCCTGTGTCTCCTAAAGCCGGATAATCAGTCTGAAAGCGCGTCTACAGCCGCCAGGTGGTAGTTTAGACGCCACACCATCGTTCGCTTCAGTACCTTGCCCAAGTAGGGTGTTAAAGGGAAGCTGAAGAGGTTTTCGAAAAAAAATGAGTTAATGGGTAATTCTGACATGTTTGTGCGATCTGAGTCCAAATATTACAACCGTTTGACCTAAAATGATCCCTAAACGCAAAAAAAAAAAAGCAAAGAAATCAGAAGCGGTCGCCGCAGCGACACGCCATTGGCTAGTCACGCGTGGCGCGCCACTACGTCATAAAAGGACCATCTCAATTCTCGTTTGCTCCGTCGCTTGCGGAAGTAGCCGGACGCCGGGTCTTATGCTCTTGTAAATCGTGTTCGGCTTCTGATTTGTTTAAATCTTTCGGTGGATCCGAAAGAGGCATGTGTCCAGACGACCCTCGACGTGACAAAGTACGCGTTCCAGTCGTTGGAAAAGTGGAAAAATGACCCCCCGCAGTAATAAACGCAGATACGAGGAACTGCTTGCGCGGACGTGACATGGCCGGCTTCATACCTTCAGCAACGTACTGACTGCTACTTAATGTAACGTAAAACGTTTGACAATAAACGGAGTGCTACTGACGGGACGCCCTAAGCCGGATTAGCGTGACCGTCTTGAAAACGGTCGTCAGAGGACAAGAATTCTGCACACATCGGCCTTCGTGCTTGCCAGCTGCTGGACGTGTGAGCGTGCAGGCTGCATTGTTCATCAAGGCTGAAGTGGTGTCAAGGGATAGTATAATCGGCTTCGGGCGACTGGAGAGCTTCCCCCGAGATGAGACGGGTGACAAGACAGGGCCGCCGTTCTGCCACCGCCATGTCCTTGCGCACTATGCGAATAACTGCGCAGAAGGTCCATCCTTGTGATAGTGGTACCCTCTACTGCGTTTAGTTTGTTTGCCACAAACTATTACACCATTATAGCTTTAGAAAAAGCGGAGATGTGTGCCCGGCAGCCCTTAATTTGATGTCGAAACCATGAAAGCTTCCTGGGCCTCTACATTCGCTTACTTCTTCCAAGATTCGTTGACTGCATCACAGCACCACAAAGCATTATCGTCCGATCGCATTTCTACGGTACAAATAATTGTTGCATGACACAAACTTTATACGGAAAACACTGCGTAACTTGTAAAAAAAAAAAGAACTCAATTCAGAACAGGTCACATGCTTTGTATTTCCAAAAAACTCTCCTGAAGAGAATACAATTCCCACCTAGTTACGCTTCCTCTTTGCTTGTGACTTTTAATGAGCTGAATTGCCTTCTTACCTTCAAAGATGGTCGGCCGAGCGTAGGGTTCAGGAGAGTCTTCTTCAGACCCAAACCCATACCTACATACTTTTCATATGCGCCGTGCGAAACACGTTTCGAACAAAAAACGGTGCACTTGCTTAAACCCACCCACCCCTTTAAAATCTCGGTGACGAAATGGAAAAGACGGTAAGCGAAAAGAACAACTGCGACGAGCGCTGTTCGTGAAAGCTGGCGGCTATACATGAGTACGGTATCGTGCAACAGCAAGAGTCAGTTGATTCGGTGCCACGAGAATTCTGCAAACACGTGAACAAACAAGAGAACAATCAACACGTCAGGCGATTGAGTGAATAGCATGACCGGTCAACGGATAAAATCAAGCGCTATGCAGCGGCAGAACGACGACGGCTCGAAAAGACACTAGAGCAGCCTATCCCTTACGAAAATGGTCTATGGACGTTTATGGAAAATCTTATGGTGTGCTATCACCTTCTATAGCCCTCTATGGTCGGCCATAAGAAACGATAAAACACGCTATAGACACCTATAGAAAAATCTATGTCTTCAAAGCCATAGAACCTTGACCATTCTGATTTCTATAGCTGGCTAAAGAATAATTTATGGCTATGCATCTATAGACTCGCGACTATTCAATATCCTTTAGCGAACTATAGAAATATGTATGTCCTTAATGTTATAGATTCGCGACTATTGAATGTGCTTTAGCCGGCTATAGAGTGTATGTCCTTAAATCTATAGACTCGCGACCACTGAATTTTCTTTTGCCGATTCTATAGTGTTTTATGTCACCAAAGCTATAGGCCTCCGACCTTTCAATGTGCTTTAGCCGGCTATAGAGTGGTGTATGTCCCTAAATCTATAGACTCGCGACCACTGAATTTTCTTTAGCCGTCCCTATAGTGTTTTATGTCACCAAAGCTATAGGCCCCCGACCTTTCAATGTGCTTTAGCCGCCTATAGAGTGGTGTATGTCCATAAACCTATAGAATCGCGACCATTGAATTTTCTTTAGCCGACTGAATAGTGGTCTATGTCACCAAAGCCATAGCCTCCAACCTTTCAATGTGCTTTAGCCGGCTATAGAGGGATGTATGTCTCTCGAGCTATAGACTCGTGACCATCCAATTTTTTTTAGCCGGCTCAATGGTGTTTTATATTGCTTAGGCTATAGGCCCGCGACCTTTTCTCTTTTACTGCAGATGTAGGAAAGTGGAAGACAGTCATTCATGCACTCGATCGGGGCGAGAATTTTCTTAAGCCAGGTTAACGGGCTGTACGTCGCCGCGGCTATACGCCCGCGATCACAATACCGTCCTTAGCTGCCTATAGGACTATTGCAGTTTTGCCGGCTGCTTTCCCTGCGCATTGCCTTATTTCGGCGTCGACGTCATGTCAATCTTCCGTTTTTTTAGCTCTAATTATTTGTCTTTTCCAGTGTATTTTGTAAGTATACGTATTTCGTAGCGCGCCTTCTACTTTGTCCGCGTCCCTGCCATCTTTGGATTTCTTTCTGCCTGCTGTATTAAATATATTTAATGTTTTTTGTGTATATTTCGTCGTTCTCGACGCGGCGTCAACGAACATAAAGCCGCTGCTTACGCCACTACAGAGGTGAGCTCTACTCTTGTCACGACGGTCTATCGCGTTATAAAGTCGTCTATTGGACTCGAATAAAGTCTCGAGAGGGCTGTTTCAAATGCCGGTGCACATGTCATCAGTGTAGGTAGAGCAACGGCGGTGCAATCGCGACGCGACAGCCGACTGCGCTTCGATCTGGCCGGCCGCGCTCCCTCTGTGGAAATGTAAGCTTGGGACTCTCGAGCAGCGTTAGCTTACTGAAGATGCAAGACGCTACTTTGTCGTCGCGAATGCTTTGCCCTTCGAATGACTGCGAAGCCGTTCCAGCTCCCGGCGTACCCTGCGCAGCGTCATCCCAACAACCGTTCGCACAGCATCGGAACCTTCCGTCTGCGAGCGCCGGCGGTTCGTCGTCGCGGGGATCATGTTCGCGGGAGTTCATGTTCGCGGGAGTGCATAAAATGCTCCCATTCAAGTCGAGACGATAAATCGTCGGCGCTCGCCGATCGCCAATAGGCTCTAGAAAGATTGCGATGCTGCGCGGGCTGTCGCTGACAGGCGCTGCTGCCTAGGGTACGCCGAGCACTGGAACGTTTCGCCGGCGTTCGCAGGGCAAAGATTCTCAACGACAAAGCAGCGTCCTGCATCATCAGCAAGCTATAGCGCTGCTCGAGAGTCCGACGCTCACATTTTATCAGAGCGAACGCGGACAGCCAGATCGAGGCGCAGTCGTCTCTCGCTTCGCGATTGCTGCGTCGTTGCTCTGACTAAACAATTGACAGAGTTCTCTTGAGACTTCATAAGCGTTAAATCGACGCGTCTATAGCGCGATAGAGTGTCGTGAAAACAGAAAAGCTCACCCCGGCAGGGGCGTAAGTAGCGGTGCAATGTCCGTCGACGCCCGTGTCGAGAACGGCGAAATATACAAAAAAAAGAAAAACACAAGTTAACAGCCGAAAACAAAATTAATATCGTTAGGCACGCGCTACATTAGGTGCGTCCTATTATCTCTCTGTTCTGCGAATTCCACAAATCAGCAAGCGCTGTGGCTAATTTTTCTCCTTTTTCTTTAAGTTATGAGACATTAAAGCCGTTGGAGCTTCTTGGAGCACACAGCCCCACCATGTGTCATCGTGGTGCGCAGAGATTGTAATTGATGACAGTGCTATAGACTGAATTTACGGATGAAGAACGTATTACGGCAAATTTTTTTTTTTTTAAACCATGCAATCAGAAATGCCACAACGATGCAAAGATTCCAAAAAGTGAAGTTCAAAAATGCAAACAAGACAGTGAAAATATATATATATATATATATATATATATATATATATATATATATATATATATATTTATTTATTTATTTCTGGACATCCTGCGCAAAAAACGCATTCGCCATTAATTCTTCATTTTAAATTATAATGTGGGTTACACGGCGTAAAATATGGTTTCTTCAAACCTGCCCCGTTTTAAGTCACTTCTGGGAAGTGCAGCTTTGGAAGTCCAAAAGCTGGCCTTCATGGAGCTGTCCTGTTCACTCGGTAGTGACAGCAGAGTAGACGCTATGCGTGGTTGAGGCCAATCGAGTCTCCGGTTAGGGTCACGTGACAACAGTCTCAAAGCTGGTGATAACGCTGAACACGGCACCTGCCTTAAGCCCAAGGCCACACATAGCATCCACTGCACTATGAACCTTGGGTCGAACTGTCAACAGGATAAAAGTGACACATTCTCTCGTTGTGTTCATTGTTGGTATGCCCCTGAAGTTTAGTCTTTGTGGTCGCACCCCCATTCTGGCCTTGAAGGAGCTCTGCTTTTCAACTACTCTGTTTTCTCTCTCTCCCTAAGCTGAAAGCATTTTAGAAGGTGCGCACTCGGCGGACCAATAAACGATAGACTTTTCATCGCTTAACTCCGCTCTCTGTGCGCGTGTAACGGAAGGAGCGTGATCACGTGGTTTGACGGATGACGCATTAGCCGTTGCCAATCCCGGAATGCCTGCTTGCGGACCTAGTTTCGCGTGTCGTGCGGCCCGCGGGGCTGCGGTGAATTTCGCTTCTATGGTAAAGGGTATCTCGGTCGAAAAGTCCTACCCGTATGTCGGCAAAAAGTGATTTCTTCAAAGAAGCCCAAGACATTCTTGTGATACGTTCAGTGTTCAGTTCGGCAAATGACAACTTGTGCTACATTGTGGTGAATCTTCACGGACCCCTTCCTTCTCGGTTTTGTGTTTGAGTGGTTTTTCTGCTGTGCCCGTGTCGACCATCTCGGATTACATCTTTCAAGTTCGGTATTTTCAACGTAAGTGCGCTGCAACCTACTCGCCGACAATTGACCGTTCTGTAGTGTCTATCTCCTGGCAGTGCCTATCTTCTGACAGCTGGGAGAATAATTTCCCCGAAATTCTACCGCAATCGCCTGCCTTTAGCTGTCTGAAATCATGTGAAAATTGCAGTTAGAATACTGACTTTCTTATTCTCCCTGCGTTTTGTGAAACCACGATTCATGGACACCTTTTCGTGGATACGCGTTTCCTGAACACACGTTTAGTCGACACTCGTTACGCGAATTGCACGCTGCAGGGACATTTTGTCGCGCCTGTTTTCCTGAGGCGCGTGCTGACCGATTCAGCCCACCCGTTCACGCCACTTCTTGGCGTGTCTGCAGCAACTTATTACCAAACAAAAAAAGACATTTTGAGTTGTTTATAAACATCACGTGTTGATGAAACGATCTGTCGATGAAACGTCGTTCGATGAACTGATGGCAGCGACAATGAGTGGCGACTGGCAGTAGAATTTCGGGGGGAATTCGGCCGGCTGCCGGGAGACTAGACACTACCCAGGAATTGCCTTCGGTTCTTGTTTGCTTTGCAATATTCTCAGTTGTATAACAGCTTAGTAATACCTATTTACATATTGCAGATTGCTTTGTTTGTGCTTGTCTACAGGATGGGCTGTGTGTAATAAACTTCTAGGAGGTTTGAAAACAATTCCTTGTGTCTGTTTACCTGTGCTTTTGCAAACACCTGGGTGAGTGCATTTGCTTTTTGTTGTTGTTTTTTTGTTGAAATGTTAGCTCTCTGTTTTAAATGGGGTTATGAAGTTCGACACGTCTTACAAGGTTTTTTGTTAAAAGATGTACAGTGACAACAAATAATTTGTTTCACATTTCATGCGATTGCGGTAAAAAGAAAAACAGGCAGCTATAGCACGATGGTAAAGAGACCCATAAGACGAGAGCAATAGGCGCTAAAGAAACCATAGAAAAAGCCATAGGCTGCTATAGCACGGTGTCTAAAATGAGCCATAGAGTAAGCTATAGAGATCTCTATAGCAGACCATACAAGAAGCAATAGGCGGCTAAAGGAACCATAGGAAATGCCATAGGCAGCTGTAGCACGATTGGTATAGAGAACCATAGGACGAACAATAGAATGAGCTATAGCGGACCATACAAAGAGCAATAGGCGGCTAAAGAAACCATAGGAAAAGCCATAGGCAGCTATAGCACGGTGTCTAAAAAGATCCATAAAGTGAGCCATAGAGATCTCTATAGCAGACCATACAAGAAGCTATAGACGGCTAAAGGAACAATAGAAAATGCCGTAGGCAGCTGTAGCCCGATGAGAATAGAGAACCATAGGACGAGCTATAGAATGAGCTATAGCGGACCATACAAAGAGCAATAGGCGGCTAAAGAAACCATAGGAAAAGCCATAGGCAGCTATAGCACGGTGTCTAAAAAGATCCATAAAGTAAGCCATAGAGATCTCTATAGCATACCTTACAAGAAGCTATAGACGGCCGAAGGAACCAAAAGAAAAGCCATAGGCGGTTATAGCATCCTTTCTAAAGAGACCCATAAATTTAACCATACAGAATTCGATGGCGAAATTTCTATTGAAAAAGCTATAGACAACCATAGGGGAGACCATAAAAAAAGCTTTAGACAGCCATAGAAGCGGCTATAGCTAATTGGGCCAATTTGCTATAGCCGGCTATACAAAGGATATTCTATAGCCAACCATAGACCATTTTTGTATGGGTACGTGGAAAGCACGGCCAGCCGCGGCGGGGTCCCCCAGCCGGTCCTTTTGTGACGCCGGCTGAGGGGCTTCCTCCTCTCTCCCCTTTCCCTCTGCTTCCGCACAGAAAATGACCAAACGAACACGATATTCGTGATGGCTGAGGTCTCATTAACTTGGCTCAGGTGTTTTTTCTCATATTTAAAACCACTACAGCTTCCCTTTCATGAGATAGGCCGGTAGGAGCTCAACTCATCGGCCGGCCTTCCAGACATGAGCAGGGCACGGTTGTGGCCTCTTTATAGGCCCTTGGGATCTCAGCACTACTCCAAACCTTCTTCACGTAGTCGAGGAGGCTGTCATGGCACGACTCGTCCAGGTTTTTGATGGCCTGGTTCGTCACTCCGTCACGGCCTGGGGACGAGTGCTTGCGCGGGGCCAGACCAAGTATTGGTTGTCTTGGAAGTAGACGTCCGTCGAGTGTTTTCACTATCCTCCAGGCTCTTCTTCCTCCTGCTGGCATGTGAAGTCTGGAGCAGCGGAGGTTCCACTGCCTTTTCCCCAGCTTTTCCCCGTGGCGGCGGAACTTTGCGTCGAGTCGCTTCTACTCCTGTATGTCCTCCACCTTGTTGGTCCTCCAGGATCTGCGTTAGCCCCGTCGTCGCTGAGCTCTCAGGCGGATCTAGTGCATGTCCATGTTTGGTCTTGTGCTGGGTACCTGTAACATTCTTATGGCTTTTAAGTGTTTCGGCGACATATTCGGGGTCCAGGGGTGCGCCAGAGGCTACCAGCTTGTCCAGCTGTCCTCTGTACTCCTTCCAGTCCACGAGGTGGCAGGTCTTGAGTGGGGCTTTCGGTGGCTTCCCGATGACAATGGGAAGGTGGTCACTGCCCCAACTGTCCATCTCTGGTCTGGCTGTCAGGCGTAGTCCTCTGGTAATAAAGGTGAGGTCAAGGACGCTGCCTTCCACTTCTGGGTGGACGAATGTTTTTTTTTTTTTTTTTCTCCGCGTGTGATATTACAGAGTGCCAGGCCGTCCAGAGAGGATTGTAAAGCACGAAGCCTTGCATCCGTTTTCTTGTCGCCCAATGTCTCGTTATGGGAGTTAAAGTCGCCTGTGATTACTGCCTCACCCTTGATCTGCGTGCAGACGTCCCCAATTGACGTTGGGTCCCAGTGACCCTGCGGCCGCACGTCCGCGGACACGAAGATAACCGGCCTTCCATTGAGCTCCACTGTGATCCCCACATAGTCTTCAGTGTCGCTGCACAAGTCATTGAGATCCACTTCAGTCTGTCCAAGACTTCCTCGTACCAACAACATGGCTCCTGGGAATTTTCCAGCTCCCGTTGCCTTGCTCATATAAGTCACGTACCCTGAAATGCGAATGCCTTTCTGTTCGTTTCTTTGAGGGCCAGGGCATCATATGCGTTTTCTTGCAGTTGGTCGCGAAGCTCTGGCAGCCGGGCTCGTATTCTGTTAGCGTTCCATTGTAGCAGGCAGCACGTGATGTAATGTTTGGATCTTGAATTAATGTTGCTTCCCATTTTCAGTTGTTGAAAGGGCTGAGGTCTTTGCAGTTTAGGAAATGAAGTGCAGGAGTGGTAGGCGTCACACAGCGAAAATTCGTCAAGTTCCTGGGTCAGATGAATCTCCTTAAAGGGATACTAAACCAAAGAATTTAGTGTCCATATTAAGTGGCGCACGTTCTTTCCACGAGCCAGCAGCCGCCGGTGTGCGCGAGCACACGCAACGAAAATGACGTCAAAGACCTCCATTCGCGCTTAAGAGGATAGTGAAATGCATGGGCTTCGGGCCAAAGGAGAATAAAGACAGGCTTTTCATCTCTACAAGTGAAAGCTACGTGCTTGTTAGACCAATTAATCGCTTACCTTTTACACCAGACACCACTGTGTAGATGAAAAACTTGTCTTTATTCTCCTTTGGCCCGAAACCCATACATTTCACTGTCATCTTAACCGCGAATGGAGGTCTTTGACGTCATTTTTGAAGCGTGTGCTCGCGCACACCGGCGGCTGCTGGCTCGTGGAAAGAACGTGTGCCACTTATTATGGACACTAAATTCCTTGGTTCAGTATCCCTTTAAAATCGGGAACATCAGTTTGTGACTCATGAAGGTGAATATAAAATTTGTAAAGATGAAGCCCAGAGCTATGTACACTGCAGTGTAGTTCCGGCGTTTTTCCCGCTCGTCGTTTAGCAATGTTTAGCTGTCCCCCACCCCCTCCGGCAACGCCGGAGGGGTGTGTGGGGCTGCGGCCGCTTTTGCTCCTCTCGGCGCCGAGGAACATGGCGACGCCTGAGGCATTTATGTCATTGGAGGCCGCAACCTTGGCAGTAGCGAAGCGTGGCCATCCACGCCAGTACACCGCAGACGAACTAAGGGAGCGGAAGAACGACCTTCGTGCTCTTGCATTCACAATTCATAAAAAGTGGTTAGGTGTAATCGATTTTTTTTCCCTCTCTCTTCCTTGTCCCGAGTTCCTTCTTCATTCCGAGAGTTTTCATCTCTTTTCCGAGGGATCTTGGGTTCAGAGAAGGGAAGGGTTGAGTAATTGTGATGGCATCGGTGACGTCATTAAATGTCGGTTGCTAGTTGAAAGAACTCTACTACAGTAAACTATAGTTCACTTTAACTGTACTTTCTGTCTTCGCGCCTACATGTTGTATTGTTTCGTGTTTTTCAAATAATCTTTACCAACCCGCTCTAAGTGCATTTTTGTCTCCAGTAGTCTTGGGATTTCCACGTTGGATTAGAACACTTTAAAAGCTACAGTTCGAATGTGTTTGAACATCACAGCCAGTCGGCACAGCTGATGTTGGCGGCCGGCTGCGAATTTCTGACGAGAAGAGGTGTAAACCCTAGAGTTATTACAATAAACGCTAGGGGATCAGTTGGCGCTAGTATCTACAGGACTTCCGGTTTCAAATTGAAGCACACTGCAACTAGTCTGATTTTCCCGTCCTCCTGTGAATTCCTATGGGAAAACGTACGCGATATTTTCCTCGTCGCCAGAAAATAATTAAAATCAGCGTAGTTTCTTTACTTGTAACGGGTACTATGTATATTTATTCACATTATAAAGGTGTAATTTATTTAGTTAATGGTGTTTTTTATTACTCAGTGTTTAAGTTAGCAAAAATTGAGTCCCAGGTCTATGTCCTAAAGCATGATCTCTCAATACAAGCAATCAATTCAAGCAAAAAGTACAATTAAAAAAAGAAGAAAAAACACACACTTGGTGACTGCTTTGATTATTCCTGCACAGTTTGTTACTACACTCAGTTTCATCTTATGTTGTACCGAAGCGAAGGCTAGAGGCGCGCGCCCATAGCGTTGGAAGCTGCCCTTAAAGGGACACTGACACCCCCCAAAAAATTTTTTTCATTTTTTGCCAGGCGCTTTATTATGGTGTCGGAGGACTACCCAATTAATATTTTGCAACAGAGTAGCGTATTTTTTTAATAAAGCCAAAAAACGCAACTGCGCGAAACCGAAACCGAAACGGAGAAGTGGAGAGGATAGCGGGAGTGGCGGAAGTCACGTGGCTACACCCGACCGCGCTTTTTTTTTTTTTTTTCCTCCTTTTTTTTTTTTTTTTTTCTCCGGCCGCGCAGCAGACGACGACGAATCCTAATTGTTTTGTTCTATCCAAGATTTCTCTTTCGAAGGAAGAAAGATTCGCCGGTACCGCGAACGAAGTAGAGGTCCCACGCCCGTCGTCCCCTGCCATCGCCGTCCAGCACGCTAGTCCCAGTCCCACGATACGCGATACGACGCTGACGACGCCATGTTGAGAACTATCTACGCAGTGAACGCACAGAGGCTTCCGGTTGTGTGTGCACCTTTTTTTTTAATCAACGTTATTGCAGCTTTTTAGAAGCCAGAAAAAATGGGTTTCATATTTATTTCTATTTTTAATATTGACTGTGTGCCTTCAATGACCCACGACTTCGATTAAATTTGGTAATCGCATCGATACCTTAGGAAAAGAGAGTGAGCGAGACTCGAACCGGCTAGTTCTTGATCGGCGGTTTTCGGGCGGAAAGAAACCGAATTTCGAGCCGCAAATTTTGTTCTGGGTAGTTGGGCCCTCATATGTCATGTACGACTAAAAATCTCGGCGAGCATAAATGCCCTGTCAGTGTCCCTTTAATGCACGAGAGCTTCTGCTGCCTAGATGTGGCACAGAACAAGGAGCTCGCGCTTGTAGCCTTTCCTGCGGTACATCATAATGTGCAATAGAGTATAATTTAGTACGTGTTCTTCGTTCCATAACTCCATGCTTCGTTCTTGTCGTCTGTCTTGATTGTTTGACTTGGCATGTATTAGCATCCGTTTGGTGTCTTGAAAAGCTGATTCACTCTGTCCGCTTCGTAGCATTGACTATACGCGTAAATACGTCCCCTAGAATAGCAGTCTGCAGCGTCAACACGTATTATACATGTGTGTTGGGCCATTTTAGCCCAGTGTTCGACGCCATGAATTCTAAAGAAAGACGCTCTAACTGGCACATATTCTTGTACATCCGATTGTAAAACGTTCTACACGTTTTATTCTGTCACAGCACTAAGCAACATGTGCTCTTATAATCAAGCGCGAAAAAAAACGCATTTGCGTTCTCCCATTGAAATGCTTTACCGGAAGTCAAATTTAGACTAGTTACTGTCTGCTTCAAAATGCAACGGCACTGCTCATTCATTGCAATGATGGCATGGTGGAATCGAGGTCTTATAGGTTAATGAAGCGTGTTTAGTTTTTGCGTTTGCGAAGATGAATGAAACACGCTGCAGATCCTTGCAAAAAACATTACGAAATTAGTCGGTAGACGTTTAAACAATGTTTTGTTAGTTTGTTAGTCTGTCAGAGTATGGCGAAGTTGTTACACTCCGTAGATGTGAAATTTTTCCAGTGCGATACGATTGCTAACGTGGCGATTTTAGAGTTAACCACGCAGTACATAGTGATACACGGCCTAATGCAGGTATGATGATCACTCAGATTGAACGGGCTGAGGTAGAGTAACAGGCTTTAGTTGAGCTTGTTGGTGCACAATACTAAAAAGGCCAGCTGAACTTAGGAAAATAGAATACAGAGAGAAAAAGAGCTCAATACCAAAGAAAAAAATATTTACGGTGTTTTATGACCCGGTGAAGTGCGGGAGATTCAAATTTTAGTTTAGTTGGGTTTTAGATATAAGTGGTGTTTTATGTGGGTTTTAAAACAAAAGAAGCAAAAAGAAAAAAGAAAAAAGCACAAAGTCAAGGTTCAGAAAGAGGAGGAAGTATTAAACCACAGTTGGTAGTCGAGCGGTATGCCTGTCTCTTTCTTTCTCTGTATTCTATTTTTCAAAGTTCAGCTGGCCTTTTTAGTACTGAGGTGGAGATTAAATCCAGGATCTCCGGGTTCTGCAGCGCGAGCCTCCCTTTCACGTGTCAAAGCAGTGGTGCATTTTCACAATCGGCTACTGACGCCCATTAACATTGTTGCACTGCCCCTTTCAACAATCTTCCTTTTTCATCAAAATAAAGAGGGCAAATTTATCTTTAAAAATGCATTTGGTATTCGCTGCGTTATAAGGAGACACTTACTGTCCATCCGCCACCATCGGACTCCATGTCACAAGTTGCATTTACTGGACTGTTGAGAGGATAAATTTCATATTTCTTTTTCTTGCTACTGCGTTCTCTCATTTTTATCTGGGAACAGCTTATCGTTCGATTTCCGGCTGAAAAGAAAAAGGTGCATGAAGGAGACATTACTTGTGAAGGTTCCAAAAGGAGGGACTTCGCAAAGATCCGCCGGTGGTTCGGCCACCGGTGTGCTACGTCGATTGCTAATTCCTCACAAACGCTCAGAGATGCGAAGTAAACGACGCAAGAGTACTTCCCTGAAATTACAAACCTGAAAAAAAAACTCCAGTTTTGTACTTTGTTCCGCCTAGAAAACAAACACGTGACGCGCATACACACAGACTAAAACCTTGAAGTCACTGCCATTTTTTTTCTTTGCTGCAAAAGTCATTGCCAACGCCAACTCTCTGCGCTTGATTGAATGAGTGGGTAAGTAAGCGCGCGCAGAGAGATGGCGGACGCCGAATGTTGCGCTTTCGGCACTACTTCCTTGGGTCCTCGGCTCGTACCGTTGGCCACGCTCAAACTTCACGTTTTTTTTTTTTTTTGTTTTTTTACAAGGTTTTGGGAGAAAGTGCAGAAGGCAGATACATTCAACCTGTTTTGAGTTTCTCATCTCCATAAGTTATTACTTCTCGATTGGTTTAGACTACATGGAGAACAATTGGTATCCACGAATTATTAGTGCACCATATTTTTATTCGATGGGGCAAAAACAGCTCAGCTACCGGTGGCGACAAAGTGTGTGTTTTTGAAAACGCGCTACGAGTGCCTTCCCCTGTAAGCATTTTGCGATTGGCAGATGGCAAGAGCCTTCAGAACTTTTTTATGCGGGCTAAATAACGCGTATCACTCCATAAAATATCCTTAGCGAGAAAGAAGAAAAATAGAAAAAAATAATATCTTTAAAATGCGTGAGCGCCGCGGGCGTCCTATCGCTCCATGGGGAATCGTGTCCGCGACGCTTATTTTGGGGATTTGAATCTGCCATATGTCCTGTGCTTCTCTTGCCGTTGAATGTAGTGCCTTCGTGCTTGTGTGTTGGTGTGCACAACGTCCGTGCGCTCGACTAGGCAAACAAAAATGTGTTGTGTGCATGCTTATACAGCCTAGAACTTGGTCTGCCTCAACGGGCGACGACTGTCCCAGCTGTAGATGAGAAATTTAGCCAGTGCCGTACAACCGCAAGCCTGGGGTCTTTAACGTGCACCACACAGTAGTGATACACCACCGGACGCCGGTGCGATGCTCATCCAGATTGAAACGGGCAGGGGTGGGAATCCACCACTTTCCGGGTTCCCGGTTCGAGAGTTTGGATTTGGATTTGGATACGACTGAAGTGTCAATTAGCCGGATCCTAATCCAAGTGTATCACTTGGTAGGAAAGCTTGGGAAAGCTTCACGCTTCACCGCCATTTAACGTAAGTGAAGGCGGACATAACGTTCTTCCTTGAAGGCTCATCCTCGGTTGCCATGCCGATCCGAGTTCGACTTGCTGCGCAAGTATCGCCACACTTTGTCTTGCGACAAGTTGGCGAACCGCGGAGGGTTTTCAACCCAGCCGTCGGCTTGAAACGAGAACGGGATGTTCTTGTCTTCGGCCATCGTCACCGGTTACCGAAAAGTAGCGGAGCCGCAAACTCTAGATTGAAACGCCGATGACAAGGAGAACCCAGCAACGTGGAGACATCAAGTCTAATGGCGTTCCTATCATACCCAGTATCCTCGATACCACATTTTTTTACTAGTTTACATTTATGCCGCCAGGTGACGCCACATCCGCGGAAACTGGTGGATTGAACCCAGTATTCCTCGGTTTCTGCAGCACGAGCTTTCTCTCCACGTGCTCCGAGGTGGTGTGCGCGACACCACTCGGCCACCGATCCTTTTTTTTTCTTTCTTTATTGCCAGACATTATTTGTTCACAAAGAATGCACTTTCAGAAACACTTGTGAAAAAGGTCAAGCTTAATTATGATTGCCGCAGACTGATTAACCTGATCTTGAAGTGAAAAGTCCGTCTAGGATTGGCAACAAATCAGGCCCATCTCCAAAAACCTTATACACTTCTCTACTAGAGACCTTTCCAAAAACGAGCTTGTGGCCGGTGCCATTTTTAGCGTTCGTGCGTATGGCGCGTGCTTTGCTCGCTTTCCGAAGCGACGAACACGCACGTGCTGGACTGTGAAGATCGCACGCTGGACTGTGATTTTGTAAACATTGGAAAGGTCTATAAGGAGTATTCACTGGGCGCCATAGTTGTGGGTGATGTCTAGAGCGCATGCTCTGAACGAGCCCACATTGACAGGCTGCTAAGACAGGCAATCTTGAGGGTGCGAAATGCACGTTACAAAAGAACTGTGGAAGCTCGCCATCAGCACGCGCTCAGGAGTCGTGCACACAGCTATGGCCGCCAGTGAATACTTCCTATACCCCATTCACACGATCATAAAGATACCTTTAGCTAAGGGATCGACCTTTTTGGTCAGCGGCGAATCACTTCGTGATTCTCCGCGCGTGGCATGTGCTCGCGACTCAAGAGCGCGGGTTCATTCGACGATTGGAAAGGGACCTATGTTGAAGGTACCTTTATGCTGGTAATGTGAATGGGGTATAATGCTCCGAGTAAAATAGTAACACACTAGTAGAGCATCTACTTCAGCATGCCGCACTGCCATGCGGCTCTTCCAGATAGTGTGGAAGCCGATAACCATAGGTAAATCATACGTTACAGAGTCGTCGAATAGGGCAACAGGCAGAAAACTTATGCTTTAAGGAAGTTTCTTTTTCATTGTTCGCTGCAGTATATCCCAGTAGAACACCGCGTCAAAACAATCTAAAAACAGATGCTCTAACGACTCGGGCCTTTTGTACAAGATATAGTTCACAGTCCAAGGAACAAATATGCCATTTTCGTCCAGTAATGTTTTAACCGGACATTTTCCGTTCTTGCTTCACCTGGGAAGAGCCGAAGAACGGCTGCGGCCAGCGCGTCGTCCCCTCTTGCTCGTAACTGCCAACCAGGGACTCTCAGTCTGCTGGAGCGACTGGTTGTTTTGCCGCCGCTTGACCGCCTCAGTCGCGAAGTCCATAGCCGTACCATCTCCGGCGTCCACTGCATCAGTCGCGTCCTTTGCAGCCGGTGTCGTCTCACTGGCGGTGTTCGCATTAAGCTCATTTTCACCAACAGTGCTTTCTGTCGTCAATGCTGCGACGGAGACCTGGCCTTCTCGCATCGCTAACGGCGCGCGTTGCTGCTCACCGGAAGTCTGAGGGTCCAGTGAAGAAATTCTCGCGGCTGGAGTCGCCGCGGCCTCGGCCTCTTCCTTATCTATCACGAGGTTTCTGACCTGGCTCTCGGTGATCTTGCTGGCAGCAGCTCGAGCGTACGACCGTACGCAATCTGGGGCCTCATTTCCGAGGGCTCGACACTCCTCGCACCTCGGCACTCTACACGCGCGCCGTATGTGCCCCATGCGTCGACAGCGGAGGCACACCGCGGTGCGCGTCCGGGGACAACAATTAGCAGCGTGCCTCTGTAAGGGCGGAGCTGATGCGACAGGGACTCCGGTGTTAAGTCTCCACGGCGCACCAAGCTTACGATGACTGTAGTGGAATCCTCGTCTGCCAGGACCTCGATTCTCTACTTCTCGCGGGTAACACCTTTGACCTCCACCTATGGCTCGAAAGCCCGTCGAAGGGCGTTTGCAGAAACGTCGAATTCCACCCAGTGTACTTTTACCTTCAGCTCTCGTTTTTGTGGATCAATAACCAGGCATGGTCGCCCCTTCACCAGTATGGTCCCTTCTCGCAGAAGCTTCTTTTTGGCGGAGGTGGTGTGCAGCTTCAGCAGCCAGACGTGCCACATTCGAAACGCACCAAGTCCTGCTACGTCTTCTCGAACTCCCACCTGGTTCAGAGGTCCTACGAAGTCTTTAGCACGGTACGGCCGCCCCCGGGTATCAGCATGCAGCACAAGGCTGCATTTCATGGCGTCTCCTGTCGGCAGGGTAGGCAGTATCACTGCGTGGTCATTTGAAACATTGCCGCGTACGGCATCACCGCGGCCGCCGTTATCGAACTCACAGCGGAGTGTTCCATTCCACGTCGCGCGCTACCGCGTTCGAAATTCCTCGGCTACCGATCCCCCCTCGATTAGGCGAGTTCGTAAGTACGTGGGCGGCTCTACTCGCTATCCCGAGGAGCTTCGTACGCTTAATAAGATGGACGTGCCTTCATGGGGTGTCAGCAAAAGCTTAGAGCTTGAAGACGAACCAAAGGTAGGGTAAATTAGAATTCAGGACGACTTCGTGCATGGGCTATGTATGATCACGTGCAAATCGTATCTCGCCGGCAGCCGTTTCAGCTTGAAACAACCAATGCCAAATGTAGAAGCGGTGGGCAATGAAAGCAAAGATAAAACCCAGTAATTTGAATTCGGAGTGCACTACGATTTCGAAGGCGTTATCTGCGTAATTTATGGATCGTCCGCTTTCTTCGACATTATAAGTAAGTGAACGTAGAAGGCTGCAGCGAAATGCGAGTGAATCAAATCCGTCGAAGCCGGCCGGCGGAAGTTTTGACAAACGCGACATAGTATTTTTATTTGCGGTTTTATTACGGTGCATTTTCTTGCCTCGAGTTGCTGCTTTCATCCCACCGTGCTGGATTCTATGACGGGGCACGGCGAAGTGCACTCTAAAAAAAAAGGTAGTAGTACTTCCTCCCTTAAAGGGGCGGTGCAACGATATTCGTTTGGAGCGTTTTTCCCTTCGTATGAGCTTACTGGCACTAGTGGGACCCAAGTACACTCGCACGCAACGCCACTGACCAAGAAACCTCTTTGTTGCGGTGTAATTTCAAGGAGAAAGCGAGCGTTTTCTTTCAATCTCGCCTTCGCAAATTTTGATGACGTACTCTGGTGGTAGCAGCATCCTCCAGGAACGATATTTGAATGCGGCTCATAGATTGGACCCGAGCATTGCGCGAGCACTCGATTTGGGCTCGTGATAATTGATAGCTCGAGAAGCATTCGGGTAGTGGCCCGTGTCCAATCGCTGCAACGACGACAATAGCCGAGCCATAACAATGTGTGGAAGTCAGCGCGTGTCCTGTGCCTTGCCAACCCCAGCGCGTGGCTATGATCAACATTGGCGGCATATAATCAGCTCCAGATCACGTGGCCGCTTGTTCTGGCTGCGAGCTGAGGGGGTGAACGCTGCTCGTTTTTCTTTAATTTTTTACTGGGACTTCGATTGCGTGGGGTGAAAAACGAACGCGTGTTTCATAGGTTATTAACGTCAGGGATCCGTTCTAAGCGGTATTTGCGCAAAGTACAAAAATTGTTGCATCGCCCCTTTTAAAGGAGGAACTCGCGTGTATCCTATATTGCTCTACAAAGGAAGGAAAATTCCTCCTACAAAACGGGATTCAATTTCCTCCCCTCAGAAGGGAGGAAAGTTGCCACCTATTTTTGCTCGTGGAGAAAACGTTCCTCCCCTAAGAAGGGAGGAAAATCGACACCTTTTTTTGCCCAATAAAGGAAACTTTCTCCCCTCGTGTAATTCCTATAGATTCTACCAGATGGCGCTCAAAACAGAAAAAAAAATGTTGATGAAGTGCCAATTTGTTTTCCAATGTCCCCACTCTTGAACGCTACATGGTAAATACACATACAACACTGAACAGACAGAATACACGAAACACAAGCAGAACACCCCACAACAGCAAAAACGCAGCGACACCAAACCCCCACCCCTCTCCACGTACGGTAAGTTCGCACTCTTTCTATATATGGCAGTCTTATTTTTAAATCCGACTTTGCTGACTGCCATCATTTTCACGTAAACACGGAGAGACGGAGCAAATATTACTCGTACTTATACATTACTTCAATTGTCTCTTGGAATAGACCCCATCTCTTAATTCAACACAATGATCAAAGCAAATGTAGATCATTAGGCGATTTAAATAAAGTTTAATGATTATCTTTTTTTTTTTTAATAAGTGCGAAGAATCATGTTGGCTATGCAGTGTTAAAATGCAGTACACTGGTGCTGAAATTTGCCACCAAGCTATTGCTTGATTGGAGTGTTCAGTGCCAGTGTAATCTATTTCAGGTTTTGGCGGGGGAATCATTAATTTCATTTGTTGCACAAGTATTTCAATGAATTTTTCAAACAAAAAATATTACTGGTTTTAACAAGACTCGTTGCAACAGCAGAGGACATAGCTTGGGTCATGCTTTGTCACCCGTATTAGAGAAATTTAATATTGTTTTAATTTTCTAACCTGGAGCGTTTTTCCTATAAAAATTAAATACCGGGAGCGATAAGGACCCACGGACCATGACTTTGGTATCAAAGCAGACAACTAAAATGAAACTGTCTTTGGTGATGTAATGTAACCGCTTGAAAACATCACGTTGCCCAAGTCAGAAAGTTAAACAGCCCATGTTGAAAGTTTTAGCAATTCGGTGTGGGTATGGCCTCCACTATATATACCATAGCGGAGCCGTGTTTTCATGTTTTAGAGAACGTTTGCAACCGGTGTTTAAGGAGATTAACATAAAGGACGAAAACAGGACGACACGTTTCTCCAACTGGCAGCATACATTTATTTTGACATCCGTCACCAAACGCCGCAGTCACCGCGCGGAGTTGGAAGGGTTGAGGAGGAGGGAAGGAAGGGAGGGTGGGGGTGGAGAGAGGGTGGAGGTGGAGGGAAAGAGAAAGAGAAACACATTTTTTAGCCGGCAGCGCACGCCGAAGTCAAAGAGGGAGGGGGGCTAGAGCTAACGCAATGCAACTATTTCGGACACTAAAGCTAAAATAAAAGTTTGTACAGCAATTTTTAGTAATCTTGTATTCATGTCGCTATTCATGTCATTTATGTCGCTATATTCATGTCACTCGCCGAATCATCATTTCTGTGTCATTTCTTGTGCGGGGCTATGGTTTTTTAAAAGAACGCGTGTTCCCGCAAGCCGGTCGTGGTCCCGATGTTGACGGACTACAGCGTGTGTCGGACGCAGTCACTCGCCGCAGCGCACTGCTCGTTCATATCGACTGGATATAGTGTTCTGTTTTACAAAGAACTGAAATAAACGCCACACGGATTACCTTTCGCTGTATGGTACGTACGCTTTATTTCAAGAGTATATGTTTCTCACGAAGGTGACGGGGCTAGGAATGTAGAGTCGTGTCGACTCAAATAGAGCAGTGATCTTAGCAACAACATGATAAAGCAAAAAAAAAAATTCCACGATTATGACAACTATTTCTTGTGCGCCTTACTTGTTACTAAAGTTGAAGCAAATGGGCAGGCGAGCTGGTTAGGGATAGATAGACAGTTTCGTGTCTGTCCGTCCTTTTTTTGTTCCCTCTTGCAAGGGTCACTATGTCTACTTGTCATGTAGCAAGTAACGCGACGAAAGCGGTCGTACTTGCCATGCCAGTGATAAGTCGCCACCTGTATTTATCGCAGCTGCAAGGTTTCATCCACAATGAATAAGCGCGATCTCAAAGCGGGCACTTACGGCGTGATTCTCGCGAGACACGCGCCGTGCTACGCGCCTCGCTTTTTTTTTTTTTGTTAGACTAGTGTACCTCCGCTAGCCCCCGCAGCTCCGGTTTTTCTCTCCTAGCACCACGCATGGGCAGCAGTGGGATTGCTCTAGGTGACCGTAATCAAGCCCTCAAGTTGCCGTCACGGCCATTGAACATTTTCGTTCCTTCTTCAAGCGCCACCAGGTTGCGCTTCATCTAAATTGGTGAAATGGAGGAACGGGTGCGATTTCCTCCCTTCCGTAGGCGACAGGAAGGAACATCGCTTTTTCCTCTATTTCTCCTCTCTTTTTTTTAGAGTGTGGGCGACAACCGCTGCTCTACGCCGGCGCGAGTTGGGCGATTTGGGTTTTCCGACGCCGAAGTATAAACGGCCCAGGTCCATTGGTAACGCTGGTCGCATTCGGAGCCTGAACTTTCGATGATGCAAGGGGCTTTAGCGACAATGCTGACTATGCCTGCACTTTCTCGGCGCGGCAGCCATGAGCCCAAACCGCAGTCGATTGGCCAGCCGCTTCGCTCCAACCACCAAATCATTGATTGTTTTCTGTCTGTGTCACGGATCAAAACTGTTTTACGTTTTTCATATAATTTTAATTTGATTAATAATTCCCAAAATAATTCAAATTTCCAGGAGAGCATTTTCCCTCCTCGTTCCTCCGATCGGTGAGGGCAGTTTCACGGCAAATTTTAAACCAGTTCGAAACCTTTAACCCATTAGCGCCTATTGTACTTTAAAAAGTACACGCACGTTTTAATTTTTTTAGCGTTAGAGATTCAATATTTTGTTTCTGTTAGTTTCATTTTTTTTTTGACCCCAGGTGTCGGGTATATACGTCTAAATAAGTAGCCGGCGCCTGCGTTCCAGTATTACCACTCTGTGCCCCATAGAAAGTTGGGAAGCATGTGGACTGCGAAGGCGCTTCGGTAAGCCAACCGTTTACATTTTCTTCTCGCCGTATTAGGTCAGGTTTTGTTTCGAGTTTTGATGACATTTTTTTAGTATAGAGCGAATACAACGCTGCATACTTTGGTTTTCATGTTCCGTGTTGTATTTTCATATAATGACTGACAAAAGATAGGTGTACTTTGTATAGTACAATTTGCTTTCGTTCATGTTTTCTTGCAGTCTGCAGCGGTTATGAATCCCGACGTTTTCCTCGGAGCGAAAATGTATTGCCGGTTGAGCGACGTTTTAGAAGCAGCTCTAGATGTTGTCCAAGATGCCGAAGAAGACGTCCATGTCATCATTACACCTCCTGACCCATCACTTGACACAAACCAACGTTACTAGATTACCTCAGTTGCGGAACTCCCGCGGAGGGGGGTACCCCCCCTCACTCACCTCAATCCGCCTAGAGTCGTTCGAAGCGCCATCTATATTTTCGTTTCATAACTGTGCATTCTAAAGAGCATAGCTGAAGCGCCAAATGGCGATCACAACGCCGCCATTTCTCCCGCAGCGGTCACTCGAGGAACTGCACGTGACATCTATTTTTGGCTTCAACCGGGTTACAGGGGTTCCACCCCCGTCTCCCTTGCGGACGCGCTGCGAAATACCACCACAGTTAAAATGCGCCTAGGTCGGGACGCGCTACCTGAAATCCCCGCTGAGGCATGGTTGTATAAAAACAATATTAATTGTGCTGCAAAACCTTGAAAACTAAAAATTTTAGTAAACATCACCCGCCCCCATTTTGTACTAATCTCCAATAAAAGTTACTACAAAAAGAGTTTTTTTCGTTGGTTTTTACGTTTCTAGTGACGTTGAAACGAACGTATCCCGATTCAGTTGCCAAAGCAGCCGTCCGGCGGCGCGTTGAGCGAATCTGGGCGAGTCGTGGTGAGTCAGGGGGGGGGGGGGGGGGGGGGGGGTACTGTTCGTGCATGCAGCGTCTATGAACAGTTCCGTAACTGAGTTAATCTAATAACGTTGACACAAACGAAGAAGAGGGAGATGATGACGCCACCAGTAGCGTTCAAGTGAATGATGTCTCAGGTAAGAGACTGACATTTTATGAATATTGAGCGGGTCTTGTCGACATTCGCCATAAAAACTGAAAGTATGTTTGATTGTTTTAGGTGCACTAGAAGTGTACTGTCAAGCGAATGAGAAGGACGCTGACAACCAACCGCGGCGTGCGAAGCAGGCAATGCTCACAAACCCAAGCTGGGAGAGCAGCAGCCCGGAGTACACATGGTCACCTTCAACAAACAGGGCTGAACAGCGAGAAGAGACTCTGAAGTTTCACTTCTTCGGCCTGTCTCCTAACAAAATATTCAACACAATTCTGGATGAAATCTTGACACACATCGTCATACAAACTAGCACGCACGCCAAGCACAAAATGAGCACGGCTTTGCTCTTAGCCTAGATTATTTGAGAAAATTCATCGGTATTTTCTTGTTGAGTGAATTCCGAAGCTTCCCAGTCAACGGCTGTACTGGTAGCTTGATGAAGACGTTGACATCGCGTGAGTTTCGAAATGCATGAACAGGCAGCGGTTCGTCGACAAAAAGCGGTTCTTGAATTTAGCCGACAATGACCTGCTTCCAGGAACAACAGGTAAAATGTGTAAGGTGCGTCAATTCATGAACTTGCTAAACGAAAAATTCAGGCAACATGGCACTTTTAACGAGGTACTTTTAGTTGATGAGCCCATGGTGAAGTACTTATGTCACCACCCTTTTAAGCAGTTCATTTGAGGGAAGCCAGTTCCTTTTGGATACAAGAACTGGATTCTGTACAGTGCGGAAGGTTACTGCTACGAATTTGACACTTACTGGAGAAAGTACCCCACAACAAACACGAGGCCGCTAGGAACACGTGTTGTACTTCCGCTACTTGAGGTTGTCGCAACTCCCACAAACCATGTTCGGTTCTTCTACAATTTTTTCACTAGTCACGACCTCCTAGTTACGCTGCAGCAACAGGGATTTCGTGCTACGGAAACAATCCGTGAAAATCGCCAAAAGAATTGTCCCTTCGCCTCCAAAAAGGAAATGGAATGGAAACAAAGAGGCCGATTCCGTTCGTGTTTCAATCCAGATGCTGAGATACCTTTTGTAAAATAGAAAATTAACAGTGCAGTCACCATGGCAACGAACTACAATAATATTGATCCAATATTCTCTGAAAAACGGTGGTCTCCTACATAGCAAAAAGTGAGCGTGCTGCAACCAAAGCTGTTCAGCAGCAACAAGAGTAGAATGGGAGGCGTAGACCTTTTAGAACAAGCTGCGAGCTACCGGATTGGTATCCGGGGAACCAAATGGCGGTGGGTGCTGTGCACAGAAATGCTCAATGTAGTGGTGGTAAATGTATGGAGAATTCACCAGATCACAGGAAGGTCAAGGTTAGATCTTCTGGCTTTCACCAGGATTATTACTCGCTACTATCTGCGTCTAGGTGTGGATAACCTAGGAGTGCAAAGGGCTCCAGCATCGGTTGCCTTGGATGTTGTGCTGGACAAAAATGGACACTGCCCATACAAGCTCCCAACGCAATTACGTTGTCAGTCTTGCCACCACAGGTCGATGTGAGCCCGCGAGAAGTGCGGCGAGAAAGCCTGAAGCGTGGTTGCTTCAAGAAATTTCATGCGCAGAAGTGACTCCGACTGCAATTGCCACTATGAGAGCCCATTGTACTATATAAGGTACGGTGCCATAAGTTTGTAAAAAATAAATGAATTATCATGAACATTTCCCCATGTTGTTCCTGCACTTACATACATATGTATACGAACTTTCAAACGAATTGGATGGCTAGATATTTGATGGGCCTTAATGGGTTAAGGTGAAAAAAAGTATAGAATGTATGCTTAGAGAAAGCGAGGGAGAGGAGGAAGCAAAAAGGGGTTTCAGAACGCCGATCTCTGGTTGGAACGATTAGTGGGTAGACCTAAAGCTAGCTGCCTTTTGTCTCCACTTCACTCGACGAACGCAGTCGAATGCAAAAGCCAAACGCCGAGAGCCGGTGGGCCGCGTTCTAGCGCGTTCTACGAGTGAAATGAAGACAAAGGCAGCTAGCTTTACGTCTGGCGACGCGAGCGATCGATGGCGTCGCTGTGGTCGGCCTGCCACGATTGGCCGAATGCTGACGATGACATCAGCAAAGGATTTCTCATCGACGGAAATAAGACTAATGTAAAAACCTTAATTTTTGCGGTGCTTGCAGCGTTGCTTTGAGAGAGGAATGATCTCAAGCTTCCACTACTATAATTAGAAACACCATCGACGTTGTTGTTCGCGAGGTAATGACGTCACGAAAGGGAACCAAAGGAGGGCGCCACCAAAATATCTCGCCGCCAATACTCTGTTAACTCTTAAAGGAGCGGTGCAACGATATTCAATTGGAATGTTTTTCACTTTACACGAGCTTACTGGCACTAGTGGTACTCATGGATACTCGCACGCAACGCCACTGGCCATGAAACTCCTTCGCTGCGGTGTAATTGAAAGGACAAAAGCGATCATTTTCATTCAATCTCTCGTTTGCGAAATTTGATGACGTAACGTGGGGATCGCAGTACACCCCAATGACGATATTTGAATGCGGTTCATAGATTGGACCCGAGCATTGCGTGGGCACTCGATTTGGGCTCGTGATAATTACTAGCTCGAGTAGCATTCGGGTAGTGGCCCGCGTCCAATCGCTGAAACGACGACAATAGGGTGTATTCACTGGCGGCCATATCCATGTGCGCTGATGCTGACCACGTGCTGATGGCGAGCTTCCACAGTTATTTTGCAACGTGCACCCCGCACCATCCAGATTGCCGGTCTTGGCAGCCTATTAATGCGAGCTCGTTCTGAGCATGCGCTCTAAACAGTGACCTCAAATATGGCGGCCAGTGAATACCCCCTCATAACAATGTCTGGAACTCAGCGCGTGTCCTGTGCTTTGCCAACCCCAGCGCGTCGCTATGATCAACACTGGCGGCATATAATCAGTTCCAGATCACGTGGCCGCTTGTTCTGGCTGGGAGTTGAGGGGGTGAACGCTGCTCGTTTTTCTTTAATTTTTTTTCTGGGACTTCTATTGCGTGGGGTGAAAAACGAACGCGGGTTTCATAGGTCATTAACGTCAGGGATCCGTTCTAAGCGGTATTTGCGCAAAGCACAAAAATTGTTGCATCGCCCCTTTAAGCTGAGACTAAGAGCTCCGGCTTCAGCGCGAGATTTCTTCCCTTGTTAAGACGTGTTAATGCACAGGCACGCGCAACTAAAGCGCTGCGGAAGCCAACGAGCTCGCGCTGAAGGCGCAGCTTCTATACTTCGTTTCACTTTTTCTGCGAGCGAAGCCAAAGCTAGAAGCGCGAGACCAGCGCTTTTTGCATTTCTCCCCAGCTCGTGCGCTCGAGCAAAGCCTGAACGCACGGAGCTTCCGTGCTCGCGCTTCCAGTTTTGCCTTCGCTCGCACATAAGTTGAAACGAAGTATAGACCTTTCCAATGTTTACAAAATCACAGTCCAGCGTGCGATCTTCACAGTCCAGCACGTGCG
Organism: Ixodes persulcatus; assembly: GCA_013358835.2. Classification (NCBI taxonomy): domain Eukaryota; kingdom Metazoa; phylum Arthropoda; class Arachnida; order Ixodida; family Ixodidae; genus Ixodes; species Ixodes persulcatus. Next base: position 949,418 of record JABSTQ010009983.1, read on the forward strand.
TGTTCGTCGCTTCGGAAAGCGAGCAAAGCACGCGCCATACGCACGAACACTCAAAATGGCACCGGGCACACGCTCTTTCTTGGAAAGGTCTATAGACCTTTCCAAAAACGAGCTTGTGGCCGGTGCCATTTTGAGCGTTCGTGCGAATGGCGCGTGCTTCGCTCGCTTTCCGAAGCGACGAACACGCACGTGCTGGACTGTGAAGATCGCACGCTGGACTGTGATTTTGTAAACATTGGAAAGGTCTATAGACCTTTCCAAAAAAGGACACTTGGCAGGTTCCATTTTCAGTGTTCGTGCGTACGGCGCGTGATTTGCTCGCTTTCCGAAGCGACGAACGTGCGCGTTCTGGACTGTGATTTAACACGTGTGAACTGTGATTTTTGTAAACAGTGGAAACGTCTATAGGAAGTATTCACTGGCGGCCATAGCTGTGTGCGCGACTGCTGAGCGCGTGCTGAGGGCGAGCTTCCACAGTTCTTTTGTAACGTGCATTCCGCACCCTCAAGATTGCCGGTCTTAGCAGCCACTTAATGTGGGCTCGTTCTGAGCATGCGCTCTAAACAGCACCCACAAATATGGCGCCCGGTGAATACTCCTTATAGTCTCAGCTTAAGAGTGAAGGGAGTATAATCGTCGCAACCAAGGCGGGCTTGCAAGAACAGCGTCTCAGCTGAGACCAACGTTACTAGAACCCACAGTTGGGAAACTCACCGTTGAAACCTGGGCCGCTGGCGTCCACCGAGACCGAGCTAAATACGACAACAGCGCCATTCTGTATCATTTGTCTTTCGTGTGGTCCCCATGAGCTTTTAGAAAGCATGTTTTTGCGTAAAAACCAACAGAAAAAACTAATTTTGTAGTAACTTTTATTGGAGTTTAATAACAAATGAAGGGCGCGTGTTGTTTTCTAAAATCTTTAGTTTGCAAGGTTTTGCAATACAATTAATATTGTTTTTATAAAACCGTGCCTCAGAGGGGATTTCAGGCAGCGCGTCCCAAGCTAGTTGCATATTAACCTCGGTAGCAATCCGAGGCGCGTCCGCTTGGGAGTTGGGGGTGGCACCCCTGGAGCCCGTCCACAGTATCTGTTTTGGCCCCAAAATGGCCGATTAAAGCCAAAATGGAAGTCACGCGCAGTTCCTCGAGTGGCCAATGCGGGAGAAGGCGTGGTGTTTGTGATCGCCTTTAGCTCGGTTTTCGAGTACGGATCGGTGCCACTCTTTCTGAGCAGCCTCTATGGCAGTTTGCCAACTGAGTGGTTCTAGTAACGTTGGCTGAGACTAGGTAAAGAAAGCACTGGAAAGGCTGGGGCGCGCGAGCGTCCGCAGACGCGGTCCGAGTCCCGCTTTCTTTCCCCTAGTCTCAGCTGAGACGCGCCTCTCCATGCCCGCTTCTCCTTTCTCGGCGCTTAATTTAGGCATAGACTATTCTCCGTTCAACCTTAAAGAGAATTATCTCGGAACACGTGGAGCGAAAGTTCGCGCTGCAGAACCCAGGGATCGTGGGTTCAATCCCCACCCTTGCCCGTTTCGATCTGGATGAGCGTCGTACCGGCGTGCGGTCGTGCATCACTACTGCGTGGTGCACGTTAAAGGGGCCATGAAACGAATTTTGGGCTGGGATAAATGATTTTAAATTGGGACTTTACTAATCGCATATAGTTCAGTTGGCCAAAAGGAAGAGGGTAGAAAGTCAAAAGCCAGCTTTTCGGAACGAACATTTGAAAACATAGCGGACTATTTTGTAACCTCTTTCCTTCGAAAGCTCTCCGCCTTTTCATTATGATACATCCGCGATTCCCAAAGCGCGTCAGCGGTGCCAACCTGACGTCAGCCGAGCACAGCTCACGCATTGGACACGAGAACTACGTCACTCGGACGTATGCGCTCGTCAACAATCAATCCGTCGGCGAATATTTGGATTCGCGTTCGTGGCCAATGAGTGCCCTGACAGAACTTATCGTCACTGGCGAATGACAAGTTCTATGGTGTGCATAAAAAGCACGGTGAAAGCTAGGAGTCATCGCACCGGTGCCGAAGAATGTCACGACGACGTGATTTCACAATTCGCATTTGAGTTGAGGATTAAAGCTAAGGAGGAAGAAGTAGGAAAATCGTTCCATGACCCTTTTAAAGACCCCAGGCTAGCAGTCGTACTGCACTGGCTAAATTGCTCATCTACAGCTGAGACACCAGACGCCCAATCACGCAGACTAGCTTCCGCCAGTATAAACATCCACACAACAATTTGCAATTTGCCGTTAACGGGATTCTGAACCAAACACTTCAGTGTCTATAATAAGTAACGCACAATCTTTCCATGAACCAGCAGCCGGCAGTGCGCGCGAGCACACGCAAGGAAATTGCCGTCATAGTCCCCCATCTACGCATAAGATAAGAGTGAAATGAGTGGGCTCCAGGGAGAAGAAGAATAAAGACAAGCTTTTCATCTCCACAGTGGAGGTTTGTGTAAACGGTAAGCGATTAATTGGAAAAAAATATCACGTAGCTTTAACTTGTGGAGATGAAAAGCCTGTCTTTATTATCCTTTGGCCCCAAGCCCATACATTTCACTGTAAACGTAAGTCCGAATGGTGGAGTATTACGTTAATAGAACCACGGCCGCTTGATAAGGGGGATCGAGAGGCCGTGATAGAACCATCTCACTAGGCGTTCGGTGCATGCGTGTCGCCGCCATAACTTTAGTTCACAGGAGGCAGACGGCAGTGCATGCGAGAGCTCGTGCAACCTCGTGCTCCACACGCGCAGAGCTCCAGCGGGGTTGTCGCACGTGCAGAAAGACTAAAGTTCCCTCAACGCATTGCGGCAGCGGTGGCGTAGTCAAACTGGCTGGTGAGATCGGTCTATTTTGATGAGTGTGTTCGCGCACACCGGCGGCTGCTGTCTCGAGGAAAGAACGTGCGACACTTTTATGGCCACTAAGAACAAAATCAAATTGTTGTGTGTATGTTTATACAGCCGGATGTCAGTCTGCCTCAGTGGGCGTCAGGTGTCTCAGTTGTAGGTGAGCAATTTAGCCAGTGCGGTACAACCGCTATCCTGGCGTCTTCAACGTGCGTCACGCAGTATGATACACCACGCAATTAGCCCCGTGTGCGACCGAAAGCGTCGCTGTGGTCGGCCTTCCACGATTGGCCGAACGCTGACTATGATGTCGGAAAGGGGATTTATCATCGACGGAAATAAGAGGAATGAAAGAACTGTAATTTTGACGGTGTTGGCAGTGTTCCTTTGAGACCGCAGGGTCATTCCATGCCAAACGTCTCAGGCGTGACGCTTGACCATCGCCGATTCTTTCGAAAAAAAATCACAGGGGTTCCTTATGTGTTGAATAGTCACTTTTCTCAATATTTTCGACCACAAAATATTTTTGGCCGCTCTAGTGCTGTTTGAAATTCCCGAAGAGGCGCGAAACTAGGCACAAGTAAAAAAATTGCCAAAAGTACAGATCTTTAGTTACCAACGCACAATGTTTTCTGTCCTATTCTACTTGCATTATTGCTTCATATTAGGGCGATTTGAAATAATTTAGTGTTTTTTTTTTTGTTTGCTTTTAATTAAAGAAAGAAACTGAAATTGTGTCGTTTTCGGGATTATTTGGAAGTCTGTATACCCGTGCTTGGAGTGCTTTCCGCATCTATTTTAGATATACTTTTTGTATAAAATAGCTTCGCACCGTTAAAAAAAAAGGGTTTTGTTATATTAAAGCGTAAAGTTGCGCAAAACGGCATTTTGGTTTAAATTAAACTGCAAATTTCGCAGTGAGGTGGTCCAAGTAAAAATATGTCAAACCACTAAAACGATAGAGCGCCATATGAACTTGTGATTTATAAAATTTAAACGAAGTAATATTTTTTTAAGCGAGAAAATAGTTTTTGAAGTAGAGCTCCCGCGTAACCGCGAGGAGTAGTTCCATGCGGCAGCTTCTCGGCACAGCACGGCGGCGATGGAGCTTATTTGAGTTGTGGCGCACGCTCTGGTGCTCTAAATGGGGCATGCAGCTTAGTTTGCGCAGTAATAAGTGGTCACAAAGTGGGGAGCAAGAAATTACAGTTCTTTATTCCTATTTTTTTTTTTCAGGCAGTAGCTTGTGCCTGATGAGTGTTACGTTATAAAGCTGGAAGCTCTCGGTGTCATTTGCGAAATTTTTCTAACCAGAGTCTGCAGGTTATGTGTTTCCACTGATGATGTGGATCCAAGATTTATTTTGATACTCTAACTTCTTTAGTCGTTGAAAACGATGTCACAGAAACAGAAAGAGTTGATGTTGAAGTTGGCTTGAAGTGGTGAAAGCTGCGAGTGCCTTTTATGGCGAGTGCTGTTTGGAATCTTGGAGCTAGGTCAGCTCGCTTTTTTTGCACAATGACATTTGGCACCCATATGATTGTTATGCCGTTGATGTTATTTCGTGCCCATGTGAAGAGCTCTGGAGTGATTATCTGGTCTTGGTACGACCTTTGAAGACTGGCTTTCGCTGCCAAACGTTTCACGGTTCCCCCAATGCCGTCGCATTGACTTTTCCCGTGAGAGGTTGCAAAAAAGTTCCATTCAGCTCAAATACTGAAGTCATTGTCGTGGTAACACAGGTTTAGAAAGTTCTTTTTGTTCTTGTACTGGGATGCTGCTCCGTCGGAAAAGTAAAATATTTTTCGTAATTGCGGCAGGTCATTTTTCAACTGCTTTAGGACTTCACACTGAAACGCATACACTGCTACAGTATCATGTTCTAGGCAGTTGGAAATGACAGCAAACAAACTCACGGATATTTCTTCAGATCTTTCTTGCGGACGGAAATACACAACAACAGGGTGGAGCGTAGCCTGCGTATTGACCCAGTGGTAAGATTGCGGCGCGTCTTGGAGCAGGAAATAATAATTTTCCGCAAAATCCGGCCTCATCATTTTGTAGTGTATTTTTTAATTCTCGCAAGTATCGAGCTTGTTGTTTGCTTATGAAATGGTGCCCCTTAAGGTCGTTCAAAATCTCCAAACATTTCTCAATAAAATTCTCCGGTGACAAGATAATCGTTTCAAGTTTGCAGCGCACGCCACTTATCCACTGCTGAACTTGGACGTGGTTCACTTGCTTGTGTTCGAGGCGGGGCTTAGGCCGCACGTCCGGAGGCTTCCTGGCTCGTGACGACGACCATTCACCGAAGTGAAGAACCCAGGGGTCCAGTGGAGGTGGGAGAATTGGTAACGTAACGAACGGTTTAATTACATGGTAGCGATACAGTCGTCAAATCCAAGAGAACAACAGAGCAGCCTCACGCCCCGCCTTATATAGGGGTCCGTTTTCTCCCTCACTCTCCGCCAGGGCAGCAGGTGCGACCGCCAAGTGCGTTGTAGCAAGGTCCGCCGCGTCGTAGCCAGAAGTGCGTCGTAGCCATGGTTCTCCGCAGTTAGGCCAGGCCTCTCTCCCCTTCCGGAGCGCACGAACCCACACGCACACACACACACACACGTCCCGTTGACGTCACGGACGCGTTGAGACTCGTTTCGGGCAGACCACGACAGGTGGGCGACGGTCTTGAACACGTCGGGACTCGTTTCCGCAGCGTTGAAACTCGGAAAAGGTTGCCGAAGGTTCCATTCTTAACACTTGGTATCAAGGGCGGGCCACTCTGAAGCAAGGTCACAACGCATTTTGTACTGGGGCACATGTCGCACTTTCCAAACTTGCAGTCCTCTTTGTCAACTCGACACACTGTGGTAGCTAACAATTCTTCGATTGTCTCTTTGAGGCCACTAGTGTGCAACATCAACTTCACGTTCTGGCGCTGCATGCACACGCACACAGTGTGCGTCCCACTTGCCCCGGCCAAAACACAATTTGAAGGGCGCATACTGGCAAACGTTGAAAATCCACACGTTAAATTAGAAGCTTTCTTCTATTCTTGGTAAAGTTCTTTTAGGTTTAATAGAAACAGGCGCTTCTGACGGCCATGCAACACATCCTTTTTACCTGGGAGGCAGTAAGACACTGAGTCATCCTCATAAAAACTAATCACTGAACTCTTCACGTCTTCGCTTAAAGAGCGACCTCTCCTCTTTGGTGGCATACACAGAACTCCGCGTTCTTCTTTGATTTTGATGGCCTCGCGCACCTGCCGTTCAGATGCCCCAAAAAACTCCATAATCTTCCCGCGAGACCAGGAATGAGGTGCCAGTGTCAACAACTGGATCTTCCTTTCGCGCTTGTCTTCTTGTGCGAACATACTTTTTAAATCGTTCATTAGTTGCACAAAATCAGAAAGCACGAAATCCTTCCCTGTGTTTCCCTGGGAGGTTGATGGCTGGTCAAGGCCAAGAGACTCACAAAGTCTTTTCTCTGCTTTTTCTTGAAGCCTACATAATGACTTCCTCGCGCACGATTTGCGCCTCCATTGCGCTTGCGTTTTCTTTATTGGGCTCTCACCAACAGCTGCAAGGGCTTCATTGATCTTCGCAGAAACTGGCACCTCCGAGTCACTTTGTTCGGAATGAATACAACATTCCTGAGCGGGTTCGTCAACTTCAGTAGAATTTGCAGACATTCCACCTTTATACAGTTGTCGTTTGCACATTTGGCACAGTTTCTATCCTGGAACTAGACCGAGAGTAGGGTGGGCATCTGCGAGTCTCAGTGTTATGACGAACGACCCACGACGGTTCTTCACATGCCCAAGAAAAGGATTGCAGCACCATTTAGAAGCAACCAGGGACGTGTACTTCTTCACGTAAACACAGAAGTGATGGTTGCATATCGTGGAATTATCATCCAGCGAGATTCTAGAGCGCAATGTGAGAAGTCGCCAATCTACGTCGCTTATGTCGCTCAAGCTTGTAATGCACCGCCGTCTGGTCTGGGTCATTTTGTGACAACCGCTTGGTCCAAAAGAACACGGAGTAAGTTCACTGCCTGAAAACAAACAAGTTATGAAAGCATGAAGAAGAACCTAACCATGTGGTTATATCTCCATTCACACTTATTTTGGCAAACCCGACAATATTATGTACGGAAGCCTGCGAAAAAGGATCAAGTGGCAGAAGTCAAAAGGCACTTAAATCAAAGAGCGCTGTTCGCCATTCCCTTATTAGTGCCATATTAAGCAACATGGCTTTGAGTGCTTTCCCTCTTGTGGAGAAGAGACCTATCATTTGTGGGATTAAGACAGAAGACAAGCGTAACCAGACGCTCTGATGCAGAGAGGGCTATCTGCTGAGCTCTAAAAAAAACCTTTTACACTTACTTCTGTCTGTGGGCGCTGAAACAGCTGAATATCTTCTATCTGCAGAATGGCCTCTTTTCTCCATTTCAAAAGCTCAGGACTTTCCTGAATCTTCATGCGTTTGCTTGCAGGCAGTGCGACAAGGCAGAAGGCACACACCTTTTCGCTCGCTGACAGTGTTGTTGTTTTAGCGGTTTTCGAATCGTGCATGACGAGTTCATTTCTTTGTTATGCCGTGTTAGTAAAACCGGGCTGTGGGGACAACAAGCTCGGTAAAGCGCCCCCTATAGTTCGATCTCCTGGCCAATAGGCTCCCTACGGGAGCCAGAGTTGCGCGTTTGATTCCACATGCCGCGTGCCGCCCTCGCCGCTATTCGCCGAGATCCGATCACGTGAGGAGCCGTATCAAGTGTCGTGCAGCAAAGTAGACGTTGCACGCGCCCCGGCGTACGTTACCAGGCTTTTGAGCCTGCCGCGCGCCTCGAACGCGCGGCGCTGCTATTCGCCGAATTCAGTCACGTGAGGAGCTGGATCCACATGCCATGCGTGAACGCGCAACTCTGGCTCCCGTAGGGAGCCTATACAGGAACTCTAGCTAGCACCAGAGCATACGCCACAACTCAGATAAGCTCCATCGCCGCCGTGCTGTGCCGAGACGCTGCCGCATGGAACTACTCCTCGCGGTGACGCGGGAGCTCAACTTCAAAAAATATTTTCTCGCTTAAAAAAAATATTACTTCGTTTAAATTTTATAAATCACAAGTTCATATGGCGCTCTATCGCTTGAGTTGTTTGACATATTTTTACTTGGACCACCTCACTGCGAAATTTGCAGTTTAATTTAAACCAAAATGCCGTTTTGCGCAACTTTACACTTTGATATAACGAAACCCCTTTTTTTAACGGTACAAAGCTATTTTATACAAAAAGTATATCTCAAATAGATGCGGAAAACACTCCTAGCAAGAGTATACAGACTTCCAAATTTAAACAAAAAAATCTCGAAAACGACACAATTTCAGTTTCTTTCTTTAATTAAAAGCAAACAAAACAAAACACTAAATTATTTCAAATCGCCCTAATATGAAGTAATAATGCAAGTAGAATAGGACAGAAGAAATTGTGCGTTGGTAACTAAAGATCTGTACTTTTGGCAATTTTTTTACTTGTGCCTAGTTTCGCGCCTCTTCGGGAATTTCAAACAGCGCTAGCGCGGCCAAAAATATTTTGTGGTCGAAAATATTGAGGAAAGTGACTATTAAACACATAAGGAACCCCTGTGATTTTTTTTCGAAAGAATCGGCGATGGTCGAGCGTCACGCCTGGGACATTTGGCATGGAATGACCCCGCAATGATTTCAAGCTTCCACCATGCTAATAACAAACACCATCGAACTTGTTGTTTGCAAGGTAATGACGTCACAAGGGGAACCGCAGGAGGGCGCCACCAAGACATCTAGCCGCTAATAGTGATATGGACACTAAATTCTTTGGTTCAGTATTCCTTTGAGCTGAGACTGCAGCCGAAGCTGTACAAGCGCGAGGTGGCCCGCGTTCCTGGCTTCGAGACATGCCCTTCTAGCGCGAGAGCTCGATCTTCGGAAGAACGCTCCAAAGCAGCGACCTCGAGTTCTTGTTCTTCCACGCGAGCAGCTGGCCAAGTAGGCAGCGCGCGCGTGGCCTAACGGTTATCGTGCCTGCCCCACACGCGAAAATTCAGGATTCGATTTCTGGGAGCGTCGGGTCTTTTGTTTATTCCTGCAATTTACTGTTCTGGTAATTTCGAGAGTTCTTTAGCTTGTTCGAGGTCCGAATGTTCTACGCGTTGAACTTTCTGCGTCGATTATTCCGGTAGCTTACGCGTGTACACAAGGGGCTTCGCGTAGCAAGCCAGAGTCAGTTTTCGCCCCAGAGTTCAACTCTGCTGTCTCGCCGACTTCGACGCCTGCGACGCTCTGCTTTCTTCTGTTTCCTTCTTATTTTTAGGCGCAAGTTCCCCCATTAAACATTTCAGTTTCCCCAGTTGTTCTTTGTTTCACCTTGCCATTCGTGACATTTTGGTGGAGGTGCGGGGTACCGCATGTCCGTGCAGCGCTCCCCTCCGAGTTCCCGCAGTGAAAGTCCAAACCCAAGCCCCCAAGAACAAAACGAAGACCAGACCGAGATCCGAACAAGTCGCCGAAACCTTGGCCTACCCCCGGAATTAGGGCCCTTGGCACCCAAGACCAAGCAAACAAGGAGGACGACGATGGACACCAGTCGGAGACCCCGGCCGCTTCTGCGGCGGTATACTTGCCCGTCGCACCCCGGACTTCGACGCCTTTCAAAGGGGAGATCCACGAGGACGTTGAGGATTGGCTACAACATTAGGAACGAGTGGCCCGTCTTAACCGACGGACACCGGAGCAGTGCCTTCAGAATGTCTACTTCGCTCTGGAAGACACGGCACGCACCTGGTTCGAGAAACACGAAACGTCGATTTCGTCGTGGGAACAATTGCAGGCTGAGCTGCGACGCACCTTTGCCAACCAGCAGCGACGACAGCGTGCCGAAGAACCTCTCCAAGCAAGACACCAAAGGCCAAACGAGAGCGTCACAAGCTTCGTCAAAGACGTTCTCCGCCTCATGAACGGCGCCGACTCAAACGCTTCCGAAGAGAAAAAGTTGCTGGTCCTAATGCGGGGCCTGAAAGAAAACATCTTCGGGGGCCTTGTGCGGAGCCCGCCTACCACCGTCGACGGTTTCATCACTGAGGCCACAAACATCGAACGTGTTCTTCACGTACGGACCTACCACTACCAGGGACTTCCCGGCTTCGCTGCACTCTCGCCGTCCAACTGCAGCATCCCGCACATCAGCGACAACATCCGGGACGTCGTCCGGGAGGAAATCAAGAAGTGTCTGCCTGCTGCCCACCAGCCTGCTTCTCTGTCAATAGCCGAAGTTGTCCGCGAGGAAGTTCAGCGGGTATTCCAACCTGAGGCTCCTGCCAGCGCAGCAGTACCCGAGGAGCCTTCTCTGACCTACGCAGCGGTAGCTCGGAGACCCGCTCCAGCTGCCCGGGAGTATTCGACGCCATCTCGACGTGACCTATTAGAGCCGCCGACTTTCCGACGTCGGGAAGGGCAACCCCAGCTCATCCGCACTGAACAACCGGCGCCTAGGAAGACAGATGTCTAGCGCACGGCCGATCGACGACCGCTGTGTTATCACTGCGGCGAAGCCAATCACGTTTACCGGAGGTGCCCGTACCGACAAATGGGCCTGCGAGGCTTCGCGCCGAGCGACCCGCGACCCCTCCTTTGTGGAGCTACCAAGAGACATCGAGGAGTACATCCGACGACCCCTGCCCCCGGGGCCGACTCCACTCCGAGGTTCCCGTTTGTCTTCGCCTCGACGTTCGCTTTCGCCCTTCCGCCGCTCCCGTCGGAACAGCCTGTCTCCCCTATCTCGTCGGGAAAACTAAGTGCGGCAACGCCTGGAGGTGGCGTTGCCGAAGACGACCAAAGTAAAGAGCCCCCAAGAACGCCGGAGCGCTCCCACCCTCCCGATGCCACGGATAGCAACGAAGCCCCTGAAACGGTGTCCAACAACCTTAATGTTGTTATCGACGGCTACGACGCATCGGCACTCGTGGACACCGGAGCAGAATACTCAGTCATGCGTGGAAGGCTCTCTCGCCTTCCACGCGTGAAAGTCACGACGCCATGGGGAAAACCACAAATTCGAACCGCCGGAGGACACCTTATCAAGCCTGTCGGAAGTTGCACTGATCGCGTAGAAATTAAGGGCAAACCGTGCCCTGTGAAATTCGTCGTTCTACAATACTGTTCCAGATATGTCATTCTCGGCACGGACTTTCTGTGTGAACACGGCACCGTCATCGACCTGGGTGAGAACAGATTGACGCTGCAGAGGCATGTTCCGCCTTCAGAGAAACCCCAAACAGCGTCAGCCGCCATCCGAGTCACCGCCGACCACGTGAACCTGCCGCCGCGATTAAGTGTTGTTGTACCCGTCGTGGCCGATACAGCTACCCGCGGCGAAGTTGTCCTGGAAGGCAACCTTCAATTTCTCCTGGGAAGAGGAATAGGCGTCGCAAGAGGAGTAGCTGAACTTCAGGATGGGCGGACTGTGGTCCTCGTGACGAACTTCCGAAATGAAACGCAACATCTCACGAAAGGTGCAGCCGTGCGCCACGTCGCGGAACTTCAAAATGCCGCCGAAATCGCCGCGATTACTGACGAAACCTCGCCCCCTCAGCAAGACAGTACGTCGCCTGCGCAGCTCGACATTGCCCCTAAGCTTCCGGGCCCGAAACGGCGGAGGCTGCTTAACCTCCTCGCCGAATACCGCTACTGCTTTGCGACGTCATCGAAGGTACACCAAACCGCCGTTGCGAAGCACCGCTTCTTTACCGAGGAAGACGCCAACCCTGTGCATCGATCGCCGTACAGAGTCTCCGTTAAAGAGAGGGAGGTGATTCAGGAGCAAGTTCAAGAGATGCTGAGAGACGACATAATCCAACCTTCAAATAGTCCACGGGCCTATCCAGTCGTGCTGGTTAAGAAGGACGGAACGCTTAGGTTCTGCGTGGACTACCGGCAGCTGAACGCGGAGACGAAGAAAGGCGTCTACCCACTCCCCCGCATCGACGACACTCTAGACCGGCTGCGCCACTTTCGATATTTCTCATCGATGGACCTGAAGAGCGGCTACTCGCAGATCGAAGTCGACGAACGGGACCGAGAAAAGACAGCCTTCCTCACGCCGGATGGACTGTACAACTTCAAGGTGATGCCCTTCGGACTATGCACGGCGCAAGCAACGTTCTAGCATGTCATGGACACCGTACTTGCAGAGCTGAAGTGGCAGAGCTGTCTCGTCTACATTGACGACGTCGTAGTGTTTTCAACTTACTTCGACGAGCACTTGTGACGACTCCGAGCTGTTCTCTACGCCATACACCCGCCGGACTCGCCCTCAAACCGTCCAAGTGCCGGTTCGCCTAAGGCGAACAGAAGTTCCTTGGCCACGTGGTTAGTAACGAAGGCGTCCGCCCAGACCCCGAGAAGACTCACGCCGTCGCGACATTCCCAGCGCCGAAAGACAAGAGGGCTGTGCGAAGATTCCTCGTACTTTGTGCCTACTATCGACGCTTCGTTCGGGATTTCGCAAGGATTTCCGCACCGCTCACAAACCTCACGAAGGACGCCGAGAAATTCGCATTGGCCTAGGAGCAGCAGCAGGCATTCGACGAGCTGAAGCGAAGACTCCAGACTCCTCCTGTCCTAGGACACTTTGATCAGGATGCGGAAACCGAGATTCACACGGACGCTAGTAATGCAGGACTTAGAGCGGCACTGGTTTAAGTGCAAGAAGGCACCAAGCGAGTCATCGCCTACGCAAGTCGGACGCTGTCCACATCGGAGAGAAATTACTCCTCGACTGAAAAGGAATGTCTTTAGTTTGTCTGGGCAATCACAAAGTTCCGCCCGTACTTGTACGGGAACCCGTTCCGCGTACTCACAGACCACCACTCGCTCTGCTGGCTTGCGAACCTCAAGGACCCTTCAGGATGTCTCGCTCGATGGAGTCTCCTACTACAGGAGTTCAACATGACTGTAGTATCCAAGTCAGGCCACAAGCACAGCGACGCTGACTGATTGCCTAGGGCCCCTGTCGAAACACTTTCCGGAACAGCGACGACAATGACGACGAGTGCTTCCTAGGAGCAGTGACCACCGACGACCTGGCACGACGTGAACGAAACGATCCTGAGCTGCGCGCATTAAATCAGCACCTGGAAGGGCACGGGAGTACAGTGCCCCGTGTTTTCTCACGAACACTGCCGACCTTCGCCATTCGACAAGGTGTACTCTACAACGAGAACTTTTTGGACAGCAACTCGCCGTGGCTGCTGGTAATCCCGGCCGACCATCGAGAGGAGGTCTTTCAAGCATGTCACGACGACCCGACGTCCGGACACCTTTGTTACAGCCGGACACTGGCCCGTATTCGTGAAAAGTATTACTGGCCCAATCTCTCCCAAACCGTCAACCTCTACAGCTGATCTTGCCACGAGTGCCAGCGACGCAAGAAGCCGCCAACGAAGCCGGCAGGTCTCCTGCAGCCAATTCCTTCGCCAACTGCACCGTTCCAACAGATCGGAATGAATCTACTTGGTCCTTTTCCGCCATTGACCCTGGGAAACCGGTGAATAATCGTCGCCACAGATTATCTCACGCGGTACGCAGAAACGAAAGTCCTTTCTTCAGAGACTGCTGTTGAAGTCACCAAGTTTTGCATCGAGTCCAAAGTCCTCCGGCACGGCGCTCCCAAAGTTCTGATTACAGATAGCGGATCATCGTTCGTGGCACAGCTGACCCGAGAAATCCTTTGGCTCAGTCACACCAGCCATCGTCGTACCACTGCGCACCACCCGCAGACCAACGGGCTGACGGAGTGGCTCAACAAGACAATCGCCGACATGATCTCCATGTACTATCGCGGACAATATGAGCTGAAACAGCGCTCCGGCCGGCGGAGAGTACTACCTGCGCCGCCTGTCGCCTTGCTCCGCACACGCGGCGCACCCTGAGGCCGAGATAAATTATCACTTGCGCTCGCTGCGCCAATGCGCTCTTCCGGCCGTCTGCAAGCAAGACGGCGGGTGCGACAGCGGGCGAATGTGTGGTAGCGCGTCAAGGGAGGGGGGGGGGGGACAAAAGATTACACTTGTCGTCCCTCTGTTTTAATTGATTTACTTTACTTTATCGCGTAGAATCGCGTAGACAAAATGCCGACGGGTGACGAAAAAATATTTCACTATCTTAAATTGCAGCTGCATAATCGTTTTTGAAAATCACATTAAAATCCGTTGCAGGTTGTTTTTGTTTGATTAAGTGCATGCACAACGTAGAACATCGTAAAATATAGGCCAAAATTTGTATACCGGAGTTAGTCCAGCTCCAAGGTATTTACTTCTTTTCTTTTTCCTTGATCAAAGCTGTTTGAAAAAAAAAAAAAAAACGGTAACCATACATGTTACTCAGAAGGTTTTGTAACTTTGACTAGTATGAAAAGGTTAAAAATATCATTTTTTTATTTCTGGGCTTACGTGTTTGTTTCAAACAAAACAAGTTGCTAACATGACACCCGTGTTTTATTTACAAATATATAGTCTTAATCAAGTGGGACAAACAGTCATATATTTGCCAGGAGAAGGAACTTGAAACTTCATCGAAAGAATATTCGCAGAGGACAATGTCAGACACAAAAGATTAATAGTCGGCGTGGTAGTTCAACTGCACTATGCACGAAGATCGGGATCAAGGAGGCACCACACAAAACTATGAGCTGGTTAACGGCGTCCAACAGTGTGTCGCAACCGTAGCATCAAGCTTTGTTCTAATCGGCAGAAGTCCAGTTCAGGGGGTCCTGAAGCGCAGTAAAACTTATAAAAGAATACCGCGTCTTTCTCCCTTGACACGCGACCACGGCTCTCATCCTGTATGGTAAGAAATTATAGAGCGCGGCCACGAAGGCTGGCTCGGCCCGATGCCACTCCTATTCCCCCCTCATTGCTTTCCACTATTTGTGTGCAGTGGCGCGGAGGGGACGCCGTGACATGGCTACTTTGATGGGCCTCGAAACGCGTTCGATGATATTCAGATCGTCTCATTTTGGGGGCCAAGGCAGCTTCGTCAGGCAGCGCTCCTCGACGAGATACGAGCGTGACAACGCATTTTCCACTTCGGCGCTTTCTTGAAATTCACTGAAATGCATGTTAGCTAAAAACGTGAACATTGGGCTACACGGCACACGCATCGTGACAGTGTTTCCGTCGGCCAATATTTTCGCTAGCAGACGGCCAGAAGAGCGCAGCGGCGCAGCGAGTGCAAATGAGAATTTATCTCGGCCTCAGGGTGCAACGAGTTTTTGGAGCGATACAACAGGCGGCGCAGGTAGTACCGTGAACAGGCCGGAGCGCCGTTTCAGCTCATATTGTCCGCGATAGTACGTCGACGTGGAGCACTAGACATGGGACGAGGTGTTGCCGTACGTCACATTTGCTACGGGCTTGAGTTGAGCTAGTTGGTGCATTACTAGGATAGGGCCAGCTTGAACTTGGGAGACGAGAAAACGTAAAAAACAGAGATAGAAGAAAAAAACAGAGATAGAGATACTGCTGGACTACCAACTATGGATTTAATGCTTCTTCCTCTTCTTCAACCTTAACTGTGTGCTTCTTCTTTTCTGCTCATCCTTAGAGCGCCATACAAAGCTTTGGTGTATGTACATACATACATACACCAAAGAAAAACAGTACTTGCGGTGTGCCACGTCCTGCTAAAGCTCACCTCAAAAGAAAAACAGTATTAGAGGAGTGTCACGCACTGCTGGAGTGCGGTTTTGTCAATCTGGGTTTGTATGTGGAATGCATGTGGCTCTCATTTTATTTAATTTCATTTTATTTTACTTCATCCTTGGATTGTATGGCGCTCTAAGGATGAGCAGAAAAGAAGAAGCACACAGTTAAGGTTGAAGAAGAGGAAGAAGCATTAAATCCATAGTTGGTAGTCCAGCAGTATCTCTATCTCTGTTTTTTTCTTCTATCTCTGTTTTTTACGTTTTCTCGTCTCCCAAGTTCAAGCTGGCCCTATCCTAGTCACATTCGCCTACAACACGGCCGTGCAAGACACCACCGGGGTGACATTCTTTCAACTCGTTCATGGTCGCAAAGTAACGACAATGCTAGACGCGATGTTACCTCATGAACCGGCTGTCGACGGAAGCGATGACGCCCAGGTGGTTGCCCCACGGCCAGAAGTCCGTCAGCTCGCCAGACACCGGATTAAAGCCCAGCAACGTGTCGACACTGGCCGCTACAACCGTCGTCGTCGGGACGTCCACTTCCAGCCCGGAGACAGAGTATGGGTCTGGACACCAATTCGCCGCCGTGGACTCAGCGAGGAACTCCTAAAACGGTATTTCGGACCCTACAAGGTACTTCGTTGACTTGGAGATCTATACTACGAGGTGATGCCCGATGGAACAAGAACATCATCACGCTGCCTACCACGACCTGAAATTCGTCCATGTCGTGCGCCTGAAGCCGTACTGCACTCGATAACACTGTGGACCTTATGTGTTCCAAATGACTCTTTAGTTTATCGTTCATTTTATTTTTGTTTTGTGCTGCATCGGGGCGATGCTCTTTTTAAAGGGGGGGAGTAATGCCGGGCACGCAGCTGGCCAAGTAGGCAGCGCGCGCGTGGCCTAGCGGTTATCGTGCCTTCCTCACACGCGAAAAGACAGGGTTAGATTCCTGGAAGCGACTTGTCTTTTGTTTATCCCTGTAATTTAGTGTTCTGGTAATTTCGAGAATCGTGCTTGTTCGAGGTCCGAACGTCCTACGCGTCGAACTTTCTGCGCCGATTATTCCAGAAGCCCACGCGTGCAGATAAGGGGCTTTACGTAGCGAGCCAGAGTCAGTTTTTGCCCCAGGGTTCGACTCTGCTGTCTCGCCGACTTCGACCCCCGATATGCTCTGCTTTCTTCTGTTCCCTTTTTATTTTTGGGCACAAGTTCGCCCCAATAAACGTTTCAGTTTCCCCAGTTATTTTTTGCTTCACCTGGTCATTCGTGACAGTATTCACTGACGGCCATACCTGTGTGTTCAACCGTGCTCAGCACGTGCTGACGGCGAGCTTCCTTAGTTCTTGTGCAACGTGCATTCCGCACCATCAAGATTACCTGTCTTAGCAGTCTAGTAATGGGAGCTCGTTCTGAGCATGCGCTCTAAACATCGCCCTCAAATTTGTCGTCCGGGGAATAGACCTTTCCTGTTTCCTGTCGTTCTTAGTCACATGGGTTCCGTATCTTGTATGAGGGACGAAAAAATAATAAAACATTTCTGCCTTGAATATGCGAGAAAATATAGTTGAGGCAAAACAAGGATGTGTGACAATCACGCATTTTTTGTAAACACCTTCCAGCGGCATGGAGAGAACAAAACAATGTTTTATAGCATACCAGGAGTGACACCATTCAAGATGGCTTCGCCGTTGTCGTAAACGGCTTATCATGGTGACGCGCGTCGTGATTCATTTTTTGCGGTTATTTTCGGCCACTGCCGCAAGAGACCTTTCCGGAAACTCCCAGGAGATCTACCAAAAAGGGGAATTGTGGGGCTGTTTTGATGCACGCCTGTGTCGGACTCGAACGCTTCACATATCTTGGTAGCGGCACGATTCATTCTTTCTTATCAGTGGGAGCTCAGAAACACGAAAAATAAAGTGAACGGAAGAGCTGTGTTTGGAGAAATGTGGTTGTCCTTTGTCCCACTTGTTCCCCTTCTCCGGGGATTATTTTCGTCATTCTTGACCAGCTCGCTTGCACCTTTGCATTGAATGACATTATCATCGAAAAAGAAGGTCATCACATATTGTTTTGCTTTCCGACTGTCTTCTGTGCGCTCTGAAATCACGAACTGTTAAACCAACGCCAACTTTGTCTTCGCAACCCCCTACCCCTCCTCCATCATCTCCCGAATAGTTCCGACGCTTCTGAGAGCATCTCGGAGAAACCTTCTTGGTCGTACTCGAGCCTTCGCTGGAAGCTGAAACGACTCCCGTGGAGAAGCGAATCAGCAGGACCGACCCCGACCAGCTCTGACTTCATCCAAAAGATCGGAGGATTGAAATGTTAGGGCCGTGTCTGGTTACTCCCTAACAAATACATTATTCATGGAGGACACGAAGATGCACCAATCAGTTAGCGTTTTTTTTTTGTATCGTTCTGTCTTAAAAAAAAATAAAAGAAATACATTTTTAGCAGGCAGTGTTAACGTTTTGCACTCAATGGCGTCAATAGGAGGGTGTGGGCGAATCGCACAGGTTTCAGCGCTCGGGGAGGTACAGCTGGGCAGTGAAAAGGGGGGCGGGGGGGGGGGGGGGGGGGGGGCAGGGTCCCGGCTGCCCACGAGAGCGGCGGGGGGGGGGGGCGGCAATCGCGGCGGGCCATGAGGGCGCGGGTTGGGTGTCGCCGCGGGCCACCAGAGTGGGGGGAGGTGTCGCGATGGGCCACCGCCCCGGGTGCCGCTGACCCTAGTGAGGCCACTGTATGCGCCCATTCGTTTTTAGAAGGAAAGCACAATTACATTGGATATACAAGAACAATAGCGAGCATGAAATATATCTAAAAAGGATAGCCGGCAGTATAAAGTATGTATATCAAGGCACCATGCGCGTAGCGCTAAAAAGTGATCCCTGGTTTTTCCTCTACTTCTAAGATCTAGACTCTAGAGGCTGTAATAAAAGACTGCTATGATGGTGGAGGGTACCCACTTCGGAATCTAACCTAACCCGTAAAATTTCAAGCTCGACAATAACATTTCGAAATAAAACTAAAGCAAATTGCAGGTATCACGTTCGCGCTAGCATTAGGCAATTTTCGTGGATCGTTTCCGCCGTCCTGCAACGTTCTCCGCAACCCGCACCGAGATCCAGGACTCTGCAGGAAAGGCTTGCTGCGCGGACGCGCTGTAGTGGCGTCTTGGTTCAAGAGACCTTAGCGGAGGGAGGAAAACGGTCTACAAAAAGTCTATAGTGTCGCCCAGTTTACATTACACCCGATATGTCGCTACCAAGGGCCTAATGATACCCCCTAAACATGGTTCGGTCTACCTGGATCGATGAAAAGTGGTCTCACGTTTGTTCGTATTGCAGGGGTCAAATAGCATGCAGGTTTTTCTCACCCCGTGCTGCCTTTCGGTTATTTCTAAAACACTCCGAAAACTGCTTTCCATCAAGACGTTTCCGGCCACAACAGGTATGAAGAGGACTGCTACGAACATGTTGAGGTCTTTGTCGATGGCACAAAGATTCCCATAAGTCGTAGCCAATGCTCCTCTCCCTTTATTTTTCTTCTTATATAGCATGAGGACATCACGTGGACGATTCGAGTGAACACCCACGGCCAAAAAAATAAAATTGAGCTTTAATTTGTTTTGTTCTGTAGGCTGAGGGGAAGAGATTGGCCGGTGAGCTTTTGTCTTTAAGAAAACAATTATATTTTAGCGTCATTGCCTTTTAAAAAACATCTTATGCGGAAATATTTTTATTTATTTTTATCCTCCGCGCAGGCAATTGACCCTGCTTCAAAGTCAAAGACATCGAGCGGAAGTCTAAACAGCTCCAATAGTACCGCTCTTAAGGTGCACACATACTGGCGTTCGAATTGCAAACGCGAAGCTGATGCTCTTGCTTTCATCATCGAACGCGCGTGAAATTGTATTCTATCTTTAAGCAACCGCGTTCGCGACCGCTTTGCGAACGCGGTTCAATCAAATAGGAGGTATTCACTGGCCGCCATATTTGAGGTCACTGTTTAGAGCGCATGCTCAGAACGAGCTCGTATTAATAGGCTGCCAAGACCGGCAATCTTAGTGGTGTGGAATGCACGTGGCGAAAGAACTGTGGAAGCTCGCGTTCAGCACGCGCTCCGCAGCCGAGTACACAGCTATGGCCGCCAGTGAATACTCCCTATACCACATAGCTTCCCCAATACTGGAACTTCTTCCGAAAGCCCATTGGAGCGGCGGCGAACGCGACAGTGGTGCCTCTAGCGGACTCATAGTCTACGGAAGCAGACGACGCAGTGGAAAAGTATGGGCTCCGCGACGTCCTCGAGCTTTGCGAGCCCCGTTTTGTCACCCCAACAGCATAAACAATTCATTACGGCCAGTCCGCTTGCAAAGCGGAATCCACTGATCGAAACTGCAACGACTATCAAACAAGAACGCGAGCAGAAACAAAGATAGAGCAGTTTATTTAGCGGTCTCAAACGCCTCTCAGGAGATCACTCGCGTTTGAAGGGCGTCTGGGAAGCGGAATAAAGACGTTTAGCTACTTGAACTACGTTAAAAGAGGTTACTTTTGATTCGTTAGAAACTGCGTTGTCACTATTTCTTATCTGAGTACGTGATTATTCAAACGTGCGCAAACAACATGTTTAAATTACCAGAGCTAGCGCACCCAGACGCACCCATCCCAGACGAAAATAGAAAGAAATGGGGAACAGTCGTGAACAACGGCGAATAAAATAAAGAAGTTAGCAGACGATACAAAGATGCAAATCACATTTAAGGTGCAACCCCACACCTGGTTAGCGTGATTCTGAACCAACAAATGGCGATGGTATTGCGTTCCAGACCTGTACATCAATGCAAGAAATCGCGTGTGATGGCTCTTCGATACAGTGTGGTATTTGCCTGTATCCTGAAATTAACACCCCTTGTCGCTTGCTTGTTTTTCTGTGCGCGAGCTTTCTGTGGAACGCGCACGGCTTCGTCAGTTATCGTGGAAGGGGGCGAGTTGCCTACAATCCGGGCTCACGTCTCCATCAATTGTGGTCAGAACAAAACGAGCAAATTGTTCTGAGCTAATGGCGAGACACATACACGACAAAACAACTGAAGCGTGGAAAAATACAAGATTTCTTGTGCGTAATTAATACACCGGGGATTTTGGAGGCCAATTCCTCATATTTCGATGTAATCAAATTTATATGGTGGGCCGGCCCTTTTGTCGCGCGTGCTCTTTATGGACTTCCAAAGAAACTAAATGACGTTACAGACGTGAGTTTCCAAAATATTAGCTCGAGGAATTAAATACTGCAGAAACTAAAACAAATAAACGATTTATTTCTTGGTGAGGTGTCTCATTTAGGCAACTTGATGCGTATATTGTCCAAAACCATATGAGATTAGAAAACAAACAAAACAAATTACACTCAGCTGTAGATATTAAGATTGGTAAATCTAAAGTAGGACTGGTGTGGGAGTCTTACGCTTAATAACGTAATGCCAAGGTCAACAATTCGCTCACAGCATTAAATGATAAGAAATAATTTTAATACGAGTACAGTGATAACTTCAGTGACTGACGAGGCAAAGATTCTGGGTCTGTGGACAGCTTTTGCACAGAGTTTAAATAATGCAACAGTCTTAATTATGTGTGTTTTTAGCGCAAGCAGTGGTGTGCAAAAATTTAAAATATACAAAGGTTGGAGTGCGTCGTTGTATAAAATACGGTGTAAGTGCGCACATCGCACGCTGATTAAGACAGAAACAGCGCTGCATTTTACACTAGCTTTGAGCGTATCGAAAGCAAATGGTGCATCGAAAACTAAGGTTAGTAGATATATACTGCTCAGGCCGTGATGTTTGAATGTTCATAGTACTTTATTACCTTTAGATTTGGTCGTTATTTCGTACAGCAGAAAGAAGGCAATATTATAACTCTGAGTTGATAGAAAAACTCCACTTGCTGAAAGCTAGCAATCATCTCAGCGCAGATTATAAGTATTCAATGCATGCCAAGGGTCGTGTGCTGACAACGAGTTTTTTTTGTTTTTTTCCACGCGTCATTTCATACAATCACAGTTGTTCTTGACAAACATCACTGTTTGCCCACGCAAGTGACCACATGTGAACTTTAGAATATTCTGTCTTGATTTGGCACACGTGGCAAGTAGCAGAGGCTTCTTGCAATGCGCGAAATATATTGCTCCTGGGTTATTTTGGTCTCTAATGCATGTCGCGCGCAACAGACCACGAGCAAGATCGAAGCTGGAAAAAAAAATAATGATAAGCAAAAGTGCATTCACGTGAAAACTGAAGAATTGCACATATGCAAACAATAAGTTTTGTTCCACCAAATACTTTACCAGTGAAGTATTTTGTTTTGTCGTGCGAGCGAAGCGGAACCTGCAAGCGGGAACAACTAATTTTGGTCGCGTGGATATTTATACAGCGCGTAGTTGGTGAGCCACTTTAAAGTTGTGACGAGTAACTTGCTGTGGATGAGAACTTTAGCCAGTGCAGTACAACCGCTAGTACGACCGTGCAACGCCAAGCTCAACCGGCACACTGGTCAAGGGCATTGAAACAATAGAACTCCGGACTATATTTTTCTATACAACCTAGACATCAGGTGTCACGTACTACATAAAGTCACCGCGACCTGCACTTGTCGTCACAACGCCATATGACATCAGGACGTAGCCTTGACGTAAACGTCGTCATCGACGTTGATAACGTGCGTGACACGAGATCAAGACTGCGTTTTGACGTTATATTGCGTTGACAATGACGACAACGTGAATGTTGACGTTGATGGCAACAACGACAACGTCACGGGACGTTAAGATGACGGCGTCCTTGTCAACGCGACGTCATAAGGAGACTTGGTGTCAGTTCGTCGACGCCGTTGTCGACATGACACACTCGACGTCATTAAGACGTCCCGAAAACTTCACGACGTCGACGCCGACGCCATTGTCGAACACGTTACACGACGTCAATACTTCCTCGTGACTGCGTGTCGACGTTGACGCAGGCGAAGGCAACGACGTTACACGCCGTCAAGGCTTCGTCGGGACGTCGTTGTGACGTTGACGTAAACGATGACGTCAGGACGACGCTAACGTGGCGTCATAGCCATGTTTGACGTTGCATGCGGCGTCGACGTCAACGTCGGCATCAACGACCACGTAGAAGTCGTCCTCGACGGGGCGTGCTACGTCATGACCGCGTCACAACGGCGTCTTGATGTCGCGTAACGGCGCCGTCCTCAACGCGACGCGATGCCATGACCGCGTCACAATGGCGACTTGATGTCGCGCAACGGCTTCGTCCTCGACGCGACGGGATGTCACGAAGGCCTTACGATAGCACCTTGGCGTCACGTAACGTCGTAGTCAATGATGACGTCGTGGCGTCGTCGTAACGTCACGTCGTCGTGTCCTGGTGCTTTGACGTTACTTCTGACGTCAAAATCATGAAAAATAGAATATAGCCCCTGAGGGGCTATATTGTATTTTTTTCATGATTTTGAAATGTATTTTTGTATGTATTGTATATTGTATTTTTTTGTATGTATTGTAATTGTATTTTCATGATTTTGAAATTTCATGGGCGATATAGCCCCTGAGGGGCTATATTGCCCATATGACCTTGACCTGCGTCGTTCCTCGATCCCAGGGAAGGTGGCGCTGCGATCAAAGTGGCTTGGTTCCTCCTGATCGCTTTCCACATTTCGAGGTGCAACTCAGAGCATGAGCGGAACCTGTAGCTCGTCCCACTCGTACGTTTTAGTACTACAGTGAACTAGAGCATAGGGGTAGTGGAAAAAGCGTCGGCGGCACCCCATCAGCCGTGTGAAGCCAAAAGTGTAGACGGTCGAGAGTGGCGCTGTTGTTGAAATCCGGAGGACATGGCTACTGTAACATGGCATATTGCGTCGCGTACGTTCTCGGATGGTTTTTGGGGTGTCTATGGCCGTTTTCTCGATTTTTTTTTTTGTGAATGTGAAGTGCTTGGCATTGTTATTATTCATAGGTCTGAGGCTTGTCGCTAAGTAATGAAAACGAAGAAATAGAAGACGGATGCGCGCCGCTACGCGCCTGGAGATTACTTGTGCTACGCGCAAGTAATCTTTAAACGTTAATTTGTAGACATTGCAACACCCATAAAGCATACATAGCCCACAACGATGAACCGCTAATACCGAAAACAGCCACGTTTGGCGCAAAATTCGCTGGCAAAAACGTTCCGGAATCGAACACCAGCGCTACCTGGTAGGTTCTACACGAAGCGCCTCACTCGGAGGCTGGCGATTTGGCAGTTTGATACTTTAGACCCATGTTACGGATAAAAAAAACAGGACGCGAGATGGCCAAAAAAACATGCTTTTCGTATAAGGCTCGTCAAATTATGAGGCGCTGGAGAAATGCAGCCTTCTGCGTTAATTAAGTACTTATTGCAAACTCTTTTTGTTCGCCTTCCGCCCATTGAAAAGCATGCGGGAAGGGCCTTAGAACGCACCTGGCATCGCTGCGCCGCAGCGTTCTTCTGCAACATAAAGTTCGTCTGCGTTCCTCGCCGTCACCATGGCAACGAACGCCGAATGAATGGAAGCACGCACGGTACCACCACGTGAATCCAGCAACAGCTGACGCCATTTTACGAACGCCGTCTGCTAGCCAAAGCCGAACGCGGTATGTCAGATCAACCGCCTCCGGCGGTCGAGCACCGCCGGAGGTGGTTGGTCTGACGAATATCGAAGGATGCTTCGTAATTTAATGTCTCGTAATTTTGATTAGTTGACGTGACTCCGTTGTTATAACACAATAAAGTAATACCATTTTAATTTTAATTTTTTTTTTTATTTTAAGGTATGCCTTATCTGTACTGTTCGTTGATTACTTTTTAATTCATTACATCAAACAGACCGTTGACGAAAATTATCGTGGACTATGGAACGTTATTTATTTATTTATTTATTTATTCTGCTTAATGTGCTCACACACAGCTCGAGGCCTTATTAGTGCGCACATATTACAAACAATAAAATAACAGATATATACAAACATAAGCAAGACTTGATTTAGAAAATATAAAAGGAAATAAATAAAACTACGGCGAACAACGAAGAACAACAGAGCACTCATGTTTGTCAAGCGGCCAACAATGCTCTTCTAAAACTTAAAAGAGGTGAAAACAATTCTAAATCCCTCCTATCATGATTATAAAGGAGCTGAAGGCGTGTCATCGGGGACTGCACACCAACTTTCTGCGGGTAGAAAAGAGATGAAAATCTGATACGCTTTTGAGGAACACTGAAAGATATATCACTTAAAAGTAAAGGTGCATCAATTGTGGCGTTAACTATCTTATACAAAAGAGACATGTCTCGCACTAATCTTCTTTTCTGCAAGGGTATCAGGTCAAGCAGATTAAGTAAGTATTCATAATCAAAGTAAATGCGCCTCCCAACCCATCTATCATAAACAATACGCACGAGATGACGCTGCACTTTTTCTAAAATACATGATTGAGTCGATCCAATGGTGTTCCACACAACTGAGCAGAACTCGAATTTAGACAAAACAAGGGCGCGAAATAGGTGAATCATGCTAGCGTAAGTACGAAAATTCCGCGTCATTCGGGAAATAACGCCTAGCACCTGATAAGAATCATTCACAACTTTGGAAACGTGTTCAGTTCAGTAAACGAAAGGCGGGAATCAAACAGCACTCCCAGATCACGAATAGTATCTGACCTTGCGATAGCTGAACCTAACATGGTATACAAATACTCAATGCAGCTTGTCTTACGGGTAAAAGAAAACCTTGGTCTTACTGGGGTTAAGTACCAAATTATTTTTCAAGCACCAGTTTAGAACTGCCTGAACATCATCTTGCATCATTAGGCAGTCAGCATTTGAATGAATTTGGCGATAAATCTTAACATCATGTGCAAACTGCAGCACCTTTGAATGCTGCACAATGTCTACCAAATCATTGACAAAAATGTTGAATAACAACGGCCCCAGATTGGACCCTTGAGGCACTCCAGTATTTAAAACATATGAGGAAGAAAAACACCCTTCATACAGCACTCTGTTACGTCTTCCGCCAAGATAACTGGACAACCAACTGCAAAACGAGGTAGTCATGCCCAACGCGGAAAATTTGGCAAGTAAAAAATTATGATCTACGAGATCAAAAGCTTTAGAGCAATCGAAATAAATAGCATCAACTTGTCCACGGGACGTGACCTTAGGTAGAATGTGTTACAAAAATGATACAAGGTTTGTTTCCACTGAACGCCCTTGACCAAAACCATGTTGGTTGAGGCAAAGAGACGATTAAAAATGAAAATAAATATGCTTATGCATTGCCTTTTCAAATACCTTAGAAAAAGAGCAAAGAAGAGAAATTGGTCTATAGTTATTAACGCTGTCAGTGCGCCCAGATTTAGGTATAGGTACAACTACTGCATTCTTCCATCCTTGCGGAAATACATTGGCCTCTAAGGACATGTTAAAAACATGTAGCGAGACAGGGGCTAAAATACCCCTGCATCCCTTTACAATGAAAGCAGGAATTCCGTCCTCACCGCATGACTTTTTTGGAGCGAGCTCAATTATTGCGGAAAGCACATCTTCAAGCGTAAGATTCGGAACTGCCAAGCTGCGGGAGGATTCAAGAGGAGCATCGGTCATAACAGTGCACGAAGTAATCAAGTTACCGACGGAAGAGGAAAACATAGCAAAAAGATCACAGACATCGGACGGCTCAGATGTATATCCAGAGTCGTCTTGCAATGCAATAGTTTTCGATTGACTAGACGTCCTCATATACCGCGCGTAACTCCACAGAGCATAGGATCGCGTTTTAAATTGCGTTCAACTGAATTTCGCCAGTTCTCCCGATCACGCCGTATCAACGTTTTGGCCGCAGAAGAATACTCTTTAAACAGACCCTGCCATTTCTTTATGCCGGTGTTCTTGTAGTTTTTATGATACCTCACTTTTTTACGCAACGCATCACGTAGCTCTCTGGAAAACGAAAAAGGATCGTTGCTAGTACGACCACTTCTGCGTGGAATAAAGTTATTCATGGCTGCAGTTACGATGTCTGTTAGACTTTCAACAGCACTATCGATATTGGAACATAGTGAAATAACGCTCCAGTCTACGTTGCAAAGGTGATTGTAAAGACCGAGGTAATCCCCACGAGCAAAGTTATACCCGAGGGACTGATTACTGGCCGACGTCCGAGCAGGAAGTACGATAGAAAGGGTGAATGGTGGATGCCATTTATCGAGAGAGACAAGAGGACAGTCAGCAGTCTCGAAAGTGATTGCTGATATGTTAGTCATGCACAAGTCAAGCGTATATCTAGCCCCGTTTGTTGTAGTATTAAGCTGATAACGCCCATTAAAGCTCACAAACTACATCGTTTCTTCGACCCTAGCACGTGCCTCACTTATGCAGCACTAATCGTGTTTGAATTCAAATCAACGTCAGGCACGTTAAAGTCACCAACGATCATCACATCATCGGTTGAAAAATCTACAGCACCTGAAATATAGTTCAGGTAACTAGAGAAATAGTTTTTTTTTTTTTTTCAATATAAGATAGTGTGGTCTCCTAAAATCTGAATAATAAACTAACAACTAAAAATAATTGTAGTGTTGAGACATTAAAAATAGTTGAAAAACAGTTATTTAGTTTAACATTAATTTTATGACTGTAGGACACATAAAAAAGTTATAAACCGTCAAAAAAGGACCAAAACTTCATGCGTGGTGGGGTTGCACCTTCAGCAACCGCGTTCGCAACCGTTTTGCGAACGCGCTTCAATCAAATACCATATACCTTCGCCAATACTGGAAACTCCTCCGAAAGCCCATAGGAGCGGCGGCGAACGCGAAAGTGGCGCCTCTAGCGGACTCAGAGTTTTCGGAAGCAGACGACGCAATGGAAAAGTATAGGCTCCGCGACGTCCTCGAGCTTTGCGAGCCCCGTTTCGTCACCCCAACAGCTGAAACAATTCATTGCGGTCAGTCCGCTTGCAATGCGGAATCCACTGATTGCAACTGCAACGGCAATCAAATAACAACGCGGGCAGAAACGAAGATAGACCAGTTTATTTAGCGGTCTCAAACGACTCTCAGGGGATCAGACGTGTTTGAAGGGCGTCTGGGAAGCTGAAAAAAGGCGTTTAGCTACTCGAACTACGTCGTAAGAGGTTACTTTTAGTCCGTTACAATCTGCGTTTCACAATTTCTCACCTGAATAGGTGAATATTAAAACGTGCGCCAACAACCTGTTAAAATTCACTGAGCAAGAGCGCAGGCCTTCGTAGCATTACAAAAAAGAAAAAGTAACGAGACAAATGACCGTGCATACACTTTCCGAACTTTGCAGAAAAGGTACGGGTCCCCATCCCAGACGAAAATAAAAAGAAATGAAGAAGAGTCACGAACGATGGCGAGCAAAACAAAGAAGTTAGCAAACGATATAAACATACAAATGTCGCAGCAAAGAGCTCCTTCAACGACGACGATCGCGCGGGGCTTCGGTAAAAGCATTGAAAAATAGCAGGTGATGGTCGCCGTCGGTGTTGAGTCCGCAACAAAAAAAGCGGAAGCAGCACGACGAAACTTTTCAAGAAAAAAAGAGCGCTTCACTTTTTTTTTTTTCAGGGGCATGTTACTCGTTTGTTTGTTTATTTGCTTTTGCCGCGCTGGTAGGAACTAAGCACAAAACACAGGAAAGGAATAAAATATTCTAGCTCACACATGCCCGGTAAAGAAGAGTCGCACGCTGCAATCTGCAACGTGCTCGCAGTGTGTGACCTTTTCTGGCGTTCGCATTTCTTTTCCCGGTGTCTTTGGCAGGTTCTTTGTTTGCTCGCTTGCTAAGCAGTTCAAAAGTACATTCAAGTGCTTGTTGACGTACATTTCCAAGCAATCCTTGCACACCGAGCCTTAGTTTCGAGTGTCGATCAGCGGCCTCAAGTGCGCCCTCAGCTGAACTCTGGTTAGGTGCAATATATCAGTGAAATATATTGTCACGAATGACAAATGATAAGGCGAAGAATAACTAAAGAAACTAAACGTTTAATGAGGCGAACTTGTGCCCAAAAACAGAACAGAAAAAAAGATAGCGTCGCAGGCGTCGATGGCGGCGAAACAGCAGGATCGAACGCTAAGGCGAGACTGACTCGACAAGGTCACGGGCGGCCTCTTATCTAGAGTGCGTCACTATCTCGAAGATTCGGCGAAAGCGGCTCGAGCGTCGCGCGCTCGGGGCGAGAATGAACACGCACTTTCTAGAACAACAAAAACAGGAATAAATGAAAGAAGTTGCGTCCGGAACAAGAATAAACAAGAACTTTCTAGAGGTCCGTCACCGAGCGTTGCTTTCTCGGCCCTGCGCGCGGCATTATCCCCCCCCCCCCCCCTTTAAAGGGATACTGAACCATAGAATTTAGTGTCCATAATAAGTGGCGCACGTTCTTTCCACGAGCCAGCAGCTGCCGGTGTGCGCGAGCACTCGCAACGAAAATGATGTAAAAGACCTCCATTCGCGCTTGAGGACAGTGAAATGCATGGGCTTCGGGCCAAAGGAGAATAAAGACAGGCTTTTCATCTCTACAAGTGAAAGCTACATGCTTGTTAGACCAATTAATCGCTTACCTTTTACACCAGACACCACTGTATAGATGAAAAACTTGTCTTTATTCTCCTTTCGCCCGAAGCCCATGCATTTCACTGCCATCTTAACCGCGAATGGAGATCTTTGACGTCATTTTTGTTGCGTGTGCTCGCGCACACCGGCGGCTGCTGGCTCGTGGAAAGAACGTGCGCCACTTATTATGGACACTAAATTCTATGGTTCAGTATCCCTTTAATCGTCCCGATGCAACACAAAACACAGAGCCACATCACAAAACACAGAGCCACAACAAAAGGATAGCAGAATCGCGAGCCGCAGTTCACAGTTCACAGTTTGACGAGTGTTCAAAGTTCTATCGTTCGTAATACGGCTTGAGGCGCACGACGTGGACTAGTTCGGGTCGTGGTTGGCGTCGTCTTGAGGGTCTTGTTCCGTCAGGAAGCACCTCGTAGTTTAAGTCCCCGAGACGGCGAAGAACCTTGTAGGGTCCAAAGTAGCGCTTGAGAAGCTTCTCGCTGAGCCCACGTCGCCGAACTGGTGCCCAGACCCATACTCTGTCCCCGGGATGAAAGTGGACGTCACGCCGGCGAAGATTGTATCGGCTGGCGTCGACATGTTGCTGGTCTTGAATTCGTAGTCTGGACAGCTGGCGGACCTCTTCTGCCCGTTGAGCAACCACCTGGGCGTCATCGCTTCCGTCGTCGACTGGTTCGTGCGGCAACATAGAGTCTAGCATAGTCGTCACCTTCCGGCCATACACCAGCTGGAAGGGCGTCACTCCTGTGGTCTCTTGTACGGCCGTATTGTAGGCAAATGTTACGTACGGCAACACCTCGTCCCATGTCTTGTGCTCCACGTCGACGTACATGGAGATCATGTCGGCGATGGTCTTGTTGAGCCGCTCCGTCAACCCGTTCGTCTGCGGATGGTATGCAGTTGTCCGACGGTGGTCTGTCTGGCTTAGACGAAGGATCTCCTGGGTCAACTGCGCCATGAACGATGACCCTCGGTCTGTGATCAGGACTTCGGGGGCGCCATGCCGGAGGACGATGGACTCGATGAAGAACTTGGCGACTTCGACAGCAGTCCCCGACGGAAGGGCTTTCGTCTCGGCGTAACGTGTAAGGTAATCTGTGGCGACAATTATCCAGCGGTTTCCAAACGTCGACGGTGGAAAAGGACCCAGCAAAACCATTCCAATTTGCTGGAACGGTTTGGTTGGAGGGGTAATCGGCTGAAGGTGACCTGCTGGCTTTGACGGCGGTTTCTTGCGTCGCTGGCACTCATGGCACGATCGCGTGGAGAGATGGACGGTCTTCAGAAGCTTGGGCCAGTAGTATTTTTCACGTATTCGGGCTAGTGTCCGGCTGTAACCGAGGTGTCCTGAAGTCGGGTCGTCGTGGCAGGCTTGATAAACCTCTTCTCGAAGGCTGGTAGGGACTACCAGAAGCCACGGCGAATTACTGGTTCCGAAATTTTTTTTATAAAGTACAATTCTTCGAATAGCGAAGGTCGGCAGGGTTCGTGAAAAGACACGAGGAACGGTACTTCCTCGTACTTCTAGGTGCTCAATCAGGGCGCGGAGCTCTGGATCGTCTCGTTGAAGTCTTGCCATGTCGTCGGTGGCCACGGCACCTAGGAAACACTCGTCGTCATCCACGTCGGTACAGCCTGGCGTTTCGACGGGGGCTCTGGACAGGCAGTCGGCGTCACTATGTTTCCGTCCTGACTTGTAGACCACGGTCATGTCGAATTCTTGCAGTCGTAGGCTCCATCGAGCCAGGCGTCCTGAAGGGTCTTTGCGGTGTGCAAGCCAACAGAGCGAGTGGTGGTCCGTGACCACCCGGAACGGGTTCCCGTATATGTACGGACGAAACTTTGTGATCGCCCAGACAACCGCGAGACATTCTTGTTCCGTCGTGGAGTAATTTTGCTCCACCTTTGACAGTGTGCGACTTGTGTAGGCGATGACTCGCTCCGTGCCTTCCTGTAGCTGTACCAATACCGCGCCTAGTCCGGAGTTACATGCGTCCGTGTGAATTTCGGTTTCGGCGTGCTGGTCGAAATGTCCGAGGATCAGAGGTGTCTGAAGTCTTCGTTTGAGTTCGTCGAACGCCCGTTCTTGTTCTTCCGCCCAGTGAACCTTCACGGCGTCTTTCGTAAGATGTGTCAGGGCGCCGAACTTTTTGCGAAATCCTGGACGAAGCGCCTGTAGTACGCGCACAGTCCCAGGAATCTGCGGATGGCATTCTTGTCCGATGGTCGAGGAAATTCGGCTACGGCGGATGTCTTCGCGGGGTCAGGGCGTACTCCGTCGCTACTGACGACATGGCCAAGGAACTTAAGTTCGCCGTAGGCGAAGCGGCACTTCGTTGGCCTGACTGTGAGCCCTGCGGTCTTGATGGCTTGGAGCACGGCCCTAAGCCGTTTCAAGTGCTCGTCGAAGTCGCGCAAAAAAACCACAACGTCATCCAGGTAAACGAGGCAGCTCTGCCACTTCAGTCCCGTTAGTACGGTATCCATGACCCGCTGGAAAGTCGCCGGCGCCGTACAGAGTCCGAAGGGCATTACCTTGAACTCGTAGAGTCCATCGGGCGTGACAAAGGCAGTCTTCTCGCGGTCCCGTTCATCCACCTCAATCTGCCAGTAGCCACTCTTCAAGTCCATCGACGAAAAGTATCGGGTGTGGCGTAAACGGTCGAGGGTGTCATCTATGCGGGGAAGCGAATAGAGATCTTTCTTTGTAACAGCGTTCAGCCGCCTGTAGTTCACGCACAACCTAAGAGTTCCGTCCTTCTTCTTCACCAGCACCACTGGAGAGGCCCACGGACTGCTTGAAGGCTGGATAATATCGTCGTCAAGCATTTCTTGAACTTGTTTCTGAATGGTTTCCCTCTCCTTCACCGAAACTCGGTACGGCGACTGATGAATAGGGGGCGCGTCATCGTCAGTAACAATTCGATGCTTCGCAACCGCTGTTTGGCGGAGCCTTGACGATGTGGCGAAGCACTCGCTGAACTCAGCGAGAACGTAAGTCAGCTGTCGTCGTTGTGGGGCTGGGAGGGATGGGTCGATGTCTAGCTCTGACGGCGTGGTTCCCTTGTGCTGCGTCGGAGAGGCGTCTTCTGAGATCACGGCGATCGCGGCCGAGTCCTGAATTTCCTCGACGTAGCCGACAGCTGTACCCTTTGTAAGGTGCTGTGACTCTTGCCGGAAGTTGGTGACAAGGGCTACGGTACGGCCGTCCTGGAGCTCGGTTACGCCCCTTGCAATGCCAATCCCTCGTCCGAGGAGAAGTTGTACGCTTCCTTCTAGCAGTGCTACCCCGCAGGTGGATTCTTCGGTCCCGACGGGCACAAAGACACTCGACAGCGGCGGCAGGTTTACGTGGTACTCGCACCGCAGCTAACGTCGCTTTGGAATCTTCCGCCGATGGAACAGGTTTCCGAAGCGTCAGCTTGTTCTTAGCAAGGTCGATGATGGCGCCGTATTCACACAAGAAGTCCATTCCGAGAATGACGTCCCTCGAACAGTCTTGCAGAACGACGAACTTGACAGGTCAGGTTTCACCGTGGATCTCAACGCGAGCAGTGCACCTGCCGACAGGCGTGATGAGATGCCCGCCGGCGGTTCGTATCTGTGGCCCGTCCCACGACGTCGTAACCTTCCGAAGGCGACGTGAGAGTCTCCCACTCAAAACGGAGTAGTCTGCTCCGGTGTCGACGAGTGCCGTCGCGTCGTGGCCGTCGATGATAACGTTGAGGTTGTTCGACACTGTTACAGAAACGTCGTTTCGGGGCGTTGCGGCGTTAGAGTGGGAGCGCTCCGACGATCTTGGAGGATCTTGGCATCGTTCGTCTTCGGCAACACCACCTCCCGGCATTGCCGCGCCTAGTTTTCCCGACCGGACGCGATGGGTGACAGGCTGTCTCGGCGAGACCGGCGGAAGGGCGAGGGCGAGCGTCGGGGAGATGGTGAACGGCAAGACCGGCGGAAGGGCGAGGGCGAGCGTCGGGGAGATGGTGAACGGAATACTCGGCGGGGAGACGACTCAGGAGATGAAGAGCGGCGGAGGTAGTCCTCGATGTCCCGAGGTCGCTCTCCTAGACGTGGTCGAGGGTCGTTGGGCGCAAACCCTCGCAAGCCCAGCTGGCGGTAGGGACATCGTCGGTAGATGTGGTCCGTTTCACCACAGTGGTAGCACAGGGGGCGTCGATCGGCCGTCCGCCACACATCAGTCTTCCTGGGTGCCGGTTGTTCTCACCGGACGTTCTGATGTCGATCATCAAAACGTCGGGGGTACGGTTGACGGGGAGGAGGTGGCGATCGTCGGGCCATGGCGGCGCAGCTCACCGTCGGTTGTTCGGGTGGCGGCAGGTTGACGGGAGCCTCGTGCTGGAAGGCTCGCTGCACCTCCTCTCGCACTACTTCCGTCAAAGAAAGCGAGGCAGGGCGATCGGCAGTGGACAGAACCTTCCTGATCTCCTCTCGAACGACGTCGCGGATTATCTGGCGAAGGTTGTCGACACCAAGGCTGCCCACGTCAAGTGACGACAATGCAATCGCCGAAGCAGCACTGGAGCCGGCGAGTCTATTGTAGTGGCTCGATCGTGCTTGCAAAGCCCGCTCCATGTTTGTGGCTTCAGCGACGAATTCAGCTACTGTCGTCGGGGGATGACGAAGAAGGCCGCCGAAGATTTCACTCTTCACGCCCCTCATCAGGACGCGCAGCTTTTTTTCCTCGCTGGCCATAGGGTCGGCGCGGGCACTGAGGCGTAGCACGTCCTCCACGAAGCTGGTGACGCTTTCGTTGTGGCCTTGGGTCCTTGTGTGCAGAAGGTCCTCCGCCCGCTGTCGTCGATGCTGGCTTGCGAATGTTCGCTTAAGTTCAGCAACGCAGGTATCCCACGATGTAAGGGAAGCCTCGTGGTTCTCATACCAGTCCCTCGCTGTGCCCTCCAGCGAAAAGTAGAGGTTTTGGAGGCACTGTTCCGTGGTCCATCCGTTATGTCGGGCGACAGGTTGGTAGTCCTGGATCCATTCTTCCACGTCCTCGGAGACCTCGCCGTGGAAGGGAGTCGGACTTCGTGGAATGACGGGCAGGTAAACAACGGCGGGTGCTGCTGTGGTTTGCGTCGTCGATGAAGCCATCGTCGTTATCGTTTGCCTTGTTCTCGCCGGGAGTGGTCCGAGTTCAGGAGCTTGCCCCTGAAGTCGGCGGCTGGCACGATGCTCCGAGTCTTCGACGGAAGGTCGTCGGGGAATGGGGCTTGCAGATCGAGTTCTTGTAGGGGTACGCTGCACGGGTTTCATACCCCGCACCTCCACCAAAATGTCACGAATGACAAATGATAAGGCGAAGAATAACTAAAGAAACTAAACGTTTAATGAGGCGAACTTGTGCCCAAAAACAGAACAGAAAAAAAGATAGCGTCGCAGGCGTCGATGGCGGCGAAACAGCAGGATCGAACGCTAAGGCGAGACTGACTCGACAAGGTCACGGGCGGCCTCTTATCTAGAGTGCGTCACTATCTCGAAGATTCGGCGAAAGCGGCTCGAGCGTCGCGCGCTCGGGGCGAGAATGAACACGCACTTTCTAGAACAACAAAAACAGGAATAAATGAAAGAAGTTGCGTCCGGAACAAGAATAAACAAGAACTTTCTAGAGGTCCGTCACCGAGCGTTGCTTTCTCGGCCCTGCGCGCGGCAATATGTCAAAGGCACGGCTGATGTTACCGGCTAGGCGGCGACTTAAGTCGTAGGATGGTGTCATTTTCGTATGCGAGTATTTCTTGTTCTTCAACAAAATGTCTTTCAAGGTGTTCTCTCAGAGAATAAAAGGGTATATTTTTACACCCCTCGTTCCAAATACGACGCCCCAAAATTTCAGCTCGACGTACAGCGTACTGACGTTGAATCGACGGCACCAACTTTCATGAGCGGCTTGATAGCCGAGTGGTGCAGCCTATTAAAATAGCTAATGTACGTGTACCTGACTACAAAAAAGTTATCGGGGTTTTCTTGCCTCGACTGCGAAACCTCAGTGTTTTTTTTGTTTCCCTCTAGTATTGGATACATACTTTAGCTGTTTAATGAGGTAAATATATTACCGTTCTCTAGCCCCTCGTAAAATTTGGGACCGTCTGTTCGACGTCAGTGGACTGCACGTCGAACTGAAGTTTTGGGGTGTCGTATTCGGGACAAGGGGTGTAAAAATATACCCTTTTTTCTGTGAGTGTGCCATGTTTCTGACTGCAGTGGGACTTAGCAAGCATGATGACAGATCTGGCTGGCTGCTCACTCGGATACATAGGACTGGGTGTTTCTTCAGCTGTGCATCTGGTCTGTCGTTCGTAAAGTTCTCCGCAATCTCCGTGGAGTTGTCATAATCGTCTGTTCAAGCGTCATTGGCGATTTTGAAGCCAGACTTGAATAGCTCTTCCAGTTCACTTTGAAATAACTTAATTTCTCACGTTTGTTCGGTTTTCGGGAAGCGGAAGAAAGATTTTTCACCACATCGGAAAAGATTGTTTTGCAGTGGTAGGCAGCACAGGGCATGCCTGCCATCTCCAAATATGCGCTGCTGAATGGCCGAGGGCGGCCGGTTGATCAACCAACGATGACCCATAGCAGACGTGACTGCGTACTCAAATAAAATTCGAATAGGCATGTATAACGAGCTTACACTTTTTAATGTATTTATTAAAATTACATATGAAGATTAAAAACTCAATCGAAGGCGGAAGGAGAAGGTTATCGCAGACGACAGTAGAAAGCAAAAACAATGACGACAAAGTTGCAGACGGCCCTCCAGATGTCCGGGCATAGCGTAGCAGACGAACCAGCGGTAATAAGCGTCGAAACGAAGAAAAGAAAATGATAACTAAGCCAAACAAGGCAAAGCAAAATACGCGATGGTTCGAAGGTTAAGTAAACACAATAAATTAAAAAAAAAATAACATAAAAGCAGGGGGAAGAAAGACCGCCTGAGAAACAAACTTTTAAAAGAAACAAACTTTTAAAAATGGAAGGTGGTGCACGACCGTCCAACGGGTGCCGGCCTTTATCGTGGAGGGCGCAGAAGACCTTAGTCGTCAGACCGCTGAGAATCGCAATTTGTGTAGCGTATATAACGTGACCGAAATCACCTCGATTTGCGCTAGGACGCTCTCCTCTTTTTTCTTCTGCACGCGCGAGAAGCCAGCTTTGTTGTCACTCCGCTTTTATTAGTTTCAGTAATAGTGTCAGATTTACATGTGCACAATCGACTTCTTCCAGAGAATACTGACATCGCAGTAACCCACGTGGTTCGAAATTACTTTTTGCTTCTTCATTTGGAGACGACCGTAACGGGATTTGCCAGCTCGCCTATTCGATGAAACGGTTTTAAGCAATACATTCATGAGAAATTGGAACTGTAACAACAAAACTAATTGATTGATAAAAACAGTAAGATTAAAACGTAGCTATGTTCTGAAATGTTTTTGCATTGCCGTTTTTCAAGAGACAGGCCGAAGGTACAATCTTGTTTTGCCTGGCTCACGTAAGTTTTGACAGAGTGTTTTCTTCGAGAAAACCCGAAAATTGCACCCTGAAATCTGTAACATATTTCCCACACGAAGAAAATGTCCTTCACCTCGCACAGAGATAGGCAAAACCAATGCATTGTGGAGAATTCGTCTGCTAGCGGAGACTTCGAGCTCGCCTTGGGCGCTGCGATCTCTTTTCGCCCGCGTTCCGCGGAAGTTGCAAGTATTCGCTTACACGGTATTTGCCGTAACCGTAGACTGTCAAATTGACCGTCAATTTGGACCGTTATGAAAAGAGCAAGAAAATGTGTGGGTGGATGTCGCCATGCGGTACGGGCATTCATGTGTTCTTTTGGAAGAAACCAGAATAAAACCTGCCGTTTCGTCTAAACCCCGTGACCCGGGTTGTCCCAAAAGTGCCGGGAAATGTTAGAAGATCATTTTCCACGTGTTTTTTGTCTGCTCGGTTCGCCTGGGAACGTGGATAGGTGTCATGAAAAGAAAAACCAGACACCGTTAGAACATGAATGCTTGTGCACGAAGCACTTGGGGTCGAATCCAGAGACACTTGAGGTCGTCAGATTTGTTTGTTTTGTTCCAACATGAACCCGAAAAAACCGTGAAGTTGTGTGATCCACCCGCGGACCACGTTTAGTGCGCCCTCATGGTCAAACGGCCGTCTGATCGTTCAAACTGTCTTATTATCTTTCAAACTCGTTCAAACTGTCGTCAAGCTCGTTCAAACGACATCGTCCACTAGACAAACATTGCGATAAGAAGTTCATCCCTCAAAAGAATTTTAAGTTTGAACGTCGTCTAGTGTAAGTAGGCTCGGTGTAAACAGTATATTTAAGGAGGTGTTGGTCATTGTTACCACTGGCCATCACCGTCTTGTTATGCCTAATTCACATGGTCCCATTCTGCTTGCGAGTTTCAGTATCAACGTCGAGCATCACTGCTACCGTACACGCTTTTGCAACCCGAGCGACGTCGCGACTGAAAATTGCGAGCAGAGTCTTATCACGTAAATAAGGCTTTAACGTAAATTCTGCGTCGCTCACGCGGAATGAATCGACGCACGTCACTTTATTTACACGAAGTCTTTCGGTGTGATGAGCCTGGTTAGTTTCACTCAGGCCACTAGAGTGGTAAGACATTGCTAGGAAGACGTAGAATGAATACTTCCAACGCCCAAGAGCGCACGGGGACTCACACCGACGCCGACGACATCAGATTCTGATGGTTTGTTGATGCGGGTCGTGGCGCTTCTTGCCCACACCCCATCGCGCTTGCGCGGTGCCAGTGGTGTACGTCCGGGGGCGCTTTGCTTTGCTTGTAAACGTGAGTTGGTGCATAAGGTATGCATTTCTGCACTTAGATGTGGCATCCGGTGAATGCCCCCTGTTGAACTTCGTCCTTTCGAAAAAAAAAAGCTCCAAACTTCCCCTGCAAATAAAATGTTCTTGACGTCGAATTTTTGTTTCATTTCTATGAGCGCACTCGCATTCTTTTTACATCTGTTTTTGTATAAATGATAGTGGCGGTACAGCATTCACGCACAAGGAAGGAGGCACCTTCTTAATTGTTAAGTTCATTGAGCAGGCAACATGGCTCAATATTTTACGTTTTTGCTCCTCCTTCTCCTCTTCTTGGTGAGTGTGAAACTAAGTAAAATTTTACATGCCAGGTACTAAAATTTTCAAGCGACTAGAGTCTCTAGATAATATTCGCTTTGGTGCTAGCACACTTCACGCATTCTGGTGCGTGAAAAACCTTGTTGCCGCTCCACTGACGCTCTATCCGAAAGCTCAAAAAACGCCTTTCGTTCACCAGAATATACAATAGCCATGGCCTCGTGTGTTTGCAGAAATATTCGGTAGGTTGAGAAATATTTTCACATCCGAGCATTTCACACGGATGCGACTATATAACTCAACTCGCCTGTCTTGAGCTGGTATAGTGATAAGCAAAGGCAATCTTCTCTGTCAAGCTCAAAATGCACGCGATGTCCCCGTCATGTGTTGGAATATTAATTTGAGCGTTCTTTTTTTCTCAACAGTATTCCGTTCACCAAAGTAAGTACGCTCCACTCAGGCACTTTACAAATATTTTATCATTTGTTATGGTTATGCCATTTGTGTCTGTTTGGCTCAGTCAATAGACCTGTTTCTCTCGACCTGGGGATGCTGTAGCGTCGGCGAGACGCGACCATTTAATGCTGACAAGATGCGGCGTCCTAGCGCCGCATCATGCACTTTCCACCTGCGTAAGCCGGCGTCTGTCAGCGTCTCTCAGCGTCTGCTCCTGGTTCACGCCAACGTTACTAGTTTCATACTTAGCGTGCAACGCTGTCAAAGCTACTGGCGCGAGCATAGGGCTTGATCTCGTTGGTCATTTGCACGAGTTCTCGCGCAAAAAAACCATAGATGAAGCCTCGCGCTTGCGCCAGTAGCTGTCACAGCGTTGCACGCTAAGTATGAAACATAGTATAGAACAACTCAGTTTGAAAACTGCCATAAATTCTGCCCTGAAAAAGTGGTACCGATTCGTACTCGAGAACCGATCTATTGGCGATCGCAACGCCGCCATTTCTCCCGCAGCGGCCACTCGGCGAACTGCACGGCTGCTTCTATTGGTTCGGGAGCATACTATTCGATAGCGTCTGTTGTGACTGCTATGTTAGCTTGAACCGGCCATTTAGGCGCCGAAACGTGTACAGTGGAAGTTAGGGCAGCCAACCCCCACCTCCCAAGCGGACGCGCCGCGAACATTTACCAAAGTTTGGAGGCACTCAGGTCGGGACGCGCTACCTGAAGTCACCGGTGAGACATGGCTGAATAAACACAATATTAATTGTGCCGCAAAATCCTGTAAAATAAAATGGGATGTAAACATCACGCACCCGTTATTTTATACCAATCTCCAATGAAGGTTCCTACAAAAAGAGCTTTTGTCGTTTGTTTTTACCCAAAAACATGCTTTTTAGAAGCTCATGGTGACCACAGTAAAGAAACAACATTGCATCGCCATCTTGGCACCTTGAGCCAGGGAGTTTCCGTACTCTGGGAAGTTTCAGTGACTCTAGCAGTAGCCAATAAAGCTAATTTTATGTTTCAACTCGTCGCTAAAGGGTGGCGCTGTTATCGTATTTAGCTCTCTCGGTGGACGCCAGCGGCCCTGGTTTCAGGGTTGAGTTTTCCAACTCAGTGTTTTAGTAGCGTTGGTTCACGCGCACTAACATAGCGTTTGAAAGGACGCAACGCTACGCACAGCGGAAACGCGACCTAAAAGTATCAACTTATACTCGCCAGGTGCGTTGTTCAAAACTTGGGAGCTACAGGTGTATACAACAGAGAAGACAACGCACGCATTACCCCACTCCCCCCCCCCCCCCACGTCACCACTAGTGGCTCCACGCAGCGTCTCCTAGCTTGCGACAGCATCGCCGTCAGGCCGTCTTATTGCGTCTCTCAACGTGCGCGACGCTGGCACGCGGCGTCGCCAAGATGGACACGTTTGCCGCTTTGCTGCCACTCTCGTAAAGCTTCGGCGCGTTTGCCGCTTGGGGTGGTTGGGGATTCATTAATGATGACTTCATGAGCAGGCCTTGTCTTTCAGGCGGCATTGGCTCAATCGACTACCTATTGAGTGGACGGATTTTCGTTTTTAAATACGGTGTCAGTGGGAGAAATACAGCGCTAGTCTAAGGAAGGTGGGGCTAAGGAGGTTGCAGTTAAGGGCCTCACCTCCGAGAGCGAGGGAACGGGACACATTTCTCCTAACATGCTTCATTAATATAAAAAAAAACTCCTATGATGATACCTGGAACACCACGTATGCAGCTGTTATTACTCCTGCAGGTTTGAGGACGAGTGCATATCGTGAAAAGGCCATTCATTCTCTTTACAGAGTTGGGCGTAAACATTTTCATTTCCGAAAGAAAGTGCGAAAGTGGGAAACGCTTTATGCATGAGAGACTGTAAATAAAGAAGCGTGCGAGCAACACTGGTAAATCCGTTCGACGTCCGTGGCCCCGTTTACTGCTTAATGGGCAAACTATTTTTTGATACCGAGCCACCCGACTTTCTTCACCACGCACGACTTTTTTGAATGAAAGAGAGGAAATTAAAAGGTCCACGTATATAAAAACAGTGTCGTACACCGATACTCCGTCGCCACATTGCTGGGCCGCACTAATTTGCGACGCATTTTTCTCATTTTCTTTTGAATAACGGGGAAGGGGCAGGTGCTTCTCAGTTCAGGGTCTCTATATTTCTTAATCCGACCCTGGAGAAACCCTTGGTGTTAACGTCTAGGGCGTAGTACTCAAAAAGTGAATGGGAAGAGCCTGGTGGCGACGCACTTGTGGAAGGGAGGTTTTCAATCGCGTCAGGCCAAGAAGCTTGAGATTAAGACAATGTTTTGTCCGAGATCCTTGTGTATAGTTGCTGCCTACAGACGCGCGAACCTTAGATTCTCCCCCCCCCCCTTTTTTTTTTAACGTGGCAGTTACATTGCTTATGCATCATACAAAAACAAAGTACACTGTCCTCGCTGCGGGCATGTTGACAGAATTGTCTGCGAACACACTTAATGCACGCTGGAAGCATGTTTGCTTCACACGTATGAATATTTTGAACATGTCTGCAGAGAGTGTTTCTTTATATTATCGATGTGAGAGGACCGTTGTATAGGGAACAAACACGCCTTCGAGAGTATCCGCTCACTGTTTCGGTGTATAAGCAGTGCGGCCGTGGCTTTAGGCGTAATGGCGGCTCCTTTCAACTTCGAACCCTGATCTACGCATACCATAGCGTTTTCTTTCTCGAATATAATACTTTTTGCGTATTTAGAATTCTACAACCCCTGGTCGGTACGAGTTTAATTGTGAAATATATTTGAAAACTTCTTTTCTTCTAGGCAGCGGCACCCTATTTGATCTCGAAGATGTGATTTACCAAATCCTCGTGCGAAATTGCTCTTACAATGAAAGGCTGGTAACTTTTGATGTCACTGGAGATAACAAAACCCGAGGTCGCCCCGAAAACCTCGTCACGTACGTTATGCTGCTCGTTTTCCCGAAAAAAATAAATTACAAACCAAACTAAGGTCGCATTAAATTGAAAGTACTGTTGTCACAAGTTTCAACGCCAAATTACAGATCGCGTTTTGTGACAACTAAAAATGTGCTTAAAATATTTTTCTATGCATATTTGTTTGTGCCGTATCATCTGCTTGTCCGTGCACGTACTGCCGCAAAGCAATATCAAACAACCCGCCCCCCCCCCCAAAAAAAAAAAAAAAACAAAGTCGGCAGTAGTTATTTTTATCCGACAGTAGACATGTCACTTCCCTAAGGTGCATTACAGTGAAAAATGCTCACCGCTGGTGACATTGTTGACGTTAGAAAAGCAACGCATGCAACACGACGTGGAAACCCCGAGAGAAACCACACCTGTTCAGAATTTTTAAGATTCGCGTCCTTTCTTCGCCTTACCTTAAATAAACCGCTAAATTTGTGTCATGTTTTTGTACAAAATGCTTAATCTTTAACAGTTGAACCTACAAAACACGAAACCATTCATTAATTATACGCAGCGTGTATTAATTAATGTCTACTTTTAACTAAAACCTATTCTTAAGATATGGCTCTACACAACAAAAATTTAGTCGTAAAATAACTCTTAGGCGTTCTTCGGCTGGTTTATATTTGGCGCCCTAAAACGTTATTTTAAGAACCCCTTAAAACAGTCTTTCGTGAAAAACCTATGAGGGGTTCTTAAGCTCCTTTACTTTTATTGGAAAGATTTCTTCGTCACCCTGTTGCCCGTCAAGTGCGCCAGAATGCGATAGTGTTTGAGACGAAACTTTTTTCACTAGCTGAAAGAGTTCTTGGGGTGACGAAGGACCTTTCAAGATCCGGATGTTTTTTAGAATGTATTGTGTGGACTATTTGGGAGGCTGTCGGATTATTTGGACGGTCTTTGCAACATGTGCATACAAAAAAAATCATAGAATGCACTATGCTAATTTACGTACTAATGGATCACTCTAGTCGAAAACAAAAGCAAAACAATTGATTGGTATAGCTGTAGGGGCACGAAATATGATCACAGCCGAAATATTACGTCAAGGTGAAGCCGTGTACTCTAATAAAACAGACTTTAAAGATGCGACCAGCTGCAATTTAGCGGACGGCAAGTGGGTTAGCTTTTAGTAAGAAACACTGGCGCAGCACCCTCGTGACGTCACGTCGCGGTGGAGCTGTGGTCTCTTGGTTGTACCGCGTACCGCAGCATCCTTTTGACGTCACGTCGCGGCCGAACGGCTCATAATCAGTGTTGCCATTCCTCTAGCAGATAGTTTCGGTTTTGTCGTAGACGCCCGAAACGAAACTTTCAGCCGTGATATTTATACAACTACGCGCAATATCGAGAACAAAAATTATGCCTCGTAATTCAGGTACACTGCTTCAGATGAAAAAAGTGTTAATCCTATATTCAAATGTACTGACCGGAGTTGTTTTTAAGAAACGCAAGGCGTGGTGAATCCCGCGCATCTCATTATCCCACGTCAGCCAATGAGAT
The DNA here is from genome assembly GCA_013358835.2 of Ixodes persulcatus. Lineage (NCBI taxonomy): Eukaryota > Metazoa > Arthropoda > Arachnida > Ixodida > Ixodidae > Ixodes > Ixodes persulcatus. Next base: position 992,804 of record JABSTQ010009983.1, read on the forward strand.
CGCTGCATTATACCTATAAGAATGCCAAACGACCAATCAGAAAACAAGAGGAGTGGACATAATAAGTCACGCTTTCAGCTGTCAACGACCTTGCGGGCCGAAACCGAGGGAGAGGAAGGGGCAAGAGCTCGAGAGACGTCAGAACCCCGAGTCGGAACTATTTGTAGGTACACTCTAAAACAAAATTCGTTCTGAAAGGGGGTCTTCAACGCTGAAAAAACTCTTTTAGCTCGTGAAGAACGGTTTCGCGTCGAGCACTATTGCCCCCTTACACACTGGAAAGGCAACTTGGGGATGAATATCTTTTTCGCCTCAACAAAGGAGCTTTAAAAAAATAAAAACATTATGGGTTTTTAAAGAAAACCCTTTTAGGGGGTGCTTAAAGTAACTTTTTATGGTGCAAAATATTAAAAGCCGAATAACCCCTAAACGTTTTCTTACTACCAGATTTCCTTTAAAGCAGACGCAAGGCCAGATGCATTTGTCTCTGCTATAATCGTCGATGCGTTCGAACGCGAACGCAAAACGCCGGACGCCAGCTTCCCGCGTTCTTACGCGTTCTACGACTCCGAGTGCAGTGGAGACAAAGGCGGCTAGCGTCGCGTCTACCCCGCAATCGTTCCAATCGGAGCTCTCGGCGTCCCGATGTCCCCGGGCACTCTCGTGTCTTCCTCTCCCCCTGTTTTCGCCCGCATACATGCACACTTAAAACGCAATTCCTCTTTTTTGTTTTCTTTGTCAGTTGAGTATGCGCGATGAGCTTGGATGAGCGGAATGGCAGCCAGGGCTAGGAGGCGATGGATTAAGCAGTGTCAAAGTGCAGTGGAGACAAAGGCGGCTAGCTTCGTGTCTACCCCGCAATCGTTCCAATCAGAGCTCTCGGCGTCCCGATGTCCCCGGGCACTCTCGTGACTTCCTCTCCCCCTGTTTTCGCCCGCATACATGCACACTTAAAACGCAATTCCTCTTTTTTGTTTTCTTTGTCAGTTGAGTATGCGCGATGAGCTTGGATGAGCGGAATGGCAGCCAGGGCTAGGAGGCGATGGATTAAGCAGTGTCAAAGTGCAGTGGAGACAAAGGCGGCTAGCTTCGCGTCTACCCCGCAATCGTTCCAATCAGAGCTCTCGGCGTCCCGATGTCCCCGGGCACTCTCGTGTCTTCCTCTCCCCCTGTTTTCGCCCGCATACATGCACACTTAAAACGCAATTCCTCTTTTTTGTTTTCTTTGTCAGTTGAGTATGCGCGATGAGCTTGGATGAGCGGAATGGCAGCCAGGGCTAGGAGGCGATGGATTAAGCAGTGTCAAAGTGCAGTGGAGACAAAGGCGGCTAGCTTCGCGTCTACCCCGCAATCGTTCCAATCAGAGCTCTCGGCGTCCCGATGTCCCCGGGCACTCTCGTGTCTTCCTCTCCCCCTGTTTTCGCCCGCATACATGCACACTTAAAACGCAATTCCTCTTTTTTGTTTTCTTTGTCAGTGGAGTATGCGCGATGAGCTTGGATGAGCGGAATGGCAGCCAGGGCTAGGAGGCGATGGATTAAGCAGTGTCAAAGTGCAGTGGAGACAAAGGCGGCTAGCTTCGCGTCTACCCCGCAATCGTTCCAATCAGAGCTCTCGGCGTCCCGATGTCCCCGGGCACTCTCGTGTCTTCCTCTCCCCCTGTTTTCGCCCGCATACATGCACACTTAAAACGCAATTCCTCTTTTTTGTTTTCTTTGTCAGTGGAGTATGCGCGATGAGCTTGGATGAGCGGAATGGCAGCCAGGGCTAGGAGGTGATGGATTAAGCAGTGTCAAGTGCGTGGAGACAAGGCGGTAGCTTCGCGTCTACCCGCAATCGTCCAATAGACTCTCGGCGTCCCGATGTCCCGGGCACTATCGGTCTTCCTCTCCCCCTTTTTTGCCGCATCACTTAAAACGCAATTCCTCTTTTGTTTCTTTCAGTGAGTATGCGCTATAGCTTGGATGACATGCAGCAGGGCTAGGCAATATAAAGTGTCAAGTGCAGTGGACACAGCGGCTAGCTTGCGTTTGCATCGTTCCAATCGAGCTCTCGGCGTCCGAGTCCCCGCACATCGTTCTTCCTCTCCCCTGTTTTCGCCGCATACAACGCACATTGACGCAATGATGGCCAGTAGTATGCGCGCCCGATGAGCTTGGCGCGCTCTTCAGTCCGTGATCGCTTTGTCCGGTGAAGCACAACGACGACGAGGGCCGACTCCCGTTTGGCGCTGCTTGATCAGCACCTCCCAAAAAGCTTTCAAGCCTGCGCGTCACCTGATAGGACGCCAACGTCCCTGAAGCCTGCATGGGCGCTGATTGGATGCGACTGCCGCGTCAGCCTTCGCGCGGGACTGTGATAGGAAACGAGTCCCTTGTCAACGCTGACGCGGCACTCCCATCCAATCAGCGCCCGCGCAGGCCTCCGGGAAGTGGCGTCATGTCACATGACGCGCAGGCTCGAAAGCTGTCTAGGAGGTGCTGGTTTGATCGACCCCATCGGATTGTATAGCTTCGACTGCGCTCGGACTTCAGGCGCATTCTCGAGGGTGATTGAGCTGCATTTGGCGAGGTGTTTGCGGATGTGGTTCGCGAGTGACCTCCGTTCAAACACACCAAGAAGCAGTTGGCGGTTTCTTGGCGATCACGCGTGAATCGTTCGACACTTGTGCTTGGCAACTTTTGTCTCCAACTAAAAATCTAGCTTAATCAACGATCCAAAGCACAAAAAAATGCTATTTTATTACGGGACAACTTTTTTTTTTCTTCCGCACGTATCCCGAGTGCAGGCAAAAAAAGAGACACGGGCCCGCGAAACCACGCCGGCGATTTCCCCCATGGTCGCCAGCGATCAAAGCCCAACTAGGCACTCTTTGCTCCTCTTGGTGGAGTAGAGGAGGATTCACCCCGTTCTCAATTACCTTAAAAAGTACCTAGGTACATATTTTGGTAACGAGGTAACGGTATAGTTTTAAGAAAAGAAACGATTACGTGTTTTCCTCATTTTGCGATGGAGTATACGCATGACGGTATCTGTAGTCCGCTGCAACTCAAGAACGAAGGGCGAGGGTAAGACGGGCCGGACAGGAGGAAGCAGACGGAACGCTAAAGAGAGGGGGAGGTTTCCCTCTCTCTTCTCCAGGGTTCCGTCTCCTTCCTTCGCGTCTTACCCCGCAATCGTTCCAATCACGAGCTCTCGGCGGCCCGATGTCCCCGCGCACTCTAGGTCTTCCTCTCCCCGTTTTCGCCCGCCTACCTTCAACTTAAAACGCAATTCCTCTTTTTTTTTCTTTGTCAGTTGGAGTATGCGTCCGATGAGCTGGAGGAGCGGAATGCAGCAGGGCTAGGAGGTTATGGATTAATCCGTGTAAACGGCAGTGGAGACACAATGCGGCTCGCTTCGCGTCTACCCCGCAATCGTTCCAATCAGAGCTCTCGGCGTCCCGATGTCCCCGGGCACTCTCGTGTCTTCCTCTCCCCCTGTTTTCGCCCGCATACATGCACACTTAAAACGCAATTCCTCTTTTTTGTTTTCTTTGTCAGTTGAGTATGCGCGATGAGCTTAGATGAGCGGAATGGCAGCCAGGGCTAGGAGGCGATGGATTAAGCAGTGTCAAAGTGCAGTGGAGACAAAGGCGGCTAGCTTCGCGTCTACCCCGCAATCGTTCCAATCAGAGCTCTCGGCGTCCCGATGTCCCCGGGCACTCTCGTGTCTTCCTCTCCCCCTGTTTTCGCCCGCATACATGCACACTTAAAACGCAATTCCTCTTTTTTGTTTTCTTTGTCTGTGGAGTATGCGCGAGGAGCTTGGATGAGCGGAATGGCAGCCAGGGCTAGGAGGTGATGGATCAAGCAGCGTCAAAAATGCATCCACACGGCGCGACTCTGTGCGCTTCCTATCACCGGCTCAACCAATCGTGGCAGTGTAATGCGGCGTGATCCTGCGCGCTCTTCAGTCCGTGATCGCTTTGTCCGGTGAAGCACAACGACGACGAGGGCCGACTCCCGTTTGGCGCTGCTTGATCAGCACCTCCCAAAAAGCTTTCAAGCCTGCGCGTCACCTGATAGGACGCCAACGTCCCTGAAGCCTGCATGGGCGCTGATTGGATGCGACTGCCGCGTCAGCCTTCGCGCGGGACTGTGATAGGAAACGAGTCCCTTGTCAACGCTGACGCGGCACTCCCATCCAATCAGCGCCCGCGCAGGCCTCCGGGAAGTGGCGTCATGTCACATGACGCGCAGGCTCGAAAGCTGTCTAGGAGGTGCTGGTTTGATCGACCCCATCGGATTGTATAGCTTCGACTGCGCTCGGACTTCAGGCGCATTCTCGAGGGTGATTGAGCTGCATTTGGCGAGGTGTTTGCGGATGTGGTTCGCGAGTGACCTCCGTTCAAACACACCAAGAAGCAGTTGGCGGTTTCTTGGCGATCACGCGTGAATCGTTCGACACTTGTGCTTGGCAACTTTTGTCTCCAACTAAAAATCTAGCTTAATCAACGATCCAAAGCACAAAAAAATGCTATTTTATTACGGGACAACTTTTTTTTTTCTTCCGCACGTATCCCGAGTGCAGGCAAAAAAAGAGACACGGGCCCGCGAAACCACGCCGGCGATTTCCCCCATGGTCGCCAGCGATCAAAGCCCAACTAGGCACTCTTTGCTCCTCTTGGTGGAGTAGAGGAGGATTCACCCCGTTCTCAATTACCTTAAAAAAGTACCTAGGTACATATTTTGGTAACGAGGTAACGGTATAGTTTTAAGAAAAGAAACGATTACGTGTTTTCCTCATTTTGCGATGGAGTATACGCATGACGGTATCTGTAGTCCGCTGCAACTCAAGAACGAAGGGCGAGGGTAAGACGGGCCGGACAGGAGGAAGCAGACGGAACGCTAAAGAGAGGGGGAGGTTTCCCTCTCTCTTCTCCAGGGTTCCGTCTCCTTCCTCCTCCCCGGCCCGTCTTACCCTCGCTCTTCGTTCTTGAGTTGCAACGGACTATAGTTACTTCGCCAGAAATACAGCACTAAAAGCAATTTCTCTTTTTGTTTCTTTGTCAGTTGCGTATGCGCGATGAGGTTAGATGAGGAATGGCAGGACAGGGCTAGGGGCGAGGATTAAGCAGTGTCAAAGTGCAGTGGAGACAAAGGTGGCGAGCTTCGCTTTACCCAGCAATCGTTCAATCAGAGCTACGGGTACCGAGTCCCGGCACTCTAGTATCTTCTCTCCCCCTGTTTTCGCCCGCATACATGCACACTTTAAAACGCAATTCCTCTTTTTGTTTTCTTTGTCAGTTGGAGTATGCGAGATGAGATTCGATGAGCGGAATGGCATCCGGGCTAGGGGCGACTGGATTAAGACAGTGTCAAAGGGCAGTGAGACAAAGGCTGCTAGCTTCGCGTCTTACCCCCAATGTTACAATCAGAGCTCTCGGCGTCCGATGTTCCCCGGGCACTCTCTTGTCTTCTCTCCCCTGTTTTCGCCCGCATACATGCACACTTAAAACGCAATTCCTCTTTTTTGTTTTCTTTGTCAGTTGAGTATGCGCGATGAGCTTAGATGAGCGGAATGGCAGCCAGGGCTAGGAGGCGATGGATTAAGCAGTGTCAAAGTGCAGTGGAGACAAAGGCGGCTAGCTTCGCGTCTACCCCGCAATCGTTCCAATCAGAGCTCTCGGCGTCCCGATGTCCCCGGGCACTCTCGTGTCTTCCTCTCCCCCTGTTTTCGCCCGCATACATGCACACTTAAAACGCAATTCCTCTTTTTTGTTTTCTTTGTCTGTGGAGTATGCGCGAGGAGCTTGGATGAGCGGAATGGCAGCCAGGGCTAGGAGGTGATGGATCAAGCAGCGTCAAAAATGCATCCACACGGCGCGACTCTGTGCGCTTCCTATCACCGGCTCAACCAATCGTGGCAGTGTAATGCGGCGTGATCCTGCGCGCTCTTCAGTCCGTGATCGCTTTGTCCGGTGAAGCACAACGACGACGAGGGCCGACTCCCGTTTGGCGCTGCTTGATCAGCACCTCCCAAAAAGCTTTCAAGCCTGCGCGTCACCTGATAGGACGCCAACGTCCCTGAAGCCTGCATGGGCGCTGATTGGATGCGACTGCCGCGTCAGCCTTCGCGCGGGACTGTGATAGGAAACGAGTCCCTTGTCAACGCTGACGCGGCACTCCCATCCAATCAGCGCCCGCGCAGGCCTCCGGGAAGTGGCGTCATGTCACATGACGCGCAGGCTCGAAAGCTGTCTAGGAGGTGCTGGTTTGATCGACCCCATCGGATTGTATAGCTTCGACTGCGCTCGGACTTCAGGCGCATTCTCGAGGGTGATTGAGCTGCATTTGGCGAGGTGTTTGCGGATGTGGTTCGCGAGTGACCTCCGTTCAAACACACCAAGAAGCAGTTGGCGGTTTCTTGGCGATCACGCGTGAATCGTTCGACACTTGTGCTTGGCAACTTTTGTCTCCAACTAAAAATCTAGCTTAATCAACGATCCAAAGCACAAAAAAATGCTATTTTATTACGGGACAACTTTTTTTTTTCTTCCGCACGTATCCCGAGTGCAGGCAAAAAAAGAGACACGGGCCCGCGAAACCACGCCGGCGATTTCCCCCATGGTCGCCAGCGATCAAAGCCCAACTAGGCACTCTTTGCTCCTCTTGGTGGAGTAGAGGAGGATTCACCCCGTTCTCAATTACCTTAAAAAAGTACCTAGGTACATATTTTGGTAACGAGGTAACGGTATAGTTTTAAGAAAAGAAACGATTACGTGTTTTCCTCATTTTGCGATGGAGTATACGCATGACGGTATCTGTAGTCCGCTGCAACTCAAGAACGAAGGGCGAGGGTAAGACGGGCCGGACAGGAGGAAGCAGACGGAACGCTAAAGAGAGGGGGAGGTTTCCCTCTCTCTTCTCCAGGGTTCCGTCTCCTTCCTCCTCCCCGGCCCGTCTTACCCTCGCTCTTCGTTCTTGAGTTGCAACGGACTATAGTTACTTCTGAAAGGGAATGCGCACAACACCAGTACCCTACGTAGTTCTCGCCCCAGCTCGCACCCGTGATTAGAGCAACCAGAAAAAAGCTAGATAGGCCTTGAAAGAGATCTGCACAAGGCATGTCTGCATAGCCAAAGTGATCCCTGCACGAACGCGTCATAAGGCCAGCAATTATTACCGACGAGAAGTATTGGAAGCGGCTGCTGCTTCATAAAAAGGACACTACAAGAGTAAGGAGGAAATGACGCGTTACGTTCAAGTCAGGGGACACGCGTTCCTTTTGAATCACTGTGTTGAGTAACGTACTTAGCTACTATTTTAGTAAGTAACGAGTAATGGTACTCAGTCATTTGATTTCACTAACGTGTACATATCTGAACAGCGGTCTGTGTTCCGTGAGAAGTGCTAAGAAAAGCGTCTCACAAACGTCATGGCTTCTTCTTTCTTAACTTGGTATTAATAACTTTACCACCCTTCATGTTGTTTCTGTTTGCTGTTGCTATTTCTTCTGTCTGTCGTAGAGGTGCGTCGGATTTGTGGACTCTGCTTGCCTTCAATGCTTTTGTTTTTCATACTTTTTTACGAGTGAGTGGGAACAAGCAGTGCAAAGTTGTTCCTGAACGCTATAAAAAAGTGCGCATATATTTATTGATATAATTACTTACTACTAAGTTTTTTTTCCATCTGGGACTCAAAGAATTATCTGATGAACGATATTATTGCGAAGAACAAAAACTATCGCTGATTCTAGTTTTAATAGCGTTGGCGGACACTTCGGAGATTAATCTTATCTACTGCGGCAGGTTGCAGTAGCTATGCGGTTAAGTGTTATCGCGTTGCAGATTAAAGCTACAATCATACTGATCGTACATCATACCGGGGGGGGGGGGGGGTGGCAGTGTTCGCTGCAAGCATGGTGACACAATTGTTTAGGGGCCTGCCTAAAGCGTACACGAGGAATGCCATACAAAAACAAAAGCCTTAAACACTGTCTCCAGACGGTCTTTTGGGCGTGGCAAGAGTGCAGCTTAACGGTACAGTTTTTCGATGCAGGTACCCACCAGTCAAGTTCAAAGTCGGCCCGGTGGTCTACCACGCCGCGAAAGTAGAGTCTCTAAAGCTGTCAGCTGTATACGTACAGATATTTCACAACAACCAGTCTGGTGAGGAGGGTAAGGCGTACATATCGGAGCAAGTAGAGCACGAAGACGAGTACATGTGGACCGTCACCAGGGGAGCAGATTTCACCGTTAAAGCCAAGTTCAGTATAAACGTGCCACTAGTTTATCAGTTCTCGACAGAATTTTCGACAACGCTGACGACAAGCTCTGGATCTACCACGATCGAAACGCGCACCACACGACAGCTGATTAAACAAGATATAAAAATACCCCCTGGTGCCACTATCGAAGCCAAGTGGTATGTCAACGAAGCACAGGTGGTGCGTACGATTCGCTACTTTTTTATCCGTGTTTCGTTTAAATATTACTGAAAGAGCACACTATGTCAATAGCTACACCGTGTTTTCAGCCACCCTTCTGTGGAATGACGGTTATAAAGTCAGCACAAAGATATAAGTGCACAATAAAAATACTTTGATAATTACACTCTAAAAAAATCCCGTGCAGCCATTTTCCCGCACAACACTCTGAGAGCCAATCACCGCAACTTACGGCAGCAGCTCAGCGAATGACGATGCCGAAACATATGCTTAGACCAAAAAACGCAGTCTGAGTTGTGACATATTAAGCAATGCAAAACGTCACGCTTGCATTGCTTAATGTCACAACTCAGACAGCGTTTTTTGGTCTAAACATGTGTTTCGCCATCGTTATTCGCTGAGCTGCCTCCGTAAGTTCCGGTGATTGGCTCTCCGAGTGTTGTGCTGGAAAGCGGATGCACGGGCTCTTTTTAGTGTACTTGCACACCGAGACGCCACGCTGAAGCCACCTTCCGCAAATATTCTCGCATTTTATGTTAATGACCGGCAAAACGGTTTCTTTATATGGAGCATTAATACAAAAGAACAGAATCAGAGCCCAAAGGTTTAATCTACATTCAAAAACTTTAAAGGGATTCTTCGGTGAAAACCGGAAGTTACTAAGTTTTTCCGCTGGTCACATAGAAAGGGCCAAATTATGGTCAGATGTGATATTTATTTCATTAAAAGACCCCTCCCCCAATATTCGTTGCATCAATTACGAACATCAATAGGGAAATTGACGACAAATTTCGCAAGTATGCGTGGCCTGTGTCGTGACTTCACATCAGGCATGGTAACGTTAGGGCCACTACATGAGGTGCGCTTACAATATCGGCACTCCGTTACCCGCCAGTGTTGTGGGCGCTGCTATTTTGGTGCTTGTGGAGAGCAGACTCAACTGCGGATCGTCATGATTCAAAAGTGCGACTTCCTCAGCATTACATTCGGTGTTAGAAAGCTCATGTAATATTGCTTTGCTCTGTCGCGAACTGTTTGAATATTTTTCGAGGACAGAAAAGAGTGCTCTTTGATTTCAGATAAAGCTTCAGATAACAGGCAACCACGACTTTAAGCCACATTATGATCAAGTGTCGTTACTCTGAAGCGTAGCTTATTTAGTGGCACTAGGTAACTTCAGTGTCACGGACGTTGACTTGCTCCCGGTTTTGAATAACATGGTTTATGGTGCGTACAAATATCATCGTCAGAGAATTCAGCTCCCCTCAATACCGTAAATATTGACTTTTACAGAACAAAGTTATTTTACTGAAACAGCAGTCAAGAGCTCTCGTGGCTGTCTATGCATGATGTTACGTCAGAGCTTACCTCGTGGCCAACGAATACGCTGTGTGTTTTGAGGGTGCGATTTGAGCAGTTGGGCGCAGGTTTAAAATTCAGCTTTTTGTGCTGCTGAGTATTAAATATTCGGATATTATGAACATGATATTCCTAAAGGCAATGACACTATAAGTTAATTGTTTTTTGAACGACAAAAGTTTACCGGACAATTTCTTTAAGAAATTTTTTATGGAGACAGTGACTTTTCGAGCTATCTAATATCAAGCATCGCGTAGCTCTCAATGTAATACAAAACAGTGCCAGTCTAAAACGAGCTTCATAAAAAAATTCGACTGAATGCGCAAGCGCAGTAAGAAGGCTCAAAACCAGGATGATCTGTAGGTTTTCTTCGCGTCAGTAATGTTTGCCGACACTATTACTGATTGTTTGGTACAGAGAGACCACCGCCAGGTTTAGCTGTGAAGCTACTGATAGGGGTGCAGAGCTGGTGGTTTCATAACTGCATTTCAGTTTTCTCAAAGTTAGATTTTCCGGAGAACGCTACTTTTTGTTTCGCAGCTTTTGTGATTTCACAAAGAAATGTGTTTTCTCCATTTGTATTTTTTTCCTCGCCTACTTGGGGTATTTTGATCCAAACTTGTCAAAAAAGAGTTTAGGTAGAATAGGCGAAAATACACGTAGGTTCTATAAGGCTTGCTTCGGGTGCGTAAAGCTGGGTTCACACTGCTCATGCAAAAGACAGACTGCAAACACGGGTCACCTTAATATCCGTAGTTCGGACGCCACGTGCCAAGTTTCCTCATTGAACTCTTTTTCATGCGGCATTTGAAGCACGGATCTCGCGTTAACTCGCGTTCGAATATCTATGCAGACTCTCTCTTGTATGATGCATAAACAGTGTTACCCCAGCTTTAGCCTCTCGGAACAAACTTAAAAATGCAATAGCTTTCCCAAAACATTATCGTGGCTCGTAATTTTTATTTCTAGTTTAGACGTGTATAGTCACGTGTTGAATCGATTTTGAGGGAAATCAGTGACAATGGAAATTTCGCCGTACTTCGCTGACGATTTATGTCGAAACTTGGGTCACACCATCTGTCTGTTTTTATTATGTTGTATCTTCACAGGTGGTTCCTTGGGAGGCAGACATTTTCTTGGAGGGATTTGTTGCAGCATTGTTTGAAACGCCTGACAAGAACCTAACATGGAGATACTTAGATGTGCAAGGGTTGGAACACGAACACCTAACAAGACACGAGAAAGGCGTCACGTTTCAGGCATTGGGGCTCTTCCAAGCAAACGTAGCTCAGAGCTACCACCTCTCCACCAGCCAAAAAAAGTTAGCGCAGCGCACCACGAGCATGGCCAAATATACTTTTGAGCAAGAAACCTCATGAACCATGACCGAGTGGATGGAAACAAGTTTTCGAAGTAATAATAAAAATACTAATGACAACAGTTATAATCTTCACTTTTTTTTTTGCGAGTAACCGTTAAAAAATCTAAAAACAATTTGTTGACTCCTTGTAAATGACCTTACTTTTGTTTAGGCAAATTAAAATATCCGAACGTGTAAATTGTACACTAAAATTTTGATCACACGGAATTGTCGCTGTAATCACTGGCAACCTAAGAAAATGTGTTTATTAAATTGTCTTAAGTTTTAAGTGACTATAGTGTCGTCAGAATATTAAGTAAACACCGCGAATCACAAAACGTAATAGAAATTAGAATATTACAAAGGGGCAAAGTTCAATTATGTGTTTTTAAATATTATTTGAGGAAAAAAACATCGATTGAAGAGGAGCTAATAGGCTGGTGCGGGACACTTGAAACAAGAGCAAAATTTGAATGGATTATAGTCAGGGACATTTAAAAAAAAAACATAGAGCGGATCCTTTTATATATTCTCGCTATAAAGTTTCATAAATGCTTCTACGTGATTGTTACAAACATGAAGGTAAAATCGTTCGTTTCCTTTTTAAACTCGCACTCGTAGAGTCATACTCAGACCATAAACCTGGGTGGAACTATGATGTATTTATAATGAAGGAAGGGGACCATATACAGGATGTTATGGTAAGCTGGCAAACTCGCTCCCACGAAAAGTATGTATCGAACATAGTTAGTTTCATGTACAATTGTTCTCTGCCAATGGGCAATTACGTTTTGTATAACTAGTATAAAAAATTGTGACTTGTTTTTAATTTGTAAATTTTGAGGTATGGTTTCAAGCAGTACCAAGTATCATTGTCAAAAGCAACAAAACCAGCACACTTGTAAAGAAGTCCAGTGCAGCCTCAGATATACAGCGTTCCGTGAATTTACTCGATTTGGACGCCTTTCTAATTTGGTTTTGGTTTCCCTCTCAAAACACATCTTCGTGCCGGCAGTCCCTGCTGCCGCTTCGCCAAAGCGCGGAACTAATGCGTGCCGCAGGGCATTTTCGCCTGACGTAGCCGAACCCAAGAATCAAAGCTTATCCTTCGAGGGAAGCGAGGAGAGAGTACGCGCTTTGGCCACGGGGAAGAGGACCGTTGTAGCAAATATGCGCTCTTGACGGGTAGGCGGCCCGTCAAGCCATGGACGGGCGTCTGCTTGGCAGGCAGAGCTAAAGCTCTTAGCGAGCCCCTTGAGAGTCGAGGCTTCGAAAAAGACGACAACAGCTGAACGTTTCGCCCCACACTAAAAAAGACCATGTCGCGAAACGAAGCCACCGTCGTCAAGGATTCCAGAACAACTCCTTTTCATCAAAGCACACTTTAAAGACCAAAGTTACAAACGTCCCGACTCTCGCACCCCTGTCCCAAGTGCGGTGTATACCCCTGCACCCCTCACACCTACTGGTCTTGTAACCAGACATATACACGTTACTAAAACCAGAAATTAAACCCTCCTACTCTTTACTTGTTTAAAAAGTAGTAACCAGATAGGTTACTCGTTACTCATATTAAAAAGGAATGCGTTCCTTCTTAATATGAAACGACACTAAAAGTGTCGATTCACTGTAGCCGCCTTCCGATGTTTACATACTGAATTGCCACATTGTACAATATATTGATTGAAAGAATCAACTGGGAATTAGCGTTGCTGTGGTTGTAAGCGCCTGTTATGCATTTGAGTAAAACACAAGCATTACAAAAAACATTGTCTACTCACTTTGATGTTCTAGCTGGTTGCTGAAATTATCTTTTTATGTTTTAGCCCCAAAAGATCGGTAGTTGAAACGTTCTGTCCTAGGTAACAACCAAATTGGGTAATTTGTGTCGTACGCGTTCCCCTCCAAAAGGAACTGAATACCGTTAATCGTTACTCTCTCAAAACGTGACTACAAAGCGGAATACTGGTTCTTTCTCTCGAAAAGTAACTAGGTGGTTAATTCGGTACCGATAAAAGTAATTGAATGCATGTAACGCGTAAGCTTGCAAACGCGTTATGTACACTCCTGCCTGTACCTCACCCACCCTTTTCCCAATTTCCCCCACGCCCTTTCATGAGAGGAATGGCTGGCTCACCCCCAGGCAACGACGCACCCACCGCACTTCAAGCCCTCGCTGACCTCTGGTCCCCTTGCTGAATCCATCCGCGAGACCTGGGCCGGACGGGCCGTCCCGACCGGGACGTAGTTCTAAAGCACAATAAACTTTTGCTCTCATTTTTAACCAGGTAGCGTTAAGGAGCTCGTGTCTGAGAAAAGCCGGCGTCGGTGACGTTGTGACGGGAAAATCCTGATTGGTCAGTAGGGTCATGACGTCACAGGTACATGACCTGTCGTGGCAATTCTAAACAACTCACAACGCTCAAGTGAAACGAGACGTCACGCGTAGAATGAAAGTGATTAGCACATGACATGTAATGGGAATTAAAGGTCGCCGCTTTTCTCTAATGATTTCGCTTTATAAAGTAATTCACTTGACCTAAAAATACACTTAAAGAAAGTTAGGCGAGACTGCAACCAACGGCCTTTCGGTTGCGAGCCAGACACGCTAATGCCTAAGCAACGCAATACGCTTTTCTATTATTTTTTTTACTTGTAATTGGCCATGCACAGACGCTTGCGTGGCTTGGGAACCAGCCGGTGTTTATATGTTTAGCTATCGCAGTCCACTCTTAAAGGCGGAGCTTAAAGGGGCACGACACACTAAAGGTCATATTTTTGTTGTTGTCTAAAACGATGCAAATTGTAGTCATAAAAAATACCACAACGTAAAAAAAAAAAAATTCCCTCGTGCGCATTTTTTTAGTTTTTGGCGCCCTTCTTTTCTTTTCACCTCCTCGCTTCTTTTTATGTGGGACGTCGAAAATAATGAAATTCGGAAGCTTTGTAAACGATAACTTTCTTGATATTTAATAACGGTATTCGTAAAACATGTTTTTAACGCAATTCCGAAAGCACTACGGCACTTCTTTTTGAAATACCGAAAGTCGGAGTTCGGAGTCTAGTCGCTTCTTCGCTTTTTACCCTTACTCAGAAAACATGGTGCAGCTGGCGGCGCTCGGCACATGTAGCACTGCTAGAATCGGTGAGTCGGAGATCGGACGAAGTTCTCTTTTTTAGGTGCCCAACGAGCTCTCAGACTTCGAAAAGGAAATCGTCTAACGGTGAAAACAACTGGGTTTCTGGTTTGTGTACCGTAGTTTTTGGTTGACTCCACCGGGGCAGCCTTTCACGGAGAACCGACGCGACGTGGCCCTTCATGTCGCCCACAAAAGTTCACAGCGCGTTCTCTTCGACCTCACACCGTTTATAAGAACTTGACGGTGCTCAAAGGGTCCTAAAGGAGCTCCAAACTCGAAAGTAAACCGTCGTCTGCTCACAGCGATAGGCGGCAGGTACGGAGAAAAGCATTTGATCGCAGGATGCGAGCCAACACGACACTTTGGGTCGGGGTGGCTCGGGAGCGTAAGAAAAGCTCGAGTTGTAGGACGACTGAACCTTTGACGTCACTCCATTCGCGCGGATAGCGCGGGAGCTTCAAATTCGCATTTGGGATATTGTTTTTTTACTTCACAAATACTGAGTTCTCAAGTTGCGAAGTTTGAGGGTAATGTCCAGGCATCGTTTTCAATCGTTTCGGTTAATTAAAAAAAAAAAGTTTGACCTGTCGGTGTTTTTTTAAGAATTCTCCAAGTTTTCGTTCAGCTTAGATACTCTTAAATCCCTTCAGTAAGGCTCTTGAGGTCAAGAGGATGTTCTTCCATGTTGGTCGTCCGGAAGAAAAGGCTTGAGTTAAACCTTGGAGACAGTCAACAGATCGGACAAAAAAATTGTATTTTTTAACTTCATAAGTTTAAGAGTAGGCACATACGAAGAGATGACGGATGATTGGCAGAATACACAAAGAGTTCGTCAAATCAATTTGGGGCATTGACCGCCGTCAGAGAGTGGCTCGTATCTATCTGGCAGTACCGAATCAAAGACTCCTTTCTTTGTCTCGTTCGTCCTCTTATGAGCTTCCTCCTGTCCCTTTGTCTCGTTTTCCTATAAGGGTCGACGTTCTCATACGGGGCTGGAGCCTGGCACAAAACTGTGCCGGGCGTAGGAGACACAAACGGTTCTGGCCTCCGGACACAACAAATCACCCCTGGAGTACGATTTTGGTGACCGCGAGAGCGAGAGCGAGAGCGCGAGATGTAATTGCCCTCTCGCGAAGCGAGCATTGATAGCGTTCGACCAGACAAGTTCACGCTACCGGAATTATGTAATTAATAATATTAATAGCTTCATTTCCAACACTGAGGTACGGTACTGGTGTAGCTCATTGCTGAGGTGCAAAAACCATTAAATAGCGTTACTCGTTACTCACTCGAAAAGTAACTAAGCACGTTGCTCGTTGCTGGAATTCAAGAGCAACGCGTTACATCAGTTTGAAGGTAACGCGTCATTTTCTCGTTAATTTGAGCGCGTCATTTTTATGAAGAAATAGTGGAAGTGACGTACACAACAAACTTAAACGATTGCCCGCATTGACCACAGAAAAAAAAAAAAAAAAAACGACGTGATCCAGGGGATGGACAGACGCCAAAGTATAGACCTTTCCAATGTTTACAAAATCACAGTCCAGCGTGCGATCTTCACAGCCCAGCACGTGCGTGTTCGTCGCTTCGGAAAGCGAGCGAAGCACGCGCCATTCTCACGAACGCTCAAAATGACACCGGCCACAAGCTCGTTTTTGGAAAGGTCTATATGTTTTGAAGCCCACACAGGCCGTTGCACAAAACGTAGAATAATCTATCCTGTTGAGAAAGCTGCCTTCCATCAATCTACCGACTTATCTCCAAGCTTAAAGTCAGAAATGCTTACCAAATAGAAACTTTCTTGTTTTGTTATAAAGTTAAGGTGAAGTTTCGTGGCTTTACAGAAATGGAGGTTTTATCACATGGAACGTTATTGTCTCACTTCCTCTGCAACAAGACATCCCAGCGTTCGTTTACACGAATGGCATAAAATTATTACCGGCCGATGTGGATATTCCGGCACTTTATTAAAAATAAACAAAAGTACATCTACAGAAATATTTACATTATTATTTGAAGCTGCAAAAGTCGAAAGGGGTCACTGTAGAAAAGCAATAAAGGTGGTGGCGTTTTTCGCCGAAGTGTTTGCTCATGCCCGCTGTTTGCTCGACTTTGTGCTTTCATTTTGCGCTTTATTTCTTTTAATGCAACATGAACCAACTAGCTCAAAGCAAAGTTATTAACAGTGTCACCGTCAGTACGGTCATGACCTGATGTATTTTTATGGTCCCAGGGCCCCCTATTTCAGTCCTGCCACGTTCTCCTTAACCTTGAGCTGTGTCGGGCTCTGCGCCAGTATCTATTTGCATGCAGCGTCTTCTTCATTCTGCGCGAGCCATCAGACCGGAAATTCAACGTATACTGAACCGATATTTTGAATGAAAATTGTTGGTCGTAATGGAATCTATGCACACCAGTTACTTAGAGGTTACGTTTTCTTGGGCGAGATCGTGTACTAAATGCATTAAATCAAAATATCAGTGTTGTACGCAACCCCTGGTGCGCGTTTTTGCTACCTCGCTTTTTGATGTAACGTTACTTGCCCGGCCAGGTAGGCCAGTTTAGGCCGGCGCTTTACCCGGTCTAAACTAGGTGGCGCAAACTGCCGCCCGTTACAAAAGGAATAGCCACTAATAAACCATCCATCCGGTATCTGGCATCCTCGGCCCGTTCCGTGATCGTCAAGCGCGCTCGTACCTTCTCGTACCTCGAGCTCGGACCTCGGTTGTGCTATGGCAACGTGCGGCAACAGCAGCAGCAGCAGCAGCTAAAGACCCCTTTAGCAGCAGTGGTAGCGAAATGCCATCTGATGAGGCGCAAAAGCGTCTGCCAAGGAAGATGCATAACGTGCTGCCGCGCATCTGCGACCCGTCCGCATCGTCGTCGTCGTCATTGTCGTCGCAGCGTATATTCAGAACGATGCTCGACGACTACTTTCTCTGGCATTTCAGAAGATGCGAGCACCGCCCGTGCACAGCTCTGATCGGTGCTCAAGGTCCGAGAGCGCACGGGTACCCATAGATGTGGCTTCACTGCCTGCGAGGCATGCGCGAGGGTGTACGTTCACCGGCCATTCCACATAATCAGTATCTTTGTTTTTTGCAGACAATAAAAAGAAGCCAGTTCTGAGCTTGCGCTGCGGACAACGTCCAACAATATGTCGTCTTGTAATAGCATTACGTCAGCTCCGCCGCGGCTACTCCCAGAAGGCCTCGCTCGCAACGTCCACTTCCGGCTGAAGGTTCGCCCGATCGGCCCGATCAGAGCACTTCGTTCAAAGAAATACAATAATTCGATCATCATCCATCTGCATGAATCTAATATCTGGGTACTGTACTAATCCGCGAAGCTAGCTCTGCAATTATTTTTGAAACTGCACATTTCAGTTCAGTATGAGCAACGGAGGAACCCTTTAGGAAAGAGAAGTGCCTTGCCTCGGTGCCTTCATGTGCACGCGATGTGTGTTGCTGCTTCATGACAGTATTGCATTTAGGCGGAGGTCGTAAGAATGTCGGACAGTTGGCAAAGAGGTAGAATGGAAGGAGGCTCACCGAACCGCCTCAAGGCATTCCGCTGTGTCGTTCAACAGGCTTCTTTCACAAAATTATGAAAACCAACAAGTTGTTCTGCAAGCACGGTAAATGCCTTGGACTGAGATGAAGGAGTCTTCGCAGCTTAAGAAGAAATGTTCAACGTTTTTAGTGAAATCTGTCGCACATTTAGAAAGTTTCGGGGATGAATCCGTGAAAGCTTTATTCACAACTCCGGAATTCGATCTCCGTCCGCAAGATTCGGAGGGTTTGAACTTAAATTAGAAATATTCATACTTTTACAACTTGAACCTTGAAAATTATACAAATACTCAAAAATTTTTAAACTTTGCTCTTCAAGAATTTTTAATTATTTTAATATGTTTAGAACCTCATCTTGGAAGAAAAAGTAATCTTCAAACCCAGAGTAAAAAAAAAAAAGAAAAAAAATCGTATTTTAAAGCGCTTCACCTCGGCGGGGTTCGAAGTTTGAGAACTGTTAGAAATGGAGCCTTAACGAGGTTCGAAATTTTCAAAATATTTCGAACTTAAACTCGGAAAGGTTTCCGGCGTTTCCCTACGAACACGGTTGCTTTGAAACTCGTGTGCCGCGAAGAGGTTTACAAAACACGGAGCGAGAACATCCGTGACGCAATTACCAGGGTACGCGCGCGTTGGAGGACGGAAATTCTCCGTCTAGGCAGACGGAAGGTCAAACAAAGCACCGTAACGACTAAGATTACATAACCGGTAAAGGAGCTCACAGATGTCGTAAAAATCGAGCAGAAGAGCAAAGCCCTCGAGGTAAAGTCGTGCGTCACTGTTTAATTCCCAAACTCCACTACTCTTAGAACCATTAAAAATAAAACACGTATTGCGTCGCTACAACTTCCCCCCTTCCTCTTCCGGCTTTTCACAATGCCACATGCGGATTTCAGTGCAGGTACCGTAGAACAGAATTGACGCGGAAGGTTTATTTGCAATTTCATTCAGTCAGAGTGAATCAGCTAGGTTAGAAAAGATCACAAAACAAAGCAAGACAAAAAGCGTATTACGGAAGAAATGAATGCTCCTAATGACTATGGCCGAGGGCGGAGCTTGAACCCTGCAATTCTTAGTTCCGGCTTCATGTTAAGCTGCTACACGTACCTTATTTCAATAAACGCCGATTCAGAAAAGTCAAGTTTTTCTTGTTTTTTTTTTAAGCTTCCTATTCACTTCGTGAGCCTCCGCTGAATTTGTCGCGACACCCTCGGGGTCGCGACTCACCTTTAAGAAAGCACTGCCGCACGTAGCTGCCTCTAGCACGATGACTAGAGCCGCCGTCTCACCACTGGTATACAGCGTAAAGAAGACACCGTGTTCGCTGTAGACATGGAGGTAGGAAGCTTCTGAAGGCGACATGACGCTTCCAGAGGTAAGCCAGAAGAGTCGAAGGACACATTCCAAACAATGACGCTATTCAACGGAAAGGGGAGCTCTCCTTTTCGTCGAATATCGTCACTTGGTTTTGGACATCGTCGGGGATGTGTCCCTCCACACTTCTGGCTTCCCCTCTGGTGGCGTCGCGTAGCATCCAAAAGCTTTCTATCTCCATGGCTGTAGACATGATGATAAAATTATCTACGAACTTGCCTCAGGAATATTCGAAGCATCTTCGCTTTATACCTACTTTATATATCAAACGAACAGTTCATATTTTACGGCAAGTGAGTTCATAATTAAAAACAAAAATTAACAAAAATAAGAAAGCGACGCAACTTATATTAGAAAAGGAAAAAAAAATGTCCAAGTTGCTGAGGTCAAGTGACTCTGTTCAGATAAGGTCATACAGGCAAGTCCGGAGGTATTATTTTTGTTAATTTTGTTACATGTCACTCCTCAATATGTATACGGAACGCAATTAAAAATATTTTGCGATAAACATAACATTTGAAGAGAAGTAAAAAAATTGAATGTGCTGGAACGGGATATTTGATTTTTGAAGTTTTCGTTTATGTCTAGTTTGGTGACACCTACTGCGCAAACGTGAGTGCAAAGTCTAAATACTTTGCACTCATAATAGATTATGTGACATATTCATTGGTATTTATTTGTACAGCATTGCGCATGTCATAAATATCGCGTCAGAAATGCTCAAACGTGGGTCCTTTGACGTCTTGTCATTGGATTTTTGAGCCGTTGTCTACAAAAACTGAATAGCTCAGAACGTTAAAATGTATGTAATATATTGTTATTACACCGTTCATCAGCATGATATATAAATAATTGCCTTATCTTAATTAATGAAATTTTTATGTCGCCCCAAACTTGTTCTGAATTACAAAGTTAAAAAATTTCATTGGGGAATTAAAAACAAAACAATATCTACCATTTTCTTGAAATTTATAGTGATGGTTTTATTAATATACTCTTGTGTTTATAGATGAAAATCATGTTGCAGCAATTTGTTTCCTTCAAAGTTTGCCCTTTAAAATTGCAATTTCTTGGAGCTTTAATTGAATATTTTCCACAAAGGAAAGACAAAACCTTGTAATCGCTACAACTGCATTTTTTGTACAGAAAGTGCTAGAAAAGTAAGGACAGTGGTACAAATTATATGCGAATGTTTATACATGTATTCGCGATAAACTGGGAATGTTTGAGCCACCAAGCCTGATACAGTGCTACTCATGACGGTTGGATTTCCGGCTGACCAAGGTAAACCTGCGACTTCGCTGGCACATTCAGCAAGACTGCCGTTAAGATTCGACATATTTGTAAGTATTTATTCTAGAAAAATAAATAAAAATATATAAAATAAGGAAGTAAAAAAGAAATTACGAGTAAAGATATCGAGGGCCCGCATTGGCAGGAGGGCGTCTTGAGATGTCCGTCTCTCGTCCCTCTTCAAACCAGACTGACGAGTTCTGCGAACCACTCACCTGTCCTGCAATGATTCCAACGTGTATGAGAAAACCGGTCAACTCAGAATGTGTCTACAAACAAGGAATGCAAGAACTGGAGGATTTTGACCGATCCTCTTCGGACCATCGACATCCAGATCTACACACTGCGAACATTTCTTTGCTTTGCTATCTTCTTTTGGTGTTTACTAAGATAGCACAGAATACTCTACGGACGCTGAAAGTCACTGCCATGGCTGAAGTCGTTTCGTCACGACGCAACTACACGGGACTGGCAACCACTTTCTTTATGACCGCAGCGCACGTGTTGTCTTGTCTGATGATCTCAATAATCCACGACCTCCCAAAAGCATGAGAGGAGAGAGAAAAAAAGGAGGAGCAACAATTCGCTATTAGCTTTTCTATGAAGCACCGTACAGGGTAAGTCTAAGAAAGTGGCAATCAGTTCTTCCGACAAGAAAAGTGCACCAGGTCAAAACAGGCGATAACTGCGTGTGCTCTGCGGTCCATGATCCCCTCTTTAGGTTCACGAGGGGGGCCACCGCCGGCTGGTGGGGTGTGCTTTCTGTCTGAGCCACCGCCTTTCTGATTTTGCGATGATTAGGTCAGTGACGCCAGTATTGCGCGCGTCGCTTTTTGTGCTTGCGGCATTTCGATTTCGACGCCGGCGTTGACTCCGGTGGACGATAGTATATTGACAAAAGTGTTGGTCAACACCGGTGCCGACAGCGGGTCAAAGCGATAGCATGTCCCTCGGCAAACTGCGTGCACGTGGAGACAGGGTTACTACGGATGTCTTTGAAACAGAGTGACTCTAAAATCGGTTTTATGGGTTGTCGTGTGGGTCTTTAGCCTTGGCAATTTTGCTTTGCTTTGGGGTTTGTCACGTCAGACGTTTCAAGGCGAGACAACAGCTTCCGCATTGGTAGAACGCCATCCTTTAAATACACCGACAACGTGACTATCGGCTGTTTTGCCTGTACTCCTCTTTTGCCTTCTACTCCTCTTCCCCTCCTCGCTCCTCTTCCTCCTCCTGGTCTTCCTCCGCAGTTTTTCGTGTGGAATAAATCGTTTACCGCCTTTTACGTAGAGCAAACGAGGGAGGGCGCAAGGTGCACATGGCCAAGAAAGCTGGGGATTTTAGTGTAATGTCAATGATCGTTTCCAATAGCAAAAACGAAAAAAAAAAAGATAACGATGAAGTAATAGAATGTAAGTTCTCTTTAAGTGACACCAACCGGATTTTTTTCAGTATTGAAAACATCCGCGTATAAATTCACTATTTCTGCTTCTCCTAAATCTTTAGCGTCTTGAAAACGCCAGTGATAAATACCCATTACTCGGCGATTCACGAGTCATCACACTGGGACCGGGCGTGTAGCGAGTTGAACGGAAATGTGCGACTCTGCCCGAAGCATTTGGTGCAAGTGGGGGTCATGGGTGGCATTAAATATTAAAAAAAAAACCTGAAAAAAAAGTTTTTTTGTTCATAGTTTGGTTGGAACACGCGTGTCCAAAAATTAATTTTACGCGAAAAAAAAAGTCTTAGAGCAATATTGACGGCGAGAGATTTCTTTGAAATTGGGCGCGCAAAGTCCATGACGTCACGGGTCATTCCGGAATGACCATCTCGGTCGTTAAGGCGAAGCCGATTCACCTCTCCTCCACGCGCCCGAAATGCCGAGAGAGAAAACAAGTGAAAAGGAGGTGACTGCCGATTAAATCTGTTCTCGTGCCGTTAATATTGCTCTAAAAAACTTTTTTTTTGCGTAAAATTATTTTTTTGACACGCGTGTCCCAACCAGAGTGTTAATTTTTTTTTTCCTTTCCTTATTGACCAACAGGCGCGACGGTGGCGCTGTGGATCTGGTTTCTACGCATGAGCAGTAGTCGCACCTGGTCATTCAACGCTCACTTGTTTCTACAAAGCGCTTCGCCCTATGATTTCACAGCTGCAGAGAGGGCAAGGATGTGAAGCTCTATAAATGCGGCGGGTAGGCCGACTGACTTCTATTGGCCCTTCAGGATTGGTGCCGTAAGATTCGAATGCTGAACGATTGCAGTAGAACCATGATTGTCCAAGCACTGCTGCACGGCTTCGTTGTCTTTTCTGCGGCTCTCGTAAGTTGAATCGGTTACTTTTAAAGTCGTTCATGAAACTAATCTTGGTACTTCGGTTTATGGTAGCATAAATAACAAGCGAAACGTGCTACAAAAGATTTATTCGGTTTGAGATGAGTACATACAATGTGTCACAAAAAAAAAAAATTTAAATGGTTTTTTAATCCGCACAATTAACTAGGCATCGCCGAACACTCATTCTCCGTCCAAAGGTAGCGCTACAGGTCCCAACCAGATGCCAAAGTTTCAGCCCGATCCGATACCTTATTCAAAAGTTATAAGTAATTTTCTGAAAATTCCAATGGGAAAATGGCAGCCGACGGGGTTTTCGAATACATGGGGCTCTATGGCACCAGAAACCGAAAACGGGCAAAAATGGGCTTCATTTTCCCATTGAAAGTTTCAGAAAATCACTTATAACTTTTGAATGAGATATCGGATCGGGCTGAAACTTCGGCATCTGGTTGTGACCTCTAGCGCTACCTTTGGGCGGAGAATGAGCGTTTGGCGATGCCTAGTTTATTTTTGCGGTAAAAAAAAAAAGAAGAAAAAAACTAATTTTGTTTTTGTGACACCCTGTACATTGGTAGATATATGAATCATTATGTTCGGAACAGGTGTCCAAGGTGGTTCAGACAGTCCTCGGAGGGTAGCGTGGTCGTGTCCCAGCGTGGCTAGAAAAAAAGACCAATTCTTCTGAGCGAGACCAAGGGCCGTAAGGAAAGCTGCTCTCTAGCCCAGCCGTCGCATGGCACATCACCTAGGATATATTGACGAAAACGGTACAAAACACTTCAGCAGATCAGAAGTTTTCACAATGAAACCCGAGATCCTAGCTCAGGACTCCCGCGGACTGCTTTAAAAATGTTATTCAAACGCATGTGCCACAATATGACGAATTCCTTAACATCAAAATGATTTACATCGCAAGATATATTAAGGCGCGCAAAATATATGGAAAATAAAGCATTTCATAAACGTATGACGAGTTTCTTATCACAAAAAAAAAAAAACTACTTACTTCCTGGATATTCGACGTATATCTATGCGTTATTAGTAGCAGAAACATTGAAGTACGACCATGTCCTTAACCCGTTTAACATGTAAAATACAGTAACTGAATCGCCGGAACAATACGTTTCTTTTTACCAATTTCAGGCTTTAAACACTGAAGGTGAGTGAAGACTGTTCTAAAACCTCACAAACGCTAAGAAAAAAACCAGCACTTCGGTTTTCTTCTTTTTTTTCGTTTTCACGGAAGAGTGGCATACGTTTACGTGGCGATCCATCCTCGACGTAGTGCCCGTCTAAAAAAAAAAAAGAGTCGACCACCTTACAGCTTTAGAGCCTGTAAAAAAATGGCATAATTGCATGGTAGAGAAATTAATATAATTCGTTACCCGCAAATAAAATATTAAAACACTGTTGCGTCTTCAAACTAACCTTTTTAGGTTGCAGACGCTTCGGCGCCTCTAGCGGACTCGGAGTTTAAGGAAGCAGACGACGCAATGAAAAAGTACACGCTCCGCGACATGCTCGAGCTTTGCAAGCCCGGTTTCGTCACCCCAACAGCTGAAACAATTCATTACGGTCAATCCGGTTGCAAAGCGAAATCCACTGATCGCAACTGCAACAAAAGTAAAATAGCAACGCGCGCAGAAATAAAGATAGAGCAGTCTATTTAGAGGTATCAAACGTCCAGCAGGAGATCACACGCGTTTGAAGCGCCTCTGTGGGAGACGGAAAAAAGGCGTTTAGCTACTCGAACTACGTCGTAAGAGGTTAGTGTTTATCCGTTACAAACTTAGTGGTCACTATTTCTTACCTAAATAGGTGATAATTAAAACGTACGCAAACAGCATGTTAAGGTTACCTGAGCAAGCGCACCAACCCTTGCAGCACAACAGAAACAAAACGTAACGAGAAAAATGACCGAGCAAACACTTTCCGAACTTTGCAGGAAAAATAGGGTCCCCAACCCAGACGAAAAAAAATGGCAATAGTCGCGAACAACAGCGAATAAAAAAAAAAAAAAAGAAGTTAGCAGACGACACAGAGATACCAATCACCCAGCAAAAAACTCCTTCAACGACGACCGTCGTTGCGCAAGTGGTGGTCGCCGTCGGTGTTGAGTCCACAACAAACAAAGCGGAACCAACATGACGAAACTAGTTAAAACAGAAAAGAGTTTAACTTTTTTGTCTTCAGCTGCTTGTTATACGTTTACGTATTTGTTTCAGCGGCGTTGGTAGGACCTAAAAACGAAACAGGGGAGAGGAATGACGTAGTCCAGCTCACACTGCCCGGTAAATAAGAGTCGGACGCTGCCATCTGGTGCGTGCAAGCAGTCAGTGGTTTCCTCTTTTTTTTTTTTTTTGCTTTCGCATTTCCTTTCCCAGTGACTTTGACAGGTTTTTTGTTTGTTCGCTTGACGAAGCAGTTCAAAAGTACATTCAAGTCATTGTTGACGAACGTGTCCAGGCAAGCCTTGCACACGGTGCCTTTGTTTCAACTGTCGCTCAACGGCCTCAAGTCCGCCTTCTGCTTAACTCTTCTCTCGTGCAATATACCGGGTGAAACAAGGAGACGGCAGGCTCTTTAAATCGACCGGAAAATTCGGTTTCTTAACCTATCGCGCTACGACTTTGTGCAGCGTTGCCCACAGATGGTGCATTTTTTTTTATAAAATTTGCAAAGAACGAACTTACCTGAGAAAAAAGTAAAGAAAGAAAAAGGCTTAGCTCCTATGGAAACGCAGCGACGCCACCGGTCTTCAAAGAGCACGGCGCCGTTTCGCACGGGACACAAGAGATGGCGCAACGAACGCCGCCAACGAACGAGTATTCGGCGCCGAGAGCCAGCGTCTTTAGCAGACAATCTTTTCGACTCAAAAGCGGCGCGCGTTCCGCAGGCGGCGACAGTCGCAGAAACAAAAACAGGCGCGGTAACAACAAGCCGCTGCAGTTCCTTGTCTGCTAAATACGCCGGCTCTCGGCGTCTGCTCGTTCGTTGGCGGCAGTTGGCGTCGCGACCGCTTGCGCCATCTCTTGTCTTCCGTGCGAAACGGCGCCGTGTTGTTTGAAGACCGGTGGCGTCGCTGCGTTTCCATAGGAGCTAAGCCTTTTTCTTTCTTTACTTTTTTCTCAGGTAAGTTCGTTCTTTGCAAATTTTATAAAAAAAAAATGCACCATCTGTGGGCAACGCTGCACAAAGTCGTAGCGCGATAGGTTAAGAAACCGAATTTTCCGGTCGATTTAAAGAGCCTGCCGTCTCCTTGTTTCACCCGGTATATCAGTGAAATGTGTTTCGAAGACAGGGCTGATGTCACCTGCTAGGTGCCCAGCTAAGTCGGAAAGTGGTGTCATTTTCGCGCGCGAATATTTCTTGTTCTTTAACATAATGTCTTACGAGGTGTTACATGTTTCTGATTGAGTTGGACTTGGCAAGCATGCCGACAGATCTGACTGGCTGTACACCCGGCTACATTTGACTGGCTGTTAAGTTCTCCATCTGGTCTGTCGTCTGTGAAGTTCTCCGCGATCTCCGTGGAGTTGTCATAACCATCTGTTCAGGCGTCAGCGGCGATTTTAAAGCCAGACTTCGATAGCTCTTCCTCAGTAATTTGAATGCTGCAGCAAAATAGTTACTCACGTTTGTTTGGTCTTTGGGGGACGGAAAGATATTCCAACACATCGCAAAAACTTGTTTTTGCTGTGGTAGGTAGCACATGGCATGCCTGTCATCTCCAAGTATGCGGTAGTGTATATCCGAAGGTGGCCGGTGGATTAGCAAACGATGACTCATAGCAGGCGTGCTCGCGTGCACAAATAAATTTCTTATAAAAACGTATAACGTGTTTACACATTTTAATAGATTTAATAAATATAAAAAGCACATATATTTCTGATTAGAAACGTAATCGAAGGCGAAAATAGGAGGTCATCCCAGACGACAGTGCAAGAAAACGAAAACAACAACAAAGTTGCAGACGGCCCTCAAAATGTCTGGGCATAGCGTACCGGCTGTAGTAAGCGCCGAAGCGAAGGAAAAAGAAAAAAACTAGCCGAACAAGGCAAAGCAAAATACGCGATGGTTCCAACGTCAAGTAAAAAAAAGTGAGAAAACAGAAAGAAAAAAAAAAACAGCATAAAAGCAGTGGGAAGAGTGACCGGGCCGGCGTAGCGTCGCCTCAAGTATAAAAATAAAGTCGACTTTGAAACCAACGGGTACCGGCCTTTATCGTTGAATACGCGCAAGACATTCGTCACAGCGCTAACAATCGGAATTTGTGCACCGTATATAAGGTGAACGAAATCACCTCTATTTACGATTCGACGCTTTCCTACTGTTTATTTTGCACGCGCGAGAAGTATGCTTCTTTTGTAACTCCGCTTTTATTAACTTCAGTATTAGCGTCAAATTTGCATGTGCACATCAACTTCTTCCAGAGCAACTGACATCGCAGTAACGTACGTTGTTCAAAATTGCCTTTTGCTTCTTCATCCGGAGGCGATCTTAACGGGATCAGCAAGCTCGCCTATTCGACAAAATGGTTATAAGCAAGACATTCATGAGGAATGGGAATTGCCACAAGAAAACGAATTGACTGATAAGAACAGTAAAGTTGAAACGTAGATATGTTCTGAAATTTGTGCACATTGTCCTTCTTTAAAAAAACTGCGCGAAGGCACATATGTGTTTTGCCTGACTTACATAAGTTGTGACAGAGTGTTTTCTTCAGGAGAGCCCTAAAATTGTGCTTTGAAAGATCTAACTCTTTCCCACGCGACGAAAATGTCCTTCACTCATGAGGATGCACCTATTTCTTAACATACGAGGCAGAGTCAAAAGGTAACCTGCAATTTATTCTTTATTTGCGTGGTAGTATAGATATTATCAGAAGCCCTCTATTACTTTTCAACATAGCCACCTCCTCGCTCTACACATGTGCGCCAACCCTTCACCAATGCTTAGATGCCGCGGGAAAAAAAATCTAGTGTGGCTGACGCCGGAGTCAGGAATGCACCGCCGCTTTCAGGTCATCATCTGTATCAAACTTCTTTCCCCCGAGAGCCTTTTTAAGGGGTCCGAATAAGTAAAGATCACTCGGTGCGAGGTCTGGCGACTGTGGTGGGTGCGGAATACACTCGAACCGCGCTACTTCGATTTGTTTCCGCTGTTTTACGCGCCGTGTGAGGGCGCGAATTGTCGTGCTGCAGCAACATCCCCCCAGCTGAACAATCCGCGGCGCTTTGACCTAATAGCAGGCTTCAAGTGGTTCTCAAGCAGGTTGCGGTATGTTGACTGTTCACACTAAGTCTCTTGGGCACGTAACGTTCGACTATTGGACCTTTATCGCCTCAAAAGACCGTGAGCATTAGCTTGCCCACCGTTGGCGCTCTCTTGAACTTCTTCTGCCCTGGTGACGTTATGCGTCGTCACTCCTTGCTTGCTCGCTTTGTCTCTGGCTGGGCGAGTGTACCCAGCATTCATCACCGGTGATAACGCGCCAAAAAAAAAAATCCTCTTCCTCGGCTTCGTAGCGTCGGAGTAGCGTCTCACAAGCATCCACACGCCGCTCCTTAAAGGAGCGATGCAACAATTTTTGCACTTTGCGCAAATACCGCTTGGAACGGATCCCTGACATTAATGACCTATGAAACACGCGTTCGTTTTTCACCCCACGCAATGGAAGTCCCAGAAAAAAAAATTAAAGAAAACCGAGCAGCGTTCACCCCCTCAACTCGCAGCCAGAACAAGCGGCCACGTGATCTGGAGCCGCTTATATGCCGCCAATGTTGATCATAGCCACGCGCTGGGGTTGGCAAAGCACAGGACACGCGCTGAGTTCCAGACATTGTTATGGCTCGGCTATTGTCGTCGTTGCAGCGATTGGACACGGGCCACTACCCGAATGCTTCTCGAGCTAGTAATTATCACGAGCCCAAAATCGAGTGCCCACGCAATGCTCGGGTCCAATCTATGAACAGCATTCAAATATCGTCATATGGGTGTACTGCGATCCCCACCTTACGTCATCAAATTTTACAAAGGAGAGATTGAATGAAAATGATCGCTTTTGTCCTTGAAATTACACCGCAACAAAGGAGTTTCTTGGCCAGTGGCGTTGCGTGTGAGTATCCTTGAGACCCACTAGTGCCAGTAAGCTCGTGTCAAGTGAAAAACATTCCAATTGAATATCGTTGCACCGCTCCTTTAAAGGGGCCATGAAACGAATTTTGGGTTGGGATTAATGATTTTAAATTGGGACTTTACTAATCGCATAACGTTTAGGTGGCCAAAAGAAAGAGGCTAGAAAGTCAAAAGCCAGCTTTTCGGTACGAACATTTGAAAATATAGCGGACTATTTTGTACCTTCTTGCCTTCGAAAGCTCTCCGCCTTTTCACTGTGATACATCCGCGGTTCCAAAATCGCGTCACCGGCGCCAAACTGACGTCAGCAGAGCCCAGCTCACGCATTGGACACGAGAACTGCGTCACTCGGGCGTATGCGCTCGTCAACAATCAATCCGTTGACAAATATTTGGATTCGCGTTTGTGGCCAATGAGTGCCCTGACGGAACTTATTGTCACTGGGGAATGACAAGTTCTATGGTGTGCATAAAAAGCACGGTGGAAGCTAGGAGTCATCGCACCGGTGCCGAAGGAATGTCACGACCACGTGATTTCACAATTCGTATTTGAGTTGAGGATTAAAGCTAAGGAGGAAGAAGTAGGAAAATCGTTTCATGACCCCTTTAAGGTCCGGCGTAAGTATAGTTTTGGTACCCACCTGGGGGTATACTTTGTTGTACTGCAGAGTATCATGAATGACAAGGTACGTCGAGCCGCGACTAATATTCAATTCTTAAGCCACTTCATCGATGGTGACACGCCGCTTCCCGTGTATGAGCCGTTCTACAGCGGAGATTAAGTCCGGCGTTGTTGAGTTGTGAGCCCGGCCGGAGCGAGGTACGCCCGTCAAACTGGATGCTCCACTTTGAAACTTTGTGTGCCACTCGTACACCTGCCGAAGTAATACACAAGCGTCTCCGTATTGCTTCAGCATCCAGCGGTGAATATCCGCAGTTTTTTCGCCCTCGGCACCCAAAAATCCGGTAACCGAACGCTGCTCCTGCCTGGTGCAGGCTAACAAGGGGGGGGGGGGGGGGGGGGCATTTTGAGAGTGCTGCGGTCAAGTGACATTTCCCATCAAGTTGCCAGGCCGGCGTGCACATCTCCCTCTTGTGGTAGGTCAAAACATATTTGCAGCGTAGCAGTCTATCACTAGATTTGATTTTCTCATGGCAAAATCGCGGTTCCTTTTTAACTCTACCTCGTACAAAGCAGCGAATACCTCTGACATTTTTTTTTTCATTGGTCACCTCGCACGGAGATAAGCAAAATCAACGCGTTGTGGAGAATTCGTCTGCTAGCGGAAACTCCAAGCTCGCCAGGGGCGCTGCGATCACTTTTCGCCCGCGTTCTGCGGGAGTTGCCAGTATTGGGTTACATGGTATTTGGATGCATCGTCACGGAAGCCGTGGAGCCGGCGGGGTTTGTCGCACCGTCGCATTGGGGGGCGCGTGATGTCACCGCCGGGACGCCGTGTTCGAAAGGAAGACGTGGCGCCCTGCTTATACTAATGCGTTTCCTCTAGGAATGTTTTCGCATTCCTACTTATAAGCCGTTTTCAAGGGTAACTGCAAAGAAAAAGATTTTTTTTTAAACAGCCTAATTGGGACAAGCATGTCTTAAAACAATTTTTTGACGAATAAAAAAATGTTTACAACAATATTTATTGCGCGAGACTGATTTTAGTTTGCGGCTATTCCGTCCGTTTTAAATCGCGCGCCAAAAAGTGGGTATTCCGTGACGTTTAGCACTCATCGGCTGCTATACTTCTCATTGGCTAAGAGCTTGATTGATAACTTTGATCTTGGCTGTTAAACCTTTGTGATATGTTGTAATCTTTTTTTTTTTTTTTTTTGAGTGGCATAATTTTACGTTTAAAGAATAACCCATGTAATGAGAGTTATTATTCTCTACAAAAGCTTTACAAACCGGGCACTTCCGTTTGGATTCATACCATAACAAACAAACTTTTCGCCATTCTTTCATGGCCGCCGAAGTTTGCTCCCGCCTATCTCGCCTACCTCGACTAGTCGTTTCGTCCTAAGTGATTAATGTTTTTTGTTGACCCTGGTGCTTGAGTGAGGCTTCCTGAAGTGAAGTAGTGTGGGTTTAACGGCTGTCGCAGGTGTTAGTGTTAGGAAGCGACGGGCTTGACTTTCATAGCGCGTTTTGTTACTTTCGTTTTCCTCTTTCCTTGTTTAGCGTTCTTTTTTTTTTTTTTTTGCTTGCGCATGCAAATGCCGACTTTTTGGAGATGTCAGCTCCTGTGAAGCGGCGCCGTTGCTCTGTAAACTGCGACATGAGGGATCGCGACAGCGAGCCTTCCAGCAGCTCTGTGGCCCCGAAATATGAATGCTGTTTGGCTGGACGCAATCGGGCGTTCGCGTAGCGACAAACGTGTCCAGGTATGTTCTCGTCATTTCGCTCCGGAGGCCTTCGAGATTCGCACCGTGTGCACCGACTTGACCACTTCAACGTGTTTGCTTCATTTGCTTCTCTCTCTCTCTCTCTCTCTGCAGAAAACGAACCGAAGGTCTTCAATCTAACGACTGCATTGGAAAAGTTCGTGAAACTTTTTGAAAAACAGTACAAAGCCCAGGTGAATTGGACCGATATTCAGTCAGAGAGTGAAGATATGAAAAACCTGTTCCAGACAAAAAAGTAACTAAAACTCAACTTAAACTCTCGCCCAATTGAGAAAAATAGTGCGACATTTTTATCATACGTACAGTAGATCGCAAACGTAACACCTCCACTGGGTTCAAAAACATTGAGCTCGTGTCGGCTACTTACTGCTAAATTTGTCACCAAAACGTTCGGGATACCATTTCGGGTTCGGATTGAAATGGGAAGCCCCAGCATTATTCAGAGAGTTCAATCGGCCACCGCAGGGACTGAGCAGAAGCGGAAAATGCCGTGGCGGTTTTAAGCTTGAGGTGCGCTGTGCGTGTTTCCCTGGAAGCCGCCCTTACATCATGGTGTTATCAATAAATTGTTTCCCCAAGCCCTGTTTTGCAACTGTGATATAGACACGAGGGGCTTGGGCTGTAGCTTTAATGCACGTATTTTTTATACGTCACTCAAAACCAAAAAAATATTTAATAAAACTCCCTAACATGAGGGCCAAAAACATCCTACATGGAAGAATCAATCGAGAGGAATAAAGAAATTCGGAATGCAGCGCTGAAAGGGGAACTCCGGCGAAATCGTGATGACCATTGTTTTTTATAAAATGTTTACAATTTACTAATTATCAACCGCTGAGTATGTCTACGAAAAATTTCATCAAAACAATAATTTTACTTCGAGAAAATGAATTCCGAAATTTACGCCAGTACCACCGACTCTATGCGCGCCACCAGCTCGTTGCTTGTCCTCCCGCGGCGGAAAAGTGAAGCGCTCTAGTGAGGATCCCCCCGTTCTCCTGCGTAGGGGCACGGCGGAACTGGTTGCGATCATGGCTCGCGAACAGTCATTTCTGAATGCAAATAACACTGTTCACTGACCTGAGGGAGTTCTGCAGCCGGACATGTGACTCTACCTTACTAGGGAGTTCTAATATGGCGTATAGAGGCAAGCGCGAGTGCTATGCGTTTGCGATAGAGTTGCGTGCTCCACGCTGAACATGCGCGTCGTTCCCATGCGCCAATTCAAGACCGCAATTTCGGGCTCCGCGCACGCGCAATGTGTAACACGCAACGCTAGCTCTAACGCAAAGTGCATGCGTTCGCTCGTATACTACTGTTTCACCGGACTTCCAACGCCACCGAAACGTACCGCAGTGAACAGACGTGTAAGCTGGTGGGCGCTGCTCCAAGCGGGAAAGGCTGAGATCGGCAAAACGACGGCGCGTGAAAATTAAAGAAAAGAAAGGTTCTGTGTAGTTTTGTAATTAAAACAACGGAATCCGTTTTTTTTTTCGTATTTCACGGCATTTGTTTCGAAGGGACTGGCGGCGAGTTTGGAAGTTTTTACGATTGCCAAAAATTGCGGCTTTGATATTACCATATGCTATACCCACAATTGATGTCATTTTGCGTGAACTTGTTAGACTAGCCAGAATGTTTAGGCAATTTTTATTTTATAACTTGTTAATTAAGAATGCTGCAATTGGCACCAGTGATGATAATTCGCCAACTTTGGATTGCCATAGTTGTTCGCGCGCTTGCAATTGGATTATAAGCAATAAATTATATTAGAATTCGGAAAACTATGTATTAAAATAGCTTAATTGAATTATTATTAATACAAATTCCGGTAATGTAGGCCCCAAAAAACACCACAATCACAAAACACGCCATTTGTTCATATTAGTATTTACAGAAAGGTCTTATTTTGATTTCTTTTTTATCACATGAAAACCTCTGACATTGTTGTCGAGATAGACCTAAATACTTCATGTACTAGCTGCGGTCGATTTAACTGCGCCTCCTGCACCGATGCAGAAAGGTGTAGGACGGTGTACTTCCGGTTTGTGCATTCAGATACTACCGGAAGCACACCGCCCTACACCTTTCTGCGCCGGTGCAGAAGTGTAGGCAAATCGAACACAGCTAATATAAAGTCATATCCTTCACGCGTTGCCTTAGAAAAGCACACACTTGAGTTGTCTGACTCAGATTTTGTTTTGGGGTTTTTGTAATGAAAACAGTGTTTCTTCATTTATACGTTTTGTGAACATATTCTAAAGTAATCACCCGTAGCCATATTTTGTAAAGTTTGGATTGATTTAAATATTCTTGTGCTGGGAATAATGCTAAAGCAATTAATCATCTAATCGCCCAAAAACCCATTAAAGGGCCTGCAGGTAATTATTTCACATGACCTTTATTCGAGTAAAAAAAATGCTACAAGAACACGCAAATACCAGAGCTGACGTTTTCAACAATTACAGTATTCTGTTACGTCTAAGGTGTAAGAAAGACCCTGTTTTATAAGAGAAACTGAACTCTCTAAAATATTTTTAAGGTTCCGGATCGGACATGGATGTCACCAAATAAAGTTTCCGCGAACAATTTCTCTTGTATAAAAATAACGCTTTGCGGCACATCTAGAGATACGAGAGAAACCGAAATGAAGTCCTATAATTAGAAATTAAATCCAAGATAGAAGTTAGTTTCGGTTTCGTTCCTAAATTAAAACGTGTCTCGCGGCGTAAATATTACGCTAAACACCGTTTTTGTTTTCAGAATAAAGAGGCGACCAACGCGCCCTACTACTTCCTCGTATAAGCGGGAATAATTTTGTCGCTCAGTGAAGCCAGTAGACTAGACAGGGCTCAGCAACTGGTATGCGAGCACGCAGCTCCGACCCTCACTATAACCGCCATCTTGAAAACAAGTGGCGCCACCTGCAGACAGTCGGACTTCGCGAATTGCTGCCGCTATGCTGGCAACAACGAGCAGAGGCACTCGTGACGTCAGAAGTATCCGAGAGCAGACGACGCTCCCTACTTCGCGGCGTTCTGCGTTCTAGTGATAGTGAGCGTCTGTGGCTTCGCGAATTGCGTCTGGATTAGGATGTTTGCGGTATGTGATGGAGGGTGAGGGCAGTTGGTGATTCTCGGTGGGGTGCAATAGCACCACGAGGGAAATCAGCAGAGTGAAATCTTATTGGTATCCGACAAGTCTCTACGACGCAAGTAGATCCAAGCAGTGGGACGCGAACGCTGGCTCTTGGCGTTCGCGTCTTGCTAGAAAACAGTTCGCACCTTGCTAGCGCATTAAATTTTTCATGCCATTCTGCTTCGAAGCGGCATCTGGGTCCACACGTCGGCGGATCGTGGATACAGCCCCACGGAAGGTATCTTCGAAGGAGACGCCAGCGGATCGAATCCGAAGGGTGAATCGTCTGATATCTGGAGCTAAAAAGCTTTAAAAATTTGCTGGTAATTGCTTGCTTGATGAATCGTACTTCATTATTTCCGACGGACGATCGGGACGGTCTTCTCACGTTGGGCGGAAGAGGCCCAAGCTGTCCATGTGTTGATGTTTATACATCTGACGTCAGAAATATATTGAACGAGGAAAGTTGAAGGTTGTTTCGCTTTTGCTTCTATCGTACTTCAACGATTAAAACATATTTAAGCACTTTTGGGAGAAATTTACTTACTGCTCTAGGCTCAGTTTCTTGCGCTATCTAAGAAAAAAATGTGTAGCTGAAATTGTTCAAATTGACGTCGGAGCTCTCCTTTAAAGATTGACATGTGTGGCCCAGAATGCATAGGGCTACAGACTGCAAAAAATATGCATTTACCGATGAAAAATATTAAAATGTGTCGCCATTCGTGCGCCAGTGTCAGGTTGTCCACGCCTTTATTGTCAGCGATAATACAAAATCTGCACGTTTCTCGATAAACGGTTTATTGGTTGCTTCATTGCTTTTCAAATGTATATTAGATAAATCTGACTATATATTCTTATTTTCTTTTTCACGTCAAAGATTTTATATACAAGTCGAAGGGGGCAAGGTAACAATGAGTGATCCAGAAACAGCTCCCGGTAACCGCAGCCTTCTGTACGCTAACCTCTATGACAACGAATCGAATGCAACCCAAACATACACCGTCACGCATACTACCATTCGCAAAGAAAAATCATCTTTAAAAGTAAGCAAAGGATTCACCCTGGGCATTGAAACTTCGGGAGGTGTGTCATTGAAAGAGGTGTTTGGATTGGGTGGCACCTTCGGCGCTAAATACAACTCGGACAACACCACGACCGACAGTCAGACGAAACTCAAGACGTTTGCGGTGGCCACAGGAGTCAACGTTCCCTCCGGAAGGACTGTTCAAGTGGAGTGGTACGCCACCCCCGCTCAAAGCGTACGTAATTCTTTAACCAGGGTGCTGCAGTCAGTTTTGTGTTCACTGGAGCGATTTGCACTTTAGAGCGACCACGTGGGTACTGTTGTTCAATTAATCCTTACCATCGATATCCAACCACGCACTAAATTCGCTTACACCCTTAATGGTGTAAATCAACATGTCCTTTGGCTATCACACTAAAGCCGCAGTCACACTCCTTATGCATCACACAAAAGACAGTCTGTAGATAGAATGGAACGCGCTTTGTAATGCTTCGAATGCTGCATGGCACCGAGTTAAAGGAGAAAACGAGCAGAAATAAAATAAAAGAAAAGGAAACCTTTCGTGCCACGCGTCAGCTTTTGATACACTTGGCACCCGGCATTCGAACAACGGATATTGCTGTGACTCGTGTTTGCAGTTAGTCTTTTGTATGGTGCATGTTTTCCGAGTCCCACTTAGAGCGACAAACAGAAACAACCGACGCGGACAAGCCTCCAACACATGCAATTTGCTCGTGATGACCGTAGGCAGGCCTTTAGTCGTTCGGCGATCGTGAAGTAAGCACGAGTGATTGCAAGCCTGCCAATGATATCCTCGCGTGCATGATGCTCGTGTTTGAGCATAGCCTCTCTTATTCTACAAAGCCTGTCAAATCGCGAAAGAATCTGGTTTGAGGCTTGTCTCTGTCGGTTGTTTCTATTTGTCGCTTTATTGGGACTCGGGTATGCGCAGTGTGATCCCGGCTTTAGGACAGTGGTCACACGCATTCTTTTTATTTCACATCAGACACTGACCAGACACACTCATTTTTAGAGAGCCATATAGACCGACACGCTGTTTACAAACAAGCCCGCGTTTGCCCACACAAGGTGTGGGCACTGCGCGTGCGCAGACACCGAATTCACGTGAAGTGAACCGTCTGCGCATGCTCAGTGCCGTCGACAGCGCCACCGCAGCTGCCTGACGTCAGGGCCGCGTGTTGGTCTATACGAGCCGAGTTCCGCCAGTCGTTAAGATAACTGGAACACACAAAAAAAAAAACGCAGTCTGCCAGACGCGGATTGGCTGTGTTCACCTGGCCAATCACATGCTGTGAATTACCTCCTAGTTGTGGTAGCGAGCGACATATGTAAACGCCACTTGGTTGGGAGGATTCTGCTGTTCGCGACGTGAGCCATCGAAAGCGTCGCTCTGGTCGGCCTCCCATGATTGGACGAATGCCGACCACGACGTCAGCAAAGGATTTCTCATAGACGGAAATAAAAGTAATGGAAGAACTTCGATTTTGACAGTGTTGGCTGTTTTGATTTTAGAGCGCAATAATTTCAAGCTTCCACCATGATGTTTACAAACCCCATCGAACTTGTTGATAGCAAGGTATGGACGTCACGAGAAGAAACCATAGGAGGGCGCCACCAAAATATCTCGCCGCTAATAGGAAGTATTCACTGGCGGCCATAGCTGTGTGCACGACTGCTGAGCGCATGCTGATGTCGAGCTTCCACAGTTCTTTTGTAACGTGCATTTTGCACCCTCAAGATTGCCGGTCTTAGCTGCCTATTAATGTGGGCTCGTTCAGAGCATGCACTCTAGACATCACCCACAAATATGGCGCCCAGTGAATACTCCTTATAGGGGGAGGTAACTGGACGCCATATTTGAGGGCGGTGTTTGGAGCGCATGCTCAGAAGGAGCTCACATTAAAGGGATACTGAACCAAAGAATTTAGTGTCCATAATAAGTGGCGCACGTTCTTTCCACGAGCCAGGCAGCCGCCGGTGTGCGCGAGCACACGCAACGAAAATGACGTCAAAGTCCTCCATGGGAAATGCATGGGCTTCGGGCCAAAGGAGAATAAAGACAGGCTTTTCATCTTTACACGTGAAAGCTACGTGCTTGTTAGACCAATTAATCGTTTACCTTTTACACCAGACACCACTGTGTAGATGAACAACTTGTCTTTATTCTCCTTTGGCCCAAAGCCCATACTACAGTGTACCCATACTTTTCACTGTCATCTTAACCGCGAATGGTGGTCTTTGACGTCATTTTTGTTGCGTGTGCTCGCGCACACCGGCGGCTGCTGGCTCGTGGAAAGAACATGCGCCACTTATTATGGACACTAAATTCCTTGGTTCAGTATCCCTTTAAAAGCCTGCTCAGACCGGCAAATCTGATGGTGCGGAACGCACACTGCCAAAGAACTGGGGAAGCTCGCCACCAATACCACAAGCACGAGAGCTTAAAGGGATACTTCAACGAAATTTGAAATATTCCCGTCGTGTTAAAAAATAGGTTGAATATGATCCACAATATCCGTAAATGACAATCGCACGTTTGTATTTTGATCCTGGTGGCTGTATTTTTCGTTATAAACGGCCCACTCTGGCAAGCGCTCGGAGAAGGCCCAGCTTAGAGCACGTGACATCCAACGCAATCGTGACGTAGGTCGTCTCGAGACGAGCAAAGCTACGGCGAGGCTGACGTCGAGAGGATGGCCTAGTCGTTCCAGCCACCGAAGCGGCTGCTTTTGTACGAATTTTGAGTGACGGGTTAATCTTCTATAATCTTGTAGGGGGACAATAGCGACTTCTGCGACACACAAAAGGGATTCTCGGGAAGAGGGGAGTTCCTCCTTCCCCCCTTCTCTCGTCGTGGCCGGAGGCGAGACAACCTCCGTCACTAGCTGTCAAGGTTCCTAGACGAGCATTACAAACGAGGCGTTAGCGACATCCACCAGGTGCTCTTTGCTAATCGTTTAATTCGTTTTAAAATTCTTTTTCGAGACTTTTTTAACAAGATATTGGTATGTTCCATGTGATACTGCTCTTTTGAACAGATATAGACCAAAAAATGAGCGCCGAAATTTTGTTGTAGTATCCCTTTAAGGTCGCTGATTTAAAGGGTCCTTCCGCAGAATGACCACTCACGCTAGAAATACATTTCTCAAAGCATAGTCTCTATATTTAGAAAGCCTGGCAGTTCAACGACGGAGCCATAGAGTGCCCGGTCGCAGATTTCGAGCGTGTGGATCTAGTAGCACAGAGCGCTTCTCGGGGAACCTGGACGTCAGCGCACAGTGTTTACAGCGGCGAGGACCCGAAACATGGTTTTCAAACCCGACGAGAAAAAAAGGGGTAGCGCGAGGAACGCGAGTGGACATTCCACCGATCGGGAGAAGTGTGTTTCGGCGTCTCGCTGCAGCAGGGTGTCCGTCACGTGGCTCTCCTCTCATCTGTTGTCTGCCTCTCTACCGTTCGGCGGCCGCTTCTCGTGACGATCTAGCAGGCTTTGTCAGTGTAGAGGAGGCTATGCTCAAAGTCAGGAGCGCGGTATAGCTCGCGATTGTAGTTTTGGCTGCAGTGTCAGCTCATAGGTGAACGGAGTGGCGGTAATAGCTGTGTGCGCAACTTCAGAGCGCGTGCTCATGACGAGCTTCCACAGTTCTTCTGCAACGTGCATTCCGCACCATCAAAACTGCCTGTCTTAGCAGCCTATTAATGTGAGCTCGTTCTGAGCATGCGCTCTAAAGATCGCCCTCAACTATGGCGTCCAGTGAATACCCCTTATTAGCGGCGAGATGTTTTAGTGGCGCCCTCTTATGGTTACCTTTCGTGACGTCATTACCTTGTGAACAACAAGTTCGATGGTGTTTGTAAGGTGCATGGTGGAAGCTTGATATCATTGCGCTCTTAAAGCAACACTAACAACACCTTCGAAATTGAAGCTCTTCCATTCCTCTTATTTCCGTCGTTGAGAAATCCTTTGCTGACGTCATAGTCAGCATTCGGCCAATCGCTGAAGGCCGACCACAGCGACGCTTTCGATCGCGCAAGTCGCCAATAGACGATAGCAAGCGTGGCATCTGGCTGCCACCATGTCTCACCTCGTGCTGTCAAGTGCGTGCATTTACAAGCTTTCCAAAGCTACGTTCACACGCACGCTGCACATGCTTGCTCGCACGGGGCACCAGTGAGGCGCCATGCTTAAAGGTCGGACCACGGGGAGCAAAAGCTCGCGCTGCAGAACCCAGAGATCCTGCCCGTTTTGGTATGGATTAGAGTGCCTCAATGTCCTTTTGTTTTGGGTGATGCCATCGTTTGTAGTACGCGATGCCGACAGCACGCGCTCACAGGGAAAATACAAAGAAATCGCCGGAAACAAAGTGTCGCCGTTGCACAGTCAGCGCCACGAGCGCGAGCCGGGACACGCTCTTTCACGCGCTTCAGAACAAAAAATAAAAAAAAAACGTTCGAAACAGAATGGCCAGATGTCATCACCCCAAGCAAAGCGCACATGAAGGCATCCTAATATGGATGAAAATCGTAGCGGCGTGCGGTCATGTTATAGTGTACAAGAATACGGGGTAGTGATTGCACCGGCACGACTGGACAATGGGGAACTTATGAGGCTGCACGTGTAGATAACTATCGCGGCGCTGCAGTCGACAGGGCAGCAGAAAGCCGCTGCAAACCGCTCGTGCCGTCGCACGTGCGCGTGCACGCGGTGCACGCGCACAACCACCACTATGGGGTGTATTCACTGGTGGCCATATCTGTGTGCGCTAATGCTGAGCACGTGCTGATGGTGAGCTTCCACAGTTGTTTTGCAACGTGCACCCCGCACCATCAAGATTGCCGGTCTTGGCAGCCTATTAATGCGAGCTCGTTCTGAGCATGCGCTCTAAACAGTGACCTCAAATATGGCGGCCAGTGAATACCCCCTATACTGACCCCACTGCCGATGCGCCCGTGTCGGCACCTATCGCGATCTACACTACACGCCTCAAGCGAGCCACTCCGGTTCCAACACTACCCCGTATTCTAGTACACTGGAGTCGTGTATCGTTACTGAGTTGTGTGCATACTTTAAAGACACCAGGCTAGCAGCCTTACAGGGCTGACTAAATTTCTCATCTACACCCTAAACCAGTGTTGTCGTACCACAAAGTCACACCGACCTTAGGCTCTATAAACACGAACGACAAATCTGATTTTGCCGCTCATTCGCCGCTCGGTTGCTTCATCTCAGCCTCGCTGCAGTTCAAGTGGTTTTTAATTTTTGCTGACTAAAAAAGCGAGGAACGCAAT
Source organism: Ixodes persulcatus (assembly GCA_013358835.2). Taxonomy (NCBI): domain Eukaryota; kingdom Metazoa; phylum Arthropoda; class Arachnida; order Ixodida; family Ixodidae; genus Ixodes; species Ixodes persulcatus. The sequence goes on from JABSTQ010009983.1 coordinate 1,033,683, forward strand.
GTCGCAATCAATGACGTGCTTAAAGCTGAAATGAACGAGAGCGGCGTGCGCATAGCCATCTGCATGATAAACGTGTATACAAATTTATTTGTACGCGTTAGCGTAACATAAAAACGTGCTTTGATAGTCCACTGCATATTTTTAACTATAATTCGAATGCCTCTAGTGAAGCATTTAATCGAAACCTAAAGAAATAAACTAGGACATTTGACATATGTCTGTTGCATAAAACACAAAAACACTCCTTCCGCACGACTGCCACACTGTATGTATTGCTTGCACATGATGCCATCGCGCCGTGCTGGTGGTCATTCGTACTTGTTATTGCCATGAAAAAACGCTTCTCTTATGCTAAATGTATGCCATAAAACGTGCGCGCTTAGCAGCGAGACCACCATAATGGAGGTTGATGTCACGTCAGCGGAAGTTGTAGAAAAAATGATAGGCTTCTCGAGAGATGCAGACATTTTCTAAGAATGCAGTTAATTGCTTACATTCGCTTTTATTGACTCTCAGAACTCCGTCTTGACCTTTTAAGGATATTCACTGGACCTGCGATTTGACCATCAGTGGATACTTTGCTATGGGGCTCAAGCAAGACTTTCAAGACACCAACGTGCTCATCATGCCAGCGTATTACCTCGCCTATGCCAATAAGGAACTGGAAATAGTAGGTCCTAGGCACGCGCGCTTCGTGGCTTCTGGTGTGTTCACAAAAGTCTCCGTGCCGGAATCTGACATTTACACGAATGACGTGACGGACAGGGTGAAGAACAAAACGGTGATTGTTTCTGGAAGGTCACGAATCGCTGGTGAATTTTAATAAAGAGCCTGGCGAAATCGATCACCTCTCCTTAGACATAATTAAGGGGTAATTAAACAAATTTATGGCGCTTTTTTAGTGTGTAAACGTCGACGATGTTATGGCTACCGCACAGAGACCGCAGGTTTTGCTAGAAAAGATATCTAAACATTGATTAAAACAAATAAAGCGATTCTAAATTGCACTTGGTTGATGTTCCTCAAGCTACTTAGAATGTCGTTATGCCAATTGTAAGAGCCGCTGGCTTCCGAGCAGACATAAACCGCGGATGTGCTGGCCGGAGTCTGGTGCCTGGGCGTTCCCCATCGTGTTGGGGAGACTTCGTCACCCTTCTGGCCTACTCTGTGGCACTCCTCCGCGCGGCTCCCATTTCGGGCCCGGGGCACAGTCGGGCGTTCCCTCCTATGAGTGGACGGTCGTCTGAGGAGGTCCCTGGACCGAGCTTCTGCGATGGGTCTAGTCGCGGTGTAAGCACGTCCGACCACCGATGACTCCGCCTGCGGTTCCCCTGGCTCAAGTTGGCGGTCGCGGCGGGTGCTTGTATCCCTGGCTCGCTCCACCGCAGTCACTTGTTGGTGACACTTGCTCATTTATTAGCTCTGTCGGACACCGGGATCATTGTTGTTGGCATGGCGTTGATGAGCCCTGCGTGGCGACCGCCCTTGCTGATAGCCGTCGGAAGCTCAATGGAACGGGACTGGGGTTCCCTTCGAGCACCGCCCCCCCCCCCCCCCCCCCCAACGTAAAGGCACCTGATCCCCACACATAAGTCCACTTCCTAAAATGCCTGCACGTAACGTTACGGGACCTCCTTGGACACGGAGACGAGTGGCATGGTTTCAGTTTCGATTGCCCCATTGACGAAGTAGTGTATCTCAGCACTGCATAAAAATGAAGTCCGAACTCGCTGGCATTTCACTGAACCATCTTTGTGAGAACCCCCCGTTGAAATACGGGCCTCCGGAAACCGAAGGGACATGCCTTGGCTTATTGGGGAGTAGGATTACGGCCGGCCGCCTCTCATACCCTTCTGGCGGCCTGGCTTCCACTCCAGAGTGCAGGTTCTCTCTCCCTGCTCAAGGGTCGTTTAAGGAGCCTAGTACACTGAGGGGAGGACGGAACATGGTGACCGGCCGAGTATACTTCTTCTTCCATTTTTTATCAGAATTCGTTGTTACACGTAGACAAACTATCTGGCGCGTCGAGAGCTCCCGAAAACGTGTCTCAGCATTCTATTCGTTTTCGTAGGCAACATCGAGAGTATTAAAAATTAAAAAAAAACACCACGAAGCTAAATAAGCCTCGTGTTCTCTCATACTGTCGCTCCTAAATTGTGAGTAATATTTCGAAGCACGCGCAATGTATTCCACTAGCTCAACAGACGCAATCGATTATTTGATAGGAAGCGAGGTATACGTTCTGGCGGCTTCCGACTTGGCCAAGCGAAGCTCACCCATTACAGAAGAGACCGCCCAACGTGTCTTTCCCGACGGACCTACCGAGCGTCGGCGAAGAAATACTCTATCAAGCAGCAGCTCGTCTGAACGCAACTTCAAACGATGGACGTCTCGAAAATGGCTCCCCTATCCTTATCGACGACAATTCGTACGCTGATGCATCCAACTGGTCGAGCACCATCATATACGCTGACTCCAGCATGACATCAAATAAAGAAAACTGGACGGGGGCAAAACGGTCGGAAACGACACAGGAGCTTGAGCACCGCTACCAGCGCTCCGACAACGATTGAAAGAACACACATCATCAACGATGTTACCATCGTCATCAAGCCAGTGGATCCAAAAGTTTTTGTCCCAAAAATAAACTCTCCAAATGCAGTACGAGAAACTTGTCGGCGTCGCTCCAGGTGGTGCGATTTAAGTAACACCAAATCATCGCATTAATCTATTAGCCATCGACACTCGTAACATGGAGTCAACATAGGCCCTTCCGGATGTCACCAGCATCGGTGCGATTTGTGTGCAGGTATACCAGCCTCATTTAAAGGACTGCGCAGTGGGTGTCATACGAGAGGTATCTATGTACCAAATGAATACCTGCTGAAGGCTAACTGCAGCACCGCGCCACTGAAAAGCACTTGCCGGCTGGGGCAGACTGAGGCAGTAAAACTTGTTTTTTTAGACAGGAACATCTCCGGTGTATTTCTCCCTTGGACACACTCGATTCAAGGTGGAAACCTTTATTGAAAATTCTTTGCAATGCCACCGATGCTTTTAGTTTGAACATATTGGAGGAGCCTGTACAAAGCCACAGCGGTGTCCACGCGGCAGTGCACAGTCGATAGAAATGCGATGCAGGCAGCCCACAATGTGTGAACTGCGGAAGCCATTACGGATTGACGTCTTCGAACTGCCGAATATACGAGAAAGAAGAATCAATCTACAAGCTCAAGAAGTCAGCTATGTCTCAGAAGGAAAGATGATCGTAACAGAGCCCACCTTTAGCGAAATCGGTCACAAGCAGGAACGATCGGTGGCGAACGCTCCTCGGTCCGTTCCAGTTAAAGCCGCACGCCATAGCTCGGCCGCAGTAAACACTGATGTGGGTTCTCCAAGTAACACTAAAAAAACGACAGACACCAATACCGGTGCACTGGCCAGCCTAAGCGAATTTACGCTTCTAACCATATCATGTCCCGTCCAACTCAGACGTCTTTCGGACTACAATTGCTTTGATTTGGAAGGATTTCGTGCCGACTTTGGAAGTCTTGCTGAACGCCAGAAGTTGCGACTTTGATAGCACGAATGCTTTGTCCACAATTAACGTAATTTTACATTGACTTCTATAATTAGATAAAAGGCTTTCATTGATTTTAGACTATTTTCATTTTATAAATTGTTAATTAAAAATACTGCAATTATAACTAGGGATAATACTTTGCACATTTTTGATTGCCATACTTCTTCGTGCGTTTGAAATCGGACCATAAGCAACAAATTATAAGAGAGCTTGAAAAAATATGTACTCAAATATCTTAATTGCATTGTTATTAGTATACGAATTGCGACAATGTGGGCCCCCAGTAAACGCCACGATCACAAATATACGCCACTTAACCATATTAGTCGTTCCAGAAAGGCCACATTTTGTTTTCTTTTTAGCGTAGGAAAAACTCAGGCATTGTTATCAAGATAGACGAGCAACAAGTACTCAAACACTGGATGTAAATATAAAGTCCTATGCGTCATTGCTTTAAAACACACACACACGCACACACACACACACACACACACACACACACACACACACACACACACACACACACACACACACACACACACAACACACACACACACACACACGCACACACACACGCACGCACACGCACACGCACGCACACGCACACACACACACACACACACACACACGCGCGCGACCACACACACACGCACACTCTCTCTCTCTCTCTCTCTCTTCTGCTGACTGTGATTCAGTCTTTGGGTTTTGGTTGTGAAAACAGCGTTTCTTAACTAATACGTTTTATGAACATATTCTACACTCATCACCCGTGGCGATATTTTGTAAAATTTGGATCGTTCTATTATTCTTGTGCTGGGAATCATGTCAGAGCAATTAAGCATCTAAATACCCAAACACCCATTAAAAGGCCGCAGTTTATTACTTTTGGGTGACAATTTTTTTAGTGAGAAAAGGCAGCAAGAACACACACACATATCAGCACAGATTTGTTCAAGAAATAAAATGATCTGTGTTACCCCTTAGGTGTATGAAAAAGCCTGTCCTTTAAAGGGACACTGAATTCTCCAAAATATTTTAAAGTGCCTGGATCGGACACGCATGTCACAAAATAAAGTTTCCTTGAATAGCTTTTTCAGCTCAATAATTACGCTGCGAGACACATTTTGAGTTATGAAAAAATCCGAAATCAACACCGCACCCTGAAATAACATCCAAAATAGAGGTTAGTTTCGGTTTCGTTCCAGGATTAAAACGTTCCTCCTCCTTTCGTAAATATTAGGCTACAGACCGTTTTTATTTTAACGATAAAGAGGTGACCTGCGCTCATAACACCCTAGCTTCCTTGTATTAGCAGGAATAATTTGTATCGCTCAGTGAAGCCGGCACGCTAGACAGGCTCAGTAAATGGTATGCCTGCAAGCATCTCCGACCCTCACTATAACCGCCATTTTGAAAAACGAGGGGCGCCACCTATGGTGAATTGGAGTCGCGAATACCGGAGTCTAAAAAAGGGGTGCGAAGCGTCCGCCGCAAAGAGTGAAATGTTTTTTTTTTTTCATCATTACGCTGCGCTGGGTAGCACTGCATATTCTGTCAAAATACATTGAGAAGCAAAATCTCCGTTACCATTTCGCATCGGTGAAGAGCTATTTGGTCTGAATTTGTGTTTATATCTGGACATACGACAGACGAGGTCGACGCGCAGTACGCACTCCCAAACACAGGAAGCAGACGATGCAGGCCTGCGTTCGTCGGCAGTTCCCTGGTCAGACGTAGAGTAATATTAAGACGCCAGTATCATAACGTAACGCAAAGAAGATACGGACGCTTGAAAGTCAGGATAACCTCCACTTCAACTGAATAAAACGTGTTTTCATGAGAGTTTTGAAGACCTTGCGCCGTTGTCTCACACTGTAGACGCCTCACTGGCGAACACCGGCGTGCATTGCCTATGGGGTGGGCGCCTGGAGGCATGGTTGGAGAGGCTTATCATTAAAAAAAATAATTTCTCAGCAATAACAAAAAGAACTTTTCTACATGTGGAATAAAACAGCGCAAAATATGCAAAAAGGAAGAGACAAACCGGACAGGACAGAGCACTGACTCGCAACTGAAGCTTCTTTACTCAAGGAAAAAGAGAAAGAAAAAAAAAACACGTTACTCCACGCAATCGCACGCGCACCTTTTGCCCTTGGTAGCTGACTACGACACACGCTGGAACCTCATTGTCAACTTCAGGAATTCCAGCTCCTTGCCAGACAGCGCCACTGATGCTGCGCTGATACAATTTACTCCTCTAGTCTGGATGTGGAAGGCCTCCAGCATCTCGATGGTCACTTTGTCCCTGTGTCGTACCAAGATGGTGGTGGCACTAAAAAACGGCTCGCACAGGCACTCTTTGCAGTGAACCGATAAGTATCCTCCCACTGTCGCTCCGAGGGAATACCTGTGCTCGCGGAGCCTATCATTCAGGCAACGTCCCGTTTGTCCCACGTAGGTGCGGCCGCACGACAAGGGGATACTGTAGACTACTCCCGTGACACATGGGACGAACAACCTGACGTGCATCTTACTACACTTGTTGCTTGCGATTCCGTCTGCCTTCGCATTAACTCTGGGGCAGATCTGGCTCATTTTTGTGGTGTTGAGAAAACCACTGGGGTTCCATATCCGTTTCCAACATTTTTTTTTTTTTTTAATTGAGAGAAATCCAGCGTAAGTACGAGATAACTCCAGGTCGCTCGCGTTCCACATCCCTTTGTGTAAACTGGCTACCGTTTACTTTCTTCAGCAGTGTGCTTGCGACGCCTGAAAGTAGTGTCGTTGGATAGCCAGCTCTCCTCAGTCTGTCAGTCTGTAGCTTGAAGCTGTCCCCCAGAGTGTGGTGGCACGATTTTTTGAGGGCTGAGCTCAGACACTATAGAACGATGTCCCTCTTCACAACACTGCTGAAGAAAGTAAAGAAGGAAGAAAGCACACACCTACCCTGCAGGAAGGAAGGAAGCACACAGGCGGGACGAACGTCCCGTTTGTCCCAGCTACTTGGCTCAAAAGGGACATTGCCTGAATGATAGGCTCCGGGAGCACAGGTACTCCCTCGGAGCGGGCAGTCCGAAGACACCTACCGGTTCCCTGCAAAGAGTGCCTTTGCGAGCCGTTTTTTAGTGCCACCACCATTTTGGAACGACATAGGGATAAAGTGACACGCGAGATGCTGGAGGCCTTCCAGCATCCAGAGTAGAGGAGAAAAATGTGTCAGCGCAGCATCAGTGGCGTTGTCTGGCAAGGAGCGTGAATTCTTGAAGTTCACAATGAGGGTCCAGCGTGTGCCGTAGTCAGCTACCATGGGTGAAAGGTGCACGTGCGATTGCGTGGAGTAACGTGTGTTTTTTTTTTCTTTCTCTTTTTATTTGAGTAAAGACGCTATAGTTGCGAGTCAGCGCTCTGTCCTTTCTGGTTTGTCTCTTCCTCTTTGTATCTTTTGCGCTGTTTTATTCTATTATGTACAACGATTACCAACTAGCCCAGCTATCAACCTTATCATTGAACTTTTCTTGTTTTTTTATATGTTGAACAGATGAGGTGAATTGAACCTTTAGCAATTTCGAAAGTTCCTGGCACCGCTGAGCACATTGCTTTTAAAGCCATAGCCTTACGGGCAACAAGTTGCAGATATTTGGACCTTGTCTCCAGTCATCGCCGCTACGGAAACATTCTTCTCTCCGTCGTTTTTCCGTCAGCCGCCCCGCCATCTCACCAGTTGCGGTGCTACAAAAGGAGTCTTCCTTGTCGTCTGCTTCAAAACTTGTTCTCAAACATCACTCGCGTTACGCGAAATCCCACTTTGGCAATTGCCAGTTGCTACGCGTAATGTTGGATGGTTTCAGAAACTTCTATCGCGCTTACCCACTTACTTTACGAATCACTGGTGACAGTCGTCCGTGGCATACACGACGGCGATGAGAATTAACCAGGTCGCAGCTCCGTCCTCAGGTACGTGGGTGCACCATTCCACCCGCATTGCGCGACTGTGCAGCTATCGCTTTTGTTTCTCCGCACATTGAGGGCAAAAAATACAACATTTTATGGATCTCGATATGACCATTTTTCCCTGAATTGGAAATTTTTACATTCAAATTAAAACGCAAGAAAACTGAGGTATTGAAAATTTAATACGAGCAATTCAAATATTAGTCTTAAAGAGCCCCTAAAACGTAAAAAAAAAATGTCGTTTTAACAGTGTGGTTGGGACACGTGTGTCAAAAATTAATTTTACGGGAAAAACTTTTTAAAGCAATATTGACGGCGCAAGACGCGATTTAGTCGGCATTCACCTCCTTTCCACTTGTTTTCTGTCTCGGCATTTCGGGCGCGTGGAGGAGAGGTGGATCGGCTTCGCCTTCACGACCGACATGGTCATTCCGGAATGACCCGTCACGTCATGCACTTCGCGCGCAGAATTTCAAATAAATCTCCCGCCGTAAATATTGCTCTAAAAAAATTTCTTTTTTGCGTAAATTTTATTTCGTGACATCCGTGTCCCAACCAGACTGTTTACATTTTTTTTTCTTTTCAGGGGCCTTTTAAAGGGGCCGTGCGTCAATGTTTGAACTTTCGTCAAATAATTGTGCTAGTTGTTCCCTGTCATGTCTGGATTAAAGAACTGAAAACCAATTTTGCCCACGTGCGTTAGTTCTTCACAAAAAGAAGTCAAGCGGTTGAAGTTTTGAGCGCCTCCAAACCACCCTCAACTCAATCAATCAATCAATCGATCATTTTATTTATTTTTTTTTCACCAGGAAGGAGGGTAGCGGGGGCAAAAAGCTGCAACACGTGCAGCTTGACAGGGCCCCACCTCGTACACCGTCTTCCGAGTCAGCTGCGCAGTGACGCGCAATGGGGATGGGAAAGGACCGGTTGGGTTCTCTTTCAGAGCCTGCAGCGCCCAAGGCTTCTGCTTGGGATTCACATTGCAAACTTGAAGGTTGGTCTGAGCTATGTGGAGAAGGGGAGAGGAGAGAGCGAAGAGCTCGCCTTTTTGTAAGGAACTTTGACTGACGTAGTAGCACAACGAGGTGAGGCTCAAGGGAGAAATAGTTTCTTTCACCACGTGCAGATGGCCCCACTAAAATTGAATATAGGACAACTTTGTCGATGGCATGAGGTTTTTGACGTATTTACGCAGGTTGAAACAACAATATTTATCAAACATGGCATTAGATTGAGCCCAGAATGGCACATCTTGCCAACCTATTACATTATACAAGACGGTATTCGCGCGACCTTGTATTTTTGCTTAAATGTAAATATAGTTACTTCAACATTAGCTCATTAGTCTCATCTGTGCACTATCATATACCTGGAAGAAATGTTCGAAATAACCGCATCTTCCACGTTGACCCAACAAACCTTGTCACCATCGGGTCGCGTTCAAAACTATTTAAGCCATCTAGAGTCATCTCATATAATTTTCAATACAGATTTGTGCCGATTTAAAAAGTGCTTGTGCCGTGTATGTGGTTGATGTATATACGTAGCATACATGGGTAAATTACTTTCAAAATGTAATTTAATTACAATTACAATTACCTTGCTTCAAAAGTAGTTTAACTACAATTACAATTACTACTACGTGGAATGTAATTAATTACAATTACAAATTACTTTTCAAAAGTGATCAAATTACTTTACAATTACTTTTTAATAAGAGCGACCCGACTTCGGCCATATAACTTTAAACGAGTTGTATAGAATGCAACGTATTTGTTCATTCCTTGCCCCAATGTTTGAGGAGGCTTAAGCATCGCTGCATAAATGTAACGTATTGTACTTTCCTTTTATGAATTTTGTTAAATTCATGATAGAAATTGACAGTTTGGGGCAATGGAAAGTATCCCTCTAAAAAAAAGGCCGTGCGTCTACTTTCCCGCAAAACACTCGGAGAGCGAATCACCGCAACTTACGGAGGCAGGTAAGCGAATGACGATGCCGCTTATTGTCACAACAATGCATTGCTTAATGTCACAACTCAGACTGCGTTTTTTGGTCTAAAGATATGTTTCGGCAGCGTCATTCGCTCAGCTGTCACCGCACGTTGCGGTGATTGGCCCTCCGAGTGTTGTGCGGGAAAGTAGATGCACGGGCTTTTTTTTAGAGTGTACTACGTTCTTATATTTTTAATAAATAATAATAAATTAGTTCCTAGGCTGGAAGACGCCAGACGGCTAACGAAAAAATTGGGTTGACAGACTTTTGTTAGCTCGGCAAATAAAAATGCGACAATTAGTCATATATGACTAACAATTTTACAAGTATTAATCCACGCGCGCTAATATGACTGCATTCACACACAAACATCATGGTATTGTAAATTATTTACATTGAGTTGAAATTATGATCGCTCAAAAATCTATAAGAACCGAATCGGGGCTCCCGAATCATTGGTGACAATGATCACAGGTGCGAGGTCAGTCTCCAAAATGCTTATGCAGATATTATCCGAAGTAAAACCGACAGGAAATAAACTTGAAAATAATACAAAAATACAAATATGCGACAGCACTAAAAGAAAAACGTATAAAACTGGTAGAAAAAACAAACAAACAAAAACCTAGACAATTAAAATTTCTAAGCTCGGCTGAAATTTGGCATGTTTACGCTATTTTTTTTTTTTTTGCTCGCTCCTCAGACGGCGCCACAAGGCGCCGTTGAGGTAGACTCCAAAGAGGATGGTCTCTCAGCCCGCAGTGTAAGCAACAAAACAACAAACAACCCAATACTATTTTTGTTGTGCGTGTGTGTGAGTGCGTGTCTATGTGTGCGAGTGTGTCACCGACTGCTAGGCCAGTTGTGCAAGCTCTGAGGCTTTCAGAGAGGTTCCGTCGGCTCAACTAAGTCTTGTAAAAGTAATTGTAATTGTGTCCTGAAATTTCGCAATTACTGACAATAGAAAGTAATTAAATTACAATTACACTTCCTTTTAGCCGAAAGTAGTTAATTACAATTACAAATTACCAAGAAAAGTAATTAAATTACAGTAATTCAATTATTGTAATTGAATTACTACCCAAGTAGGATACGTAGTTACTGGTGAATATTTTGTTCTATTTTGTTGTTTGTATTTCTTAACTTTCTTATTCTTTATTTATTTGTATTCTGGTTTTACTACTAACGAGTGCACCAGTGCTTAGGCTTCGGCTGTTACTGGGCACAATAAATAAAACTCTTCTTCTTCTTCTTCTTCTTCTTCTTCTTCTTCTTATTATTATTATTATTATTATTATTATTATTATTATTATTATTATTATTATTTCTGTTTAAGGTCACGCACGGCCTAATTGATTCACCATATCTATTGGAAAAACGTACAAGAAACATACCTGCTGCTTGTACTGTTCTGGTATGACACCACACTAATTTCTTGTTATTACGCATGCAGCTAATTTGGTTTGGCGTTCTGCATAACTGGCGATACCAGCACCGCTATTGCTCCGCGTCTGTCTATACTGGCAGCCAGTTTGTTTGCCGATATGATTCGGTGCGTCTGGTATGATTTTCCGTCCGATGACGTAGACGACGGATATCTTTCCAACAGAACGCGTATACCTCAGGACCACCGGTATCACCAAATCATACATGCAGAAAGGCGACCGCAATCTTCCAACTAAAACGTCCATCATTTACCACCAGTATCGTTACATATACCATACATGTCGAAACGGAACATACACCGACGCTGAGCTCACACGAATTCCTCGGTCAACTCTTCACGGCGACGTCTTGGGGCGACTGTCTCGAATATTGTGCACCAAAAGTATTCGACAGCCGCACCAGCCGTACCGCATAGGAAAGCCAACGTGCACCGCGACAAACCGATCGTGACACCAAGCCGAGGATACCGCGTCACCGGTCGACAGCGGCAAACGGCCCGTTGCTCGTACCGTGACTCGTACACGGCCAACCCGGCGTCTTTTCGTGGCTCCTCTCGTCGCAACCAGCCACAACCCTACGATTCCGCAACCGAAACCGGCGTCGGCTAAAAGCGAAACGTAAAGCGGCCGCCCAGTGACTTCCGCTTCCGCTGCTCGGCTTCCCCGCTTCCCGTCGTCGCGCAGAAGATGGCGGAGGCGCAGCGGCGTGGGGCACGTCGGCTCGTTGTACGTTGTACGGGACAGATGTTTGGCGGTCCGTTTCTACTGCGACTCTGGTTCTCAACTCGACGGCGCCTCTCATAGTTCACCCAGGTGTGGTCAGCCTGGGTCAGCACAGCGCGGCCGGCTCGCTTCGTCCGATCGCCGTACCGTCGACGACTTCGAAGTTCGTTCGGTAGGCCTAGGATCCGAAGGTGTCTGTCTCTCCGTGAAGCGGTAAGCGAATCTCGTCCCCTTTCTGTTCTACTTTTAAATTAAGTTAGGTGCGCTTCAGTGTAAGCATGCGTGCCAAGTGTTCGTGACAATTTTGAGCTAGAATAATTGTGCTTCATCAGGGTTTGTCATTTACCGAAAATGTAAATCGAGCCGATGAACGAGGAGCCATGCTTGAAAACGTTGTACGATGTTAACTTCTCAGCACGCATGCTGCGAGCCTGAGACATCAGTGTTGGACCGTGTTTGGTTTGTAGGACAGATTGAGGGCCCATCGTCTTGTCTAAAGCCCCTATATGTGCCGTGATCTAGAAAAATTGTGTTGCTCGTATGTAATTACACGAACGCTTGTAGTAATAATTACACGAACGCGTGCCGGTACCACGACCTACGCCGGTACGAAACTCATCCAGGTCGAAACGGGCAGGGGTAACTTTATTTTTTATCTCGAGTTCCGACGGACGTAACTTTTCACATTGGATTATGTCGGACGTAACTAGAAACCTTGGGGTAAAGTTACGTCGGACGTAACTTTACGCCAAGGCTTAACCCGACGCCCGAGGGATGCGTGCGATAGCGGCAGCGGCGCGCCTACCGCGGGCGGGCCGTCAGCTGCTGCTGTTTCGGTTGTTTTCGCACCAAAAGCTTTTTGAAACAAGAAGCGGCGCGGCTCTACGGCAACGGCGGTTCGGTGACTCGATAGCTTCATGCCCCCGGTAGGGTCGCAAAATTTGGTCGCGAATGTAGGTTGAAATTCTTTAGTCACGATTTCCGAAAAAAAAAAAAAGGTCGACTTATATTCAAATAAATACGGTAACTTTAATTTTTATTTTGGGTTACGTCGGACGTAACTCGAATGCTTGACGTAAAGTAATTCTTTGGGCGTAACTTTAATTTTTATTTCGGGTTCCGTCGGACGTAACGTTAGACACAGCGTTACACTTCTGCAAAACGGGGGCTGATGGTTCATCATATAAACCAACCATTTCTGTGTTTAATTAAAACACATCATTGACCTTAAAAAATCCCGCTATCCTAGATTTTATGCTATAGGAATGTATCACTTCAGATAAATTTGTTAATTTCTATTTTAACCCCTGCCCTGCCAGGTACAACATCTGGCCTAAAGCAGTGTTTCGGATCTCCTCCCAAGACCTGAGTCGGGTCATTCAATCCAGGAGTCGGCGGCGTCTCATAGGCGCGTTGCTGGTGCTTCTTACTGGATGGTGCTACTGAGGGACAAGTGATCATGCTTGAGAAAGGCAAGTATGGTAGCCGTAAGTACACATATTGTTTTTGCCTTTGCTCGAATCCACTTCTTTTAAGAAATGCACAGTTTTCATGTGCACATCTCTCAATGCTTCTACAGTCGGTGTGTTATTATTCCGGAGTGCTCCAACTCTATCAGCGCTGGTTTTTCTAGACCATGCAAATGAGAGGCAACACTAAACCACATGCTCTCGCAAAAGTGCTGAGCTGAAGCACTCTAAAAGCTACTCTAGCCACCACCACTGCGTTTCACCAAAAGCTCTTCCGAAACTTGCCACCTTATAGGGAGTGCAAAAGAACCTCGTTTAGGCCAATTTTTTTTAAACCAATAATGGGCGCTGAAATCACGTGACGCGGCCGCACTCGTCGCTCCACCCTCCCCTCCGCGCCTTGGCGAAGGCGCGGCAGTTTACATTTACAACTTAATTGCAGGCCATCATTATGTTTCATGACTATGTTCACCGTGCACCTGGCGCATGAGCCCAATTATTTATGACAACTTAAATTTCAATGGCGGCTTCTACAGTCTTAAGGAATGTGACCAAAATACTACGCAGCATATGAAGCTATTAGTCTCCGGCCCTGCCTTCATAACGGAGTGCATTTTATCTGATGCAACTCTCGGGCGATTTGTTTGTCAGCGTTACACCTAAATCTAGACGGTCTTAAATCGTTTTTGCAATAGAAACGTTTCTTGATTTGTTTATTTATGAATTTAGAGAAAGACCATGCATCGAGTGCTCCAACTCTATCAGCGCTGGTTTTTCTAGACCATGCAAATGAGAGGCAACACTAAACCACATGCTCTCGCAAACGTGCTGAGCTGAAGCACTGTAGAAGCTACTCTAGCCTTTACAATGCACCACAAAATAGTTGACGCCAAGTATATCTAGTTTTGAGACTGCGGTTTACCAAAAGCTCTTCCGAAACAAATCTGCCACCTTATAGGGAGTGCAAAAGAACCTCGTGTGCCTAACTTGGAGAAGGGTGTTTTTTTTTTTTTTGCATAGGCCAATTTTTTTAAACCAATACCTTCAGCCTTTTTGAAATGTTAGCATCATGTGACACACAAAAGTACTATAAATCCTTTAATGTTGGCGAGCCCTTAATTTTCGCGGCCGTTAATTTTGCGAAATTTAGTGGCTGTGAATATGTCCTCTGTGACCGATTTGAGAAGAAATAGGGGCCACAAAGATAAGGGGTTTGCTGTAGATCGGAGAAAAGAGGAGGTCTCTTTTGTTCGTATGCAAGAGTAAAACAAACAACAACAATCGTGGTGTCGTCCCTTCGTGAGCCTATCTGTGTCTATTGAATGATATGAATTTTATCTTGGTTCGTTAAACGTTGTAGCCTGTACGTTGTGGGATGTCGTCCCCGCTCAAAATACCCGCAGACCCATGGGGTTATGAAACCGTGTGGGTCCCACAGAAACTCTGTGGGTGTTCGGGTCCCTATGGGTCCCCGCACAGTTTGTTTGTGTGTGCGGGTGCCCACAGGGTTTGTGTGGGTGGATAGGTCCCCATGGGTCCCCGCACAGTCTGTGTGGGTCTACGGGAGCTGTGTGGGTCCTGCAAAGATCCTATAGGTGCTGTGTAGGACCAAAGTCCCGTGGAAGCCGTGTGGGTAATTCATAGGGTTTCATAACCCCATGCTCTGTGGGCAATCTGTGTGGGTACCCGTGGGGGATGCATGCTTGACACCGTATTTCACTGCAGACCATTGCCAAGAACCGGCTGGTTCTATCTTTATTTACTGCTTGGCTCTTTCGTTTCTCTTGCTTTCGCCAGTCGTTTATTTTTTCTCCCAGTATGTGGTTCACTTTTGCTGTCGTCAACATTACAGCAATGACATCCACATGGTGTTTTTGGCCACGGTGCTTCATTCCTAGGCATTCTGAAAAATATGCAATGACCAAATAATTAAAGGAGCACAGCTTGTAGAGGTAAGGCTTAAGCAAATGTTCACGCGGCACGGCGTCGCCAGACAAACAGCCATGCAAAACCTCTCCCTTCTTCAGGTGTTGGTGACCACGGCCCTTACTGCGATCCCGCCAGGAAATCTGCTGCATCGTCATCTTCTGGCTTGGGACACGTCATCTGTTGTCATCGAGAGAGTCACGGCATTTCCTCGGGCGTTTTCGCCACCAACTTGGATCCACCAGGAGGCGTTCAACATCAGCATCTGGCAACAATCAAGCACTGTAACATCACTGGGTTCCTATCCCGACGGGTGGCTACATAAGCCGACCGGGATGGATGGCCAGTTGGGGCACGGCGTCGCCAGACAAACAGCCATGCAAAACCTCTCCCTTCTTCAGGTGTTGGTGACCACGGCCCTTTCTGCGATCCCGCCAGGAAATCTGCTGCATCGTCATCTTCTGGCTTGGGACACGTCATCTGTTGTAATCGAGAGAGTCACGGCATTTCCTCGGGCGTTTTCGCCACCAACTTGGATCCACAAGGAGGCGTTCAACATCAGCATCTGGCAACAATCAAGCACTGTAACATCACATGGTTCCTATCCCGACGGGTGGCTACATAAGCCGACCGGGATGGATGGCCAGTTGGGGCACGGCGTCGCCAGACAAACAGCCATGCAAAACCTCTCCCTTCTTCAGGTTGGTTACCTTCCGAATGCAGTTTGTTCTCGAAATAGAAATCTTAATTTTATTGCGATGTCGTGCCCCAACGACATTTCCTGGCGAAAGTGGTTGTGTTTTTACTGTTTGCAGTACTCGCACATTTTTTATGTTTCTCGACTCCTTTTGTTAATGTCCGGAGACGTGGGGGCAAACCCGGGACCACCAACCGATAGTGAGCAAATCACAAGTATTCTTGCAGCTGTCCAGAGAATCGAGGCTGCTCAGACAAACTTGCTGGCAACAGTCTCGTTATTGGAGAGCGGACAGAAGGCTACCGAGATATCTGTCCAACAATTGTTTTCAAGGATGAGTGCTGTAGAAACGAAGTTGGCTAATACGAACTCCGCATCTCTAACCCCCATGATGAAAATCTTCCTGTTGACCTAGCAAATATTCAGAAGCAGTGCGAAGTGGTTCACTTTTGCTGTCGTCAACATTACAGCAATGACATCCACATGGTGTTTTTGGCCACGGTGCTTCATTCCTAGGCATTCTGAAAAATATGCAATGACCAAATAATTAAAGGAGCACAGCTTGTAGAGGTAAGGCTTAAGCAAATGTTCACGCGGCACGGCGTCGCCAGACAAACAGCCATGCAAAACCTCTCCCTTCTTCAGGTGTTGGTGACCACGGCCCTTACTGCGATCCCGCCAGGAAATCTGCTGCATCGTCATCTTCTGACTTGGGACACGTCATCTGTTGTCATCGAGAGAGTCACGGCATTTCCTCGGGCGTTTTCGCCACCAACTTGGATCCACCAGGAGGCGTTCAACATCAGCATCTGGCAACAATCAAGCACTGTAACATCACTGGGTTCCTATCCCGACGGGTGGCTACATAAGCCGACCGGGATGGATGGCCAGTTGGGGCACGGCGTCGCCAGACAAACAGCCATGCAAAACCTCTCCCTTCTTCAGGTGTTGGTGACCACGGCCCTTTCTGCGATCCCGCCAGGAAATCTGCTGCATCGTCATCTTCTGGCTTGGGACACGTCATCTGTTGTCATCGAGAGAGTCACGGCATTTCCTCGGGCGTTTTCGCCACCAACTTGGATCCACAAGGAGGCGTTCAACATCAGCATCTGGCAACAATCAAGCACTGTAACATCACATGGTTCCTATCCCGACGGGTGGCTACATAAGCCGACCGGGATGGATGGCCAGTTGGGGCACGGCGTCGCCAGACAAACAGCCATGCAAAACCTCTCCCTTCTTCAGGTTGGTTACCTTCCGAATGCAGTTTGTTCTCGAAATAGAAATCTTAATTTTATTGCGATGTCGTGCCCCAACGACATTTCCTGGCGAAAGTGGTTGTGTTTTTACTGTTTGCAGTACTCGTACATTTTTTATGTTTCTCGACTCCTTTTGTTAATGTCCGGAGACGTGGAGGCAAACCCGGGACCACCAACCGATAGTGAGCAAATCACAAGTATTCTTGCAGCTGTCCAGAGAATCGAGGCTGCTCAGACAAACTTGCTGGCAACAGTCTCGTTATTGGAGAGCGGACAGAAGGCTACCGAGATATCTGTCCAACAATTGTTTTCAAGGATGAGTGCTGTAGAAACGAAGTTGGCTAATACGAACTCCGCATCTCTAACCCCCATGATGAAAATCTTCCTGTTGACCTAGCAAATATTCAGAAGCAGTGCGATGACAACTAAAATAGGCCTCGTAGGTCAAATCTGTTATTTTTGGCTGCCAAGATAACCTCACCGAAACATGGGGGCAATCGGAAGAAAAATTATCGAGTTTTGTTCAAGCAAGCTGGGAATTCAGCTAGATCCCTCAAATTTAGAAAGATCACACCGCCTAGGGAAATTTCAGCCCCAGAAAGCTAGGCCAATAATAGTGAAGTTTGCCCGATTTAAGGACAAAGAGAGCATCCTGGCCTCCGGGTTTAAACTGAAAGGCACCCATTACGCTGTACGCGAAGACTTTTCTGCGTCTGTGCGAGTTGCCCGTGCCAAACTTTTTGAGTATGGTAGGAGTATGAACGTACCGTTTAAAGTGCGTTTTAACAAACTGCAAGCGGACAACAAGCGTTTCGTTTTTAACTCGGAATCTCAAACTGTTGTTGAATTTTCATAGCTACGTGCTTCTGGCAAAAATAAAGTGTTACCGTCATCTCCTTATGCCGCCTTGCGCGATAAAAACAAAAGCCTTTCTGTTATTTTCACTAATATTCGCAGCTTCATTCCAAAACGCGACGAGTTTCACAGTGTAGTGGAGGACAGCTCATCAGATTTAGTCATTTTGACAGAAACTTGGTTAAACCCTGATATCGAAGATAAGGAGCTTTTTCCGCCAAGCTTAGATTACAAAGTCTTCCGGCACGACCGGCATGGCCAGAGGGGTGGCGGAGTGCTTATCGCAATAAAAAGTTTTATATCTTCTTTTGATATCTGTTTAGCGAACCATGACTTGGAATTTACTTGCATATGTGTCTGTACGCCATCAAATAAGGTCATTGTGGGCGTATGTTATAGGCCACCAAATTGTGCTTCATCATTCCATACTGATCTATGCTCTGTCTTACTTGATATACGAGATCGTTTTTCAAAGGCTGATATGTTGTTATTTGCTGATTTTAATTTTCCTCAAATCGATTGGTCAAACCTATCATCCGTAGGCTCTGCCACATCCGCACATTTTTTAGACATGTGTCTTACTCTGAATCTTACACAGCTCTTTGATAAATCCAACTCGTTTGGGAAATATTCTTGATTTAATACTAACTACGTCACCGGACCTTGTCAAGTGTATCCAATACTGTGATGGGCTCAGTGATCACAGGTTGCTGCATGTTGATTTGTCACTTTCCACTCCCACCAAGCATCCCATTTACAAGATTATTCACGATTATAACAGGGCTGATTATATCTCGATAAACCGCGAGTTGGCAATCTTCTTTGACAATTACGTCGTTCATTTTCATCTTAGGTCTGTAGAAGAAAACTGGACATTATTCAAAACTAAAATGAATCATCTAGTAAAAATGTTTGTTCCTACAGTTCGTGTGCGCACCGATTTAGGTAATCCAGGGTTTACAAAAACCCTGCTCTTTTTGCGAAACAAGAAAAAAATACTTTTTGCAAAGGCCAAACGGTTAAACACCTGCCAATCTTGGGATGTTTACAATTCTGCACTAAAAAACTACACCAGGAACATAAAGCAAGCCAAGAATAAATTCTTTTTAATGACTTACTGTCCATCTTGAGGAGTAACCCGAGGAAGTTCTAGAATCTGGTTTCACCAAAGAACAACAACTCTGCAATCCAACTACGTACCGACAACGGCGATCCCATTCCAGAGAGTGACATTCCTACAGTGTTTAACGAGTATTTTTCTTCCATTTTTACTAACGAGTGTTTGAACACTGTTCCCAGTCTCCCCGAGCAACCTTACGAAACCATGCCACCAATCAGTGTAAGCGCAACCGGTATTCAAAATCTCATTGCCAAATTAAAATTGTCATCGTCCGCCGGTTCCGACAACATCAATTTGAAAATTCTAAAAAATACTACCAGTATCTCCAGTGAGTTCTTAAAATTAATCTTTGACCAGTCATTATCTGAAAGCTCGCTCCCTTCTGACTGGAAGGTTGGCAGGATCGTCCCAGTCTTCAAGATGGGAAGTCGCTGTTTGGCCTCTAACTATTGTCCAATATCTTTAACTTCAATCGCATCTAAACATCTTGAGCATATACTATATTCACATATCATGAGTCACCTAACAACTAATGGATTTTTTTTTCAAAAAGCAGCTTGGATTTTGAAAGGGACTCTCATGTGAGACGCAGCTTTGCGACTTCATTCATGACCTACATACTAATCTCGAGTGTCGGGCTCAGACTGACGCCATCTTTCTAGATTTTTCGAAGGCTTTTGATCATGTTCCCCATCAACGACTACTTTCCAAACTAGCATCCCTTCGTCTTGACCCGCTAATCTTCTCATGGATACGTGACTTTCTTTCTTCCCGGGTGCAATACACGGTTACAAATTACCATGAGTCTGCCCTAACAAACGTTTCATCTGGCGTACCTCAAGGGTCCGTACTGGGTCCCCTACTTTTTTTAATATTCATAAATGACCTTCCGGCCACTATCTTATCTAATATTCGCCTGTTTGCAGATGACTGTGTCGTATATAACAAAGTAACAAGTGTGCATGACAACATTCAACTCCAAGATGATTTAGTAAAAATTAATAAATGGTGCGAACAGTGGATGATGCCATTAAACAAATCTAAATGTAAACTAATCTGTTTCACTAGAAAAAAAAACCGTCTTGTCCTATCAATATTACTTAGGCTCCGATATCATTGAGACCGTTCCTTCGTACAAATATCTCGGTGTAAAATTAACAGCAGACCTTTCATGGAATAATCACATTGAAGCCATCTCCGCAGACACCTCCAGGACCCTGGAAGTACTCCGACGTAACCTTCGACCTGCTCCACCATCTGTCCGCAAACTGGCCTACGACACACTTATCCGACCCAAATTAGAATATGCTGCCTCCATCTGGAACCCCCATCAAGGCTACCTTATCAATCATCTGGAAGCAATTCAAAACAGGGCCACCCGTTTCATCCTCTCCACGTACGATAACTCCATCAGTGTCTCTTCCCTAAAAAGTCAACTAACCCTTTCTTCTTTGCAGCTTCGTAGGAACGTCTCCCAGCTCTGCCTCCTTCACAAAATCTATTATCACTGTCCTGACCTTAAAACGGAATTATTATCACCTCCCGATTGAACATCATCTTGCCTAAACAACGACTGTACATCAAAAGGATCTCTGGCTCAACAAACGCTTTCAACCGATCTTTTCTCCCACAAGCTATCAATGACTGGAACAGCCTCCCATCCTCCATCGTCACCATCGTAGACCTAAACGCCTTTAAATCAAGTCTTCAATTGCACTTTTTATGTTGTTAACCGTTTACCAACCTTTTCCTGAATGTATTTATTTTTGTGTCTGTTTTTCTAATGTATAATATGAATGATCCCCCCCTTATGTAATGCCCTCACGGGCCCTTAAGGTTCAATAAATGAAATGAAATGAAATGAAATTTAGATCACATGCCACATCACTTTCATGAACAGTTTCATTTAGAATAGCCTTTAAAATGACACACTTGAAAATTGCAATTACGACATGCCCTATAAAATCAATAATTAAAAAGTTAATTAACAAATCTTGGTTAATTAGTCAACATATTGTGACGGTTATCCCCTTATCTATGTCCGCCGAGCCCCACAAACACACAGTGAAAAAGGCATCCACGTAACTCTCGCCACTTTTTAAATTATGTTCGAATTAAAATGGCACATTCTGTATGATGTCAAACCCGATTATATCGAACTATCCCTTGTATCAAACTCTTTGCGAACAGACTAGTAGCTGTAATAAAATGCATTTTACTTTGAACGAAAATTGCAGCGTCTCCCGATAGATCGAACTGCCAAGAGCGCCGTTTAGCTCTGCAAGCTGGCTTTCCCCCAACGCGGGCGACCCATTGGGGGCAAGCCAGCTTGCAGAGAGGGCAACCGCGTCAACACCCCGGAAGTGGGGAGAGGATGAGCCGGTGAGACCTTGAAAAACGAAGAAGCGGCCACTGAATAGCCACGTGGAGCGTCCCTTATGACGTACAGACGCTCCTTCGAGAGTCAACAATGTGTCGTGTTTGTTGTCAGATTCATTCAAGCTTTCATGTAGAATTACTGGCTATATTGAACTGGTAGACAGTTTTTTGCGAGTTCGATATAAGTAGGTTTGACTGAATAGCAATTAGCAATCATCGCCATTTGAAAGCTTTTGACGTCCAGTTTCTGGTTTTGACAAGTATTGGGCTCATGAAAGATACCGTCACCATGTCAACATTTTCCACAACCAAAATCCATAAAAAAAGGTGCTGGTTATACCCTTAAAGGGATACTTCAACGAAATTTGAAATATTCCCATCGTGTTTAAAAATAGGTTGAATGTGATCCACAATATCTGTAAATGACAATCGCACGTTTGTATTTTGAGCCTGGTGGCTGTATTTCTCGTTATAAACGGCCCACTCTGGCAAGCGCTCGTAGAAGGCCAAGCGGAGACCACGTGACATCCAACACAATTGTGACGTAGGTCGTCTCAGGACGAGCAAAGCTACGGCGAGGCTGACGTCGAGATGATGTCGTAGCCGTTCCAGCCACCGAAGCTGCTGCTTTTGTACGAATTTTGAGTGACGGGTTAATCTTCCATAATCTTGTAGGGGGGCAATAGCGACTTCTGCGACACACAAAAGGCATTCCCGGGAAGAGGGGAGTTCCTCCTTCCCCTCTTCTCTAGTCGTGGCCGGAGGCGAGACACTCACCAACACTAGCTGTCAAGGTTCCTAGACGGGCATTACAAGCGAGGCATTAGCGATATCTACCAGGTGCCCGGTTTTGTTTGCCACTGCATGACAAGTACTTGAGCTACTGTAATTTTACACAATACCAAATGGGAGTTCACATTGTTCCATAGGCACATCGAAGTGACCAGATAAATGGGCATATTGTGCTATGATTAATTACAAAGGCATGCCTCAAAGCGGCGGCTTCAGCATTTCAAAGATCGGGACATAAACCCCCTTGAGTCAAAAAGAAGAAAGAGAATTGTTGCAAAGTGCAACAATTCTCTTGAGAAAAAAGTTTGTAGAGCCTTTTTTTTTTGTTGAAGACATCAGATATTATTCAGGGCCACTGTGACATGTATTGCAACTGCAAATGCCCTACGCATTGCTTACTTCATATAGCCTAAATAAAGGCCAGTGGTACAAAAAAAAAATCTCGTGTTTGCACGTAAAGTATAAAAAAATATTGCTTCTGTGTTTTACTGAGGTTACCTAATCTTCCTATAAATTTACTGAAAGCTTCCACCATTATGTTACACCTGTGTGCTCGATCCCGTCAGTTTTATGCGGTCCATCCAAAGACCACCGAAACATTGTGAACTCCCAGTAAAATACCAACTAGATTTTTCAAATAACTGCTTAGGTTACATTTACGTGAGATAATTTGCACTTGCCTCTTAGGAATGCCACTTTTTTGGGTGTCAGAGGCAGCCTGCTGTCCTTGTTAAGACTTGCATTCAGCGCCACTTCGGTCACAGTCCTCTGCAGAAGGACACTGGACCCCCACAGAGCAATGGCCAGGTTCTTCACAGCAACACTTGGCCTTATGTCCTGGTTCACTATGTTGTCACACCAGGCTTTCCATGTCACCTTGACATCAACGGTCGTAGAAATGCACCCATAAAAAAATTAAAAGAGGAGGCGAAACCGATGTATTTTGTGGTGAGATGTTCTTTTCATGAAATGCTGCTTCGTGCATATTGATTAAAAGAAGGTTTCGTTAGTTTAACCTCATTCTTAATCGAATCATTTTCAAACGTCCTGGGAGGCGCCCATACAACAGTACTACGCTGCTCGAGCCATCAAGCTCTTTTGTTAGGTCTCCTGATTCTGCCGCTGTCGAACTGCAAGGGGTACTGGGTGGCAAGCCCTCTTGTAGCGTCGGCTGCTGGAAAAGATTATTTGGCCGGCTCAGAAAAACCTGACAGTGCACTCACTGGCTGACCGTATGCCTTGTGATTTCGCTCTTCCCTTTCCAGCCCTCTTTGCCTACTAGCCCAGCTCCTTAGATGGTGTTCCATAATCCCCCTCCCCTCCCCTCCCCACCCCGCACACTGAACTTTTCGGTCGGCGTAATGGATAGAGAACATGAGAAGATGCGCCCACTGATATGCAACCTCGAGCGTGGCTGGGACTATAAAACTAACGCCTTAAAAGAAAAGAAGCCACTTTATGCTCCAAGATTGCTGGAGTTTCATTCCCTTGTACCTGGTGAACATAGGAAGAATAGACCATTTTCAAAACATAACCAAGCAACATTGACGGTCGGTATTTCTTGGACACGAAAGCTGTGATTGGATCGAAGTCCACGTGGAACGCTGACGTTGCACACACGCCTATCCACGCCAATCACTGACGCGACGCTTGTTTCCAACGCGTACTCGGGATCCGCGTTGAAGAAATGGCGGCCTTGGACATGCACACACTTCTGAAAAGGGTTTATTGCATGGGCCAAAGGTAATTAATGGGGAATATGATGCTACAGGTCTTTCTGCCCTATGCACTCAACATGTTGAGCAGAATATTAGAGATGCAGGTCTAAACTTTCTACAAAGAGATGTCGCCTTAAATATGTTTTTGAGACATTATAAACTTGGTTCTTACACCACTGCTGGTGAAGTGATGCGACACCAAAAAACAATAATTTGTGGCGATGGTACTGAAAAAGAGATCTCATTTGAGCAACATTTATCGAGATCTACAAAGTCAATGATAAATGTCAAGGCCTTTTCATCATGAAGACATTGTGCAAGCATAGAAATGCTTTTTATCCAGAGGTATCTCCTGTAAAGCAAAAAATTACCAAATCAACTTACCATCTCACGTTCTAGGAAGTTTAGGAGCTGATATGGACCCACCTCACCGGGTGCTTTAGCAGCTGCGTCAGCGGATGCAGGTCCGATTGTACCAGCTGCTCCATCTAAGGTTGCAGGTTTTGCAGCTGCACCACCCAAGGCTGCACCTGACTGGCACACGCTCTGCATCACAGGAGCTGGTGCTGCTGCCACTTGTTCTGTGAAAACTATAAAAAATATATGACATGCGTCAGAGCAGTGTGCAGCACTGCCAAGAGATGTGCGTGGTGCTACACTAAAAGCTGAGAGTGGGGTGGCAAGTATATACCAATTTAATCAACCACACACCAGCTTGGAGCAATGCGGCTGCACTCTTGCCCCTGTGTATATAGGGAGAGCAGTGCCACATAACACAAGGCTGATTGCAGTTTGGTCCAGCCCATACACAGCTTCTATGACACAGTCAGCCAAAACCTTAATAGGTATAGTAAGGGTCGTGGCCATGACATTTACGATGCTGTAGCTTGTCAAAGAGAGTATGTTAAATGCACACCATGCTCCTGCAGTCAAGTATTCGTGGTTAGGAAATAGCACGGAATATTTTTCATAAAAATCTACCGCGAAGCTTCGCAACTTAGGAGTGCTCTGGGGAGTTTTACAGATCATAGCTTCTTGACTACACGGCTTGATAGACCAAGTAAAATGTTTTCGGACATATGTGAGGGAGAGATGTACAAGAATCTATACAAAACATCCGCAGTTCAAGAGATCAGAGATCAGTGTGACAGAATTCAGCACGACAAATATGCCAATGTCAACATTCATTTTTGCAACATTAAAATGAGTCTGAAAGTGCGACCAGCTACATGGTGTATTCACGCAAGTCCTGCGAGTGTTGAATTGTAGGTACAGTGCCCTGGTTGTGTCCATGTGCGATATATGAGACAATATCATAGAGACCAAGACTGGAAACTTCTCTGAAAATCATTGGGTGCGGTGGCGAAGGACGAGAGTGGCACTGCCCACCGCTCACGTCGTTCACAAGCGCACCAATGGGAAGGCTTTAGCCATTATTGGGAACACTAAATAAACAAATACAAAATACAAATACAACACACACAGCAACATTGCATGGAAGTAGTGATGCACTTCTGTTGTCAACTCTGCATTCCGCTTACGACAGAAATGCGGAATTTCCCTACAGGCTTTCATTCCAAGCGAGTGACATCAGAATTGCTAAAGGCCAGCCCATAAACACAGTCTGTGTTAAAAACAATCCTAGCAGCAATAAGTTGCTATTATATTGCCCAATATGTAGAGCACCTTACCATAAACAGCCTTGGCAGTCTTTCATGAAGCCTGGACTTCAGCAGAGGAGACTGTCATCTTGTGTCGTCTCAGGACACTCACATCAGGATGGCGAAAGTGAATGCCAACTTCGGCTTGGTGAGGGCTGCAGTAAGTATAAAGATGAAAACACAGAGTAGAATATACAATAAAAAATATCATGGACCAACTTGAAAAAAGTGCACAAAAAGACAAGGACAAAAGGACAGGAACACGTAGGACACAGACAGGTGCACACTAGCAACTCAATCTATTGAACACAAAAGAAAAGAAGAGAGGATCAGAGAAATCAAAAAGGCTATGCTCGGAGAACTGAGCTTCAGGAACCGGGGCGCGAGGCAAAGATGTCAGGTAGATTGTTTACAGACACTCTAGAATTAACAACAGCCTTTCCATGTAGTAAAGCGGTGAGTTTATTCTAATTGAACATCTTAAAAAATAGTATACAAAAAACAAGGAATAACGGGGAAGAATACATACACTACATACAAGTGCAGACTCCCAAGTCACATAAATTAGAGAAGAAAAAAAAATAAAGAATGCGGAAGGAGCTTTAGCAAAAGTTCAGACAGGTCCAAGTGGAACGTGCTAATTCACCCCTTAGCACAAGACTAAATACAATTTCCTTGGTAGCTCAGATAACAGAAAAATGTGCGGACACATTGGTTGCCCATACTACAAATAATAAAGGCCTAGAAAAATCCTCTTGTATGTTTTTTTTTTATGTATATGCTAAATATTCACGACTTTTCTAAGGGCGACATACACAAGCAGTGTAAACAGTGTATAGATAGCTGACAGTCCATCGTGAATTTTACGAAGAGATTGAGCTGTTTTGATGTATTAGCCATCCATCTGTTACCTTAACTGACGAGGAAATTATGCTTTTAAAATCTGCTCTTGCTAATGGGTGAATCAGCGCGTTCCACTTGGGCCTCTGCTCGAGCTCCTTCCGCATTCTTTATTTCCTCCTTCTCTGTTTATGCGAGTTGACAGTCTGCGCTTGCATGTGGTCTATGTGTTACTCTCCTTGTCTCCTTAACTTTTTGTGAACTATTTTTCAAGGTGTTCAATTAGTACCAGCTCACCACCTTACTACAATCATGCAACAACCAAAAACAATTACAACCTACACCATTCGCTAAAGGCAGTATCAAAGAAAAAAAAAAGACAGAAATTGGGTGAGGTATGAACACTATATAGTTACACTGAACAAAATATACCTCCCCTAAACTGGCGAGACACTACCTTAATTAAGGACATGCTTGTAAATTACCCCAGAAGCCCAGAAGCGGCGTCAAAAAAGTATTTCGCGGGCACACATTTTTACGATCGGGAGCGGTATGCTGTGCATTAATCACCATGGGGTGAATTGACCGCGGCACCAATTTTTGGCAATTCTTTTCTGATTACGAATCGCGAAAATGAAGTCGCTTGCAGACGACTGGGCGGCGGAAGCTACGGGCCTGCTCGATCAATCAATCGCTGCCTTTTGCCTGGCCCAGCTCTCCAGACGCAAATACGCACACAGAATCCCCCCGTAGTGTCAAACCTAGAGCTTCGGCGATGGAGGGGCACCGCGCTCTTCCAGACATTCTAGTTTACCAGTAAACAATACGGTGGAGGGAGGCAATCAACCCCCCCCCCCCTTCCTTTTCCGCCTTTGCCTGCCTGCCTGCCTGTCCGCCCACCCATCTGCCCGCCCGTCCCCATGTGCCAAAACTTTCCGCCGCTTTTGATGGACCTGGAGAGAGTACGCAGCGTAAGCGCTCATCTGTGACCGATAATTAGCGCAAGGATGGAGTGCTAACACGATTCGCGCACAATTAGTAATAATGGTAAAAGCGAGTGATCTCGAGACAATAACAAGCATTTTGAACGGAGGAAAGAATAATCTAGCCCTAACGAACAAAGAAAGGAACTTACTTTGGAACGACCGTGCCACGATCTTCGCTGTTGAGGAGATTCGACGTAGTTCCACGGCTCACAGTCGCTTCCGTCTTTTTCAGACACATTTGAAACTAAGGTGAACTCCACGCATCACGACTATTCGGCAAATTTACCTTAAAACAGAGATATGAAACACACACGGCCAACACGACCAGCGAAACGCGCAAAAAAAGAAGTGGTGGATTGGATTGGATTGCATTCGTTGGCTATTATGGATGCCTAGCGACTTTACGGAGGCTATGTTCGCGTATCTTCAACACGCTTGCAATGAAACGATCAGCAAAGCGCATTAAAAAAAACTATTAGGAGGCATAGTAAAAATAAATTATTGAGCATGCCAACAATGCCACAATATTAAAAATACGATCCTGAACAGGTAGCAAAAAATAAGTACGAGACTAACCAGAAAATGAATTCAAACAAATTTAGCAAACATATAATTTTCTAAAAAACGACTCCTGTCCGTTGCGGAATTGGCCTAGCCAATTTTTGACATATTTTCTATGTTCTTTGCAGTCGCCGGCCCCCTACTTTAGGGTAAAAATCGCGCAGAATGTGAAAATAGAAAGTGCCAGTCCAAAAAAGGTTTTTATTCCCGTTCCTCTGGTGCGGTGTGTCATATAACATAAGCTATCGGGGGACAGATCGTCTGGCTATGTGAACATTTGAAATATTTCTGCTAGATGATCATAACTACCACAGAAGACAGTCGATTCCTGCCTGAAATAGAATCCTGAAAAAGTATCGTTCGGCGTTGTAAAATTTATTTTTTGTGGCATTCGTGTTCAGATTCTCAATATCCTGAATGTGTTTTCCTCACAGCATTGTTTTTTCTCTCGTTTTCGCAGTAAAACACGCCAGCCTTGGCACGCTGGGATCAAATACGCCAGCGTCGGCAGTCATTTACGAATGATTTATCAACGCAAACATTTCCCCTCGCTATTCATGCTATTCATGCAGCAGTGAGCGATGTAATTAAAAAAAAAGACTTAGAAAAAAGTTACATAATGCATGACCTCTAGAATCCACGGGCTTTCCATAGGCCTCACACATGTCCCGTATAGCAACACAGCGCGCTCCCCTAGCGAGTGGCATCCCTACAGCAGCCCGCACAATGTCGTACTTGTCCTATGGGATCCTAGGCTCTATCTCCACAGGCTGCGGGGTACCTACAGCTACCCACAGAATTTATTACATGTCCCATAAACGCCAAGGTTCTATCCCCACAGACTCTGCGGGTTACCTAAAAAACCCCACAGGCTGTGGGGATTGCCCAAAGGAGCTCCCACAGGACGTGTGGGCTACCCAAAGGAGCCCTTACAGGCTGTGTGGGGTACCCAGTAACCCACATGTCCCAT
Organism: Ixodes persulcatus; assembly: GCA_013358835.2. Classification (NCBI taxonomy): domain Eukaryota; kingdom Metazoa; phylum Arthropoda; class Arachnida; order Ixodida; family Ixodidae; genus Ixodes; species Ixodes persulcatus. The sequence goes on from JABSTQ010009983.1 coordinate 1,062,613, forward strand.
AGGCTCACAGGCCTGACCCCACAGAGATTTTAGGACACCCATACAACCCCATGGGTGCCCCATAGAGACCTCTAGGACCCCACACAAATTTTCTGTGGGTGCTCTGTGGGCATTTGGACCAGGGGTCTTTAACACCAACAGTGGTTTTCCTCTGAAGCAGGCAGCATGGACGCGTGCCGCAGCACAACAGAGTTCATTTGCAGGTTGTAGCGCAGTTTAAAGGAGAATTCGCACAATATGGGGGAATCACGATTCAGTGGTCTACCTCGGGCGTGGACAAGATTTGCTCATTCTAAAAAATTCGGCTAGAAATCGGGGATTTGCGACGAATGTACCCGCATGGTTGAAAGGGCCAGACAAGCCTTGCGAGCGCTTTGTTTTCTAGCCTCTCAGTCCTAAACCCACTCACGCACCAATGTGTAGATGTTCCAATAGGCAGAAGCACTTATTTGGAAAATGGTGGATGGCAATACGCATAGACTGTTGTTATCCTTATCAAAATTTTGTATTATGGTCAAAGGTGGACTGCATATTTGGAATACATTTACTCACTTAAAAATATGTCATACTAAAAATATGTAGTATAGCCAATGACAAGAACAGAATGGCTGGGCGTCCTCCAGCACGCGCTTCTACTTTTCACCCCGCTTTGAACGGACGTGCTCACTCGAGGCTCATGAGAGGCTGAAACATCATCGAAGGTAGCAGGGGGCCTGGTGGCAGAACAACTAAGACTTCTCCCTGTCTTTCTCATTTCGTCAGTGAGCGTGTACTCCCATACTCTAACTCGGCTTAACCTGGACACAGCTGAGGAGAGTAGGCTTGGCGAGTGCCCTTAGCGCATATGCATTTGTACAGCTGAGGCACTTTCTAAATCAAGTACCTTGTGTATCTTACCTTCAAAAACACATCATTTTGGGGGTGCAAAAGGAATTCTAACCCATAATGTTGTTTGTATTGTCCTATTACGCATCGACTTCTTCGACTAAATGAGGAGTCGACCCAGCCTGCTTAAAAATACAATGCCTGCCAGGTAATTGTTTTGCATTTAGTTAATATATCAGTATGAACAAATACTCAGCTCGAACAATCGCTAGGCACAAGCTGGTCGTGTGATTACAGGCAGCAAACATCCCGGTTGGAACGTCCTACGTCGCAATGTAGGTGAAGGCTAGGCCAGGGTCCCACTTACAAACGTCTATACTTTGTATCTCTTTAAGGTGGACCACATTTGACACTACAAGCCATTGCAGCAAAAGCAGCGTGACACATGATTATAAGCTCGACGTACCATGGAGTCCAACTACAAAGTCACATGGCTTGCTTTCTGCACTGAATTTGCAAGGATGGCTTGAAGCTTCTGCCGTGGTTAACTAAGATAGTCTGGAACAATGCTTCCGGTTTTTAGTGTTGCCCGTCACGGTTAACAATTCGGTGATATAGTGCTGCATTGAAAAGTCGATGCATTAATGACTGTATCACCGAATGAATGCATGCTATCGATTAAACTCTCCGTTCTGCAGAGAAATGAAATGCACTTTGCTTCCAATTGCAGCTGCTTCTGGAACTTCATCGTATGAAGCACCTTATGACTGCAAGCTCTGACCGATCTTGTTCTGTGGTCTGCGCAGGCCCATTGCAGGGAGTCACTCCGAGAGCCTGACCAGACCTTCCTGCCCGTGGTCGTTCTAATTGTTTTTTGTAGGTATGCATCCTTTCTGTCTTTCCCTTAATGCTACTCGGGCGTTTTCTTTTCATTGTCGCCGATTTGCCTCAACATCGGTTAAGCACACGAATAGACGCTGTAAAACTGTATCCCACATATTTGTGTCAAGATAACTTTTCTTTGCTAAAGTGACAGATTTTTTTTATGAAAGTTGGTCTTCCTTGTTTTTATTTACAAATTTATTTGAGTCTCCGCGGGCAACACTAAAACGTTATGCCAGTGTCAAGGACAAGTTCACTGCTCAAACTTGTTCTCAACTGATTGCAAGAAATTTGTTTGTGAAAAATGGATGCCGTGAAACCTCCTTTCAGTACTTGCTCTGCAGCACGAAAAAAAAAGATACATAGGGTATACCCCGTTTTTCTCGACTGCTTGCTCATTCTGCAGGTCTACCTGCCATAGATGTGCTACTGGAGAGCAGGCAAATTCAATTGTTGATTTTGCCATTGCTTTTTTTAGCAGTTGTCTTAATAGTTCTTGTAAATTCAGAGATTTTCCTAAAATGCAAGCCGGGAAGAATATTTAGTTTGAGTACCCTTTAGTCAGAATAATAGATATTGTGTGCTGCTGTTAGTGCTAAGTCGAAATCGGTGATTTTTTGGCATTTTGCTCAGAGTAGTACCCATTTTTAACGGTTAGCCTCTTGGTGCGCCAACTAAAATCTTTCTATCCAGACGCCTGCCCTTTGCTGGTACACTCTACCCTCATTCTCAGTTAGTGTATGAACTGGTATCCCCAGTCGACACTCGTTGAACATGAGGGTAGAAAAATCTTTCCATTCCAGCAGAGCCATATATGGGGTGAGTTTGGCCAGTCTATGATCTCGCCGCCGTAACGTCCCCCTCCCGAGTGAGCCAATCAGCCCGCGGCGCAGACCGAGAGGCGTGAGCGCACGCGCGTGAACTCTTGACTGTTGCCAGCTGAGGGGGGAGGGCAGCCATTTCCATTCAATCGCCTGGCGGAATGCATGGGATCGGCATACAAATTTTGGTCCTCTACTTTTATTTGTCAGGCTCTCGCAACAAAATGATATAATGTTATTCCTCGGTGGCTTTAAAAGCTAACGAATTGGTTCTTCCACGTTCGAACGCAAACTTTGAGTCAGGCGAAAAAGAAATAAGCCCGTGGCAGAAAACGCATAGCCTCAACAGTGCTCCGCGCCGACAGCGTTGCGTCAAAATGGCGGTCGTCTCTTTGTTGCCTTCTTTCTCTCTCGCTCCTTCGGCGCTCTCCTCCCTTTCCGCCTCTCGAGCGCCTTCGTCGCCACACCCACTGGCCAAACTCTCCCAGTATACGGCTGTGCATTGATGTAGTAGTATTTTTTGTAGTCTTTACAATTGAATGTGAATATTCGACAGAAATCTTTCAGGTTGGGGTGAAAGAGGGTTAAACGAATGCGTTTAATCATTTGCCTTAATTAGGTACCCATCATTTCAAGGCCTGCATGGCCTTGTCCTCGGGAGAGACTATGGCTGTGGTAGTAAAGGAGCAGTTTTTTTGTAAGTACAAGTACAAAGTATAGAAATAAAAGGATCTATGCACCCGCCTTTCTCGCGTCTAACAGTGAGAAAACCTGGGCGTTCGTGCCATTTGAAGTTGATAATAATCTTTATTTGCACAAAGTATGACCTTGGCCTACGTGCTAAACTATAAAAAAGTAAAAAAAAACCCAGGAGCA
>JABSTQ010009984.1:0-247311 GCA_013358835.2 Ixodes persulcatus
GAGGCCACGGTCGTGTCTACCCACACCCTTGAGACAGTGTGCCCTGCCGTCACCCAACGTCTCGTCCAAGTAGAAGATCTTCCGACCAATCTTGTTGGTGACGTGCGATCTCATGCAGGTACTTCTGCTGCCAGGCGACAATGTCCTCTCGTTCAATCAGCCGCGAGTTTCGTTCCCTCTTGTCATGCTCGAATCATGTGTGGAGAAGGCGACGCACAGTCCAAGCCTTCAACGAGGGAAGTTCAGTGCTCGCGCAGAATTTGGCCGTTATCTTCTTCACCGTGGTGACCTCGTTCCGTCGAAAGAAACGATGGACGCATGTTCTCAGCGCGCACAACGTGAAGTCGCCGTACCGACTTTGCGCCGCCTCTTGCCTTCACTTGCTGGGCGCTTCCGAGAAGGTGTCACAACTTGTCCCTCAGTTTCTTTCGCTTGCTTCCTAATCACGAGGATGGTGCGTACACCAATTCCAAGCAGTTTGCTGACTTGATGCAGGACTTCCACAGTGAGGCCGGGCTGGCCGGGCTTGGCGGGCGGTTTGTGTCGCAACCTGAGCGTACGCGTCATTATCACTGCCGTGCAACTCGGTGAAGACATCGCCGCTCTTATGCTTCTTGTAGAGGCGCCTTGGCGTAGACGGCGAGGCTGCACCAGACTCTCTTGACGAAGAAGAATCGGAGGAATTGCATTCCGCTGTCTCCACGTTGGGATTCATAACGGAAGAGGAAAGACGACTTCGGATTTGTCAAAACGCAAATCGCAGGAACTTTAAAAACCCGAAACGCCGGATTTTTTTTATTTTTTAACAAACGCAGCAATGCACGGAATGTACCTAATTTGTGTAGAAGGTTATCAACTAAAACCAACACCATATATGCATTACTTATAAAAGTTACAATTTTCGTTGCACTGAGCCTTCTTTACTTCAACCTTCCGGAGCGAGTAATTTCCCTCGCTAGGTGGCGCAAGCTGCCGCCCGCTACAAGGTCTGTCTGTAGTCAATGTCTATCCATTGAAGCAAAGGGGCGTTTTCAACGAACTATTTTCTCGACTGCGGAGCGTCTGAAGCGGGTCCACGCTTATGGGCGGAGCTTCTACTACCTTCTTAACTTGTAACCGACTATAGGTGTTAGAACGTTCTTGTTTTGGTAAGTCACGCAAAGCATAGCTGGCGGCTCCGTTACCAGCTCAAGTTGAGCATCATCATCGGATGCACACTGGCCTCACAAGGCCTGCTTACCACTTTTTATCTCGTTCAAATGTCTTGGAGTATCCGCCGCGACCATGCTAGCCGCCCGCATATTAAGAATGAGTTGAACATCAACATCTTTGCTATTTACTCTTGGTGCCCCTAGCACAAACCATGAGCTTCAGCACAAAAGTTCCCATGGAACAAGTTTGCCCGCGTTTGCCATTTAACAACCGCCCTTAGTGGTGCAAGAAGCTTCGAGAGATGGCGCTAGCTGGGATGCAGGGGAGGATGCATGGCGTGACGCGTTCGTGATGCCGTGATGGCACCATGAGGCACTGAGTTTGTTACCGCCCGAAGAGCGCAAACACGTGACGGGTTGATGGTGCTGTGAGACACCGCCTGGTAATGCTGGACGCCCATTGAGAGAATAACTTGTCAAGTTTGGGAAAAACACAATAATTGGGGTTGTGTGGATATTTATACAGCGTGTAGTTGGTCTGCAATTTCAAGGTTGCGACGAGTTACTTCGCTGTAGATGAGCATTTAGCCATGCAGTACAACCGCTAGCCTGGTGTTTAACGTGCATCATGCAATAGTGATAAACGACCGCACGCCAGTACGATGCTCATTCATCGAAACGGGCAGGGGTGGAGATTGAACCCAGGATCCCTGGGTTCTGCTGCGCGAGCTTTCGCTTGGGAACAACCGCGCTTGGTGCATAGCTACTGCCCCGTAGCACTTAATGTCGTGCGAACATTCCCTGGGTGTTCTGAATGTTGCAGGAACGTTAAAACGCCCTTCGGAACGTTCTAGGAACGTTCGCATGCGAACATTCCCTACAAGGTAAGCTGCTCAACATTCTAGGAACGTTCGTTGACGAACATTCGTATGCACAATGCTCTCGGAACGTTCCCCTTCAAACATTTAAACGCGCAACATTCTTGGAATGTTCGCTTGCGAACATTCCTAGACTTTTCGCAGGTAAAGCTAACTTTGTGCCAAAGTATGCAAATTAAGTGAAGTTTCTGGAAATTTAGCATAATAAATCAGTTTTATCTTGTATGAGTCTACCGAGGAATGTGATACAAAGTGTAGGAGAAAAGCAATGGTTTTTAAAACTTGATAATGAATTTGGCACTCACTGCGTATGTAGAGAGGCAGTTTTGAATAGACCCAATTTTTAGCATCTGGGGTTCAAAACCATAAAAAATATTTCCCAGTTGAGTGTGGGATGTTGTAGGTCATTCGCTCGGAGTGAGTTATCGGTTATGTATGCAGCTCATTTTGAATGAAAGAAGTTGACAAGTGACAGGTTGAAGTAAACTGTCGTTAGTACAGGCTCACGCTAGTGCGCTGAGAAGCGGCTAGCTTGTGCTTGCGCCTTCAAAAATTTCTTTCGATTAAAAAATATTGATCGCCCTGTGAGGAGGTTTACCACACCATATATAGTACGGCTTATTGGAGCTGTAGCCTATACACTAGCAGTAATTGTGGAATCTTTGTAAATAGTCCTCAGAGAATATTCCTGAATTTAGCGATGTACCCACGCTACGTTCTCCGAGGAGATTGAAAGGATGTCCTTGCATAAATTTGCAACATTTTAAGAAAATTGCAGAAGTTCTTTGGATGTTCTGATAACGTTCTTAAACTAGAATATTTGAATGTTGATTGAATGTCCTGGTAATGTTCAATGTCGTACGAGGAATATCCCTTAGAAAACATTCCCCAAATGTAGCGATAAGTGCCTGCGCCACGGTCTGACAACGTTGATAGAATGTTCTTACGTAATTTGCAACATTCCAAGAATGTTGCCTATGTTCTTTCGAACATTCCCGGAATGTTCTCAGAACATTCTCGTGCTACGTGGGTGTGAGCGCGTCGCTATCGTGAAGTTCGAAGGAATCTATGGCGATGCAATATGCCGTATCAGTCGAGCGCTTTCTGTTAGTCATTTATCGAAGAATAAGTTGTGAAACTAAAGCAGTTTCTGCACTTCGTCTTTGGCAGTACTGCACGGCCGTCATACTGGCGGCCGGTCTGTGTACTTTCACCGATCTGAGAAATCACAGTTATCGGAAGTGAGCCGTCTGGTTCTAGACGTACCGTATTTGTCCCATTACGTGAGTAAACTGATCCGCAGTACACGGCAGATATGGCTGTACGGCTATCGATTGATAATGTCCGGAACCCCCCCCCCCCCATTGATGCACAGCTTCGCGGAACAAATTGCCCGATTGCCAGTGAATGACATCGTAGCCATGCTTCTAAATACCAGCCGTCTTCCGTAATCTTCTAAAGTGAACATTCACATGTCGTGACATCCAGTGTCTGTTATCTATTTGAGGGAATGAGCGCCTTCTGGCTTTCTAGCCACAGACAGAGTTTCCTACATACATGTATTAATTGTTATCAGTTTCTCGCTACTCCACGGCGATATTTGAGAATGCGTAAGTTTTTTTCTGAATAATTATTTTTTTTTCAAATTATATTTCAAAATCGACAGTACAAAACTGCCGTAACAAAAAATAAATAAATAAATAAGAACTTTTTTTGTTCTTATATATATAGCTCGAGCCACCCAAAATGAAATTAGAAAATTAACGCCTTCGCATTTTCCCCGTCCTGTGCATTAGACGGGGATTGTATGGTCTTAATACTTATTTGAGCGATTACCTGTGGGACGAAAAACAAAAAAATAAAGCTTGACAATTTTTTTAACAAAATAATTGTCGTAAAAGAAATTAAAAATTCGGCCATTTTGCTACGAAGCTAGAAAAATAAATAGGTAGATTGGCGTTTACATTGATATGATTATTCTGTGATTCATATCAGCGTTCTGAACGTGGTTACAAGTTTCTCGAGATATCTGTTTACCAGAATCATCTTCCGTTTACATTTTGTTTTCTTTCTAAATTTGCTTTACGAATACAGCCGATTTCAATGAGGCATTCAAATTCCCGGCCCTCCGTCCCGTAAAATCTCGGTGGAAAGTTGCAAACTCGTGGGTTCTCGTGGGGATGAAATTGATTACCACGCGACAAAACAAGCAACAAATTAGTGTATGCGGAACGCTATGGTGCACCGGCAGGGTGCACAATTTATGCAACTCGCAGACTACATGCGCGCGAGCAATATATTTACTTTGGCTAAACATTAGCGCAATTTCGTTTAAACATGAAAACTCTATAAATATATTTTTTTTTACTGAACCAAATTTACTGAGCTTAAATTTAAGTAGCTTCCCCCCCCCCCCCCCCCCGACACACATACACACACCAAAAAAAAAAAAAAAGAAGCTATCTCCATGTCTTTCTTTTTTTACATTGGAGATTTATTTGCAGTTGCTTCAATCGAGAATCCGCCCCTTGCCATAGCCGAGCTTCTTTATTCTAGAAAGCCTGTCAATTCCACGACGGAGCCATTGAGCACGCGGCCACCAGAAGAAGGCGAGGAGCAGCGCCAAACGTTTAGCCATATGATAGCGCAGAGCAACTTCTGGGGTAACTTAGAGTTCCTGTATAGGCTCCCTACGGAGCCTATACAGGAACTCTAACACACACACACACACACACACACACACACACACACACCACACACACGCACACGCACACGCACACACACGCACGCACGCACGCACGCACGCACGCACGCACGCACGCACGCACGCACACACACACACACACACACACACACACACACACACACACACACACACACACAGAGAGTTCCTATACAGGAGCTCTACACACACACACACCTGGCTTCCTACGGGAGCCAGGTGTGTGTGTGTGCAGGCGTTATAGGAAGAAAGTAGGGGTAAACTGAGAGCCAATTGTGCACGAGCACTGGGCTCATTTGTCACTGGCTCTATGGGAGCCAGAGTTGCGTGTTTGTTTTCCACGTGCCGCCGCGCGCTATTCCCTGAGACTGATCACGTAAGGAGCAAGGAATCTAGCGCCATGCAAGAAAGTCGCTTAGCCGAGATTGCACGCGTGCCCCGGCGAATCTTCCCCTGCTTTGCTTCCTTCTCCTTAAGATTTCAGGATAGCTGAACGCGCTACTCTGGCTCCCGTATGGAACTTATACAGGAGTTTTAGGGTAACCCTTCAGCCAACGTGAGCAATACGCGCGGTGGCCTCTCCGCGAAACAACAAACCGCAACGGAGAAAGAAGAAAGGAGGCTGAAGCTCGAGACACATGCGCGAAAAATCCATTCGATACGGCGTCCAATCCGGCAATACGACTGCCTGATCCGAAAAGTTTGGTCGGTTCAGACGTCGGATCGGCGATCCGGCGTGCGTCCGACGTGCCAAATAGTTTCGCACGGCAGACGGACTGTCGGAAGCGCTCAGCCAATGATAGCACAGCTAGCACGAACGTCATGATGACGTGCTGGTCTGGTGCTATGGTCAGGCGGGACGAACAGGAAAACGGGACTGACCTGGGCGACGGGAAGCCGGACACGTGAATCCCGCTGACCCATTCGAGAAAGATGACCTCAGCAAAGAATGCACGCGCTAGCGACAACGAGCTCCTAGTTTCGATCGTGCGAGTTGAACCATCAATCTGGGACCAGAGATCGTACCCTGTATAGGAACGTGAACCTAGCTGGAGCGCTTGGATCTCCTGGGCGGAGCCGAACGGAACGCCGTGTCGCATGCAAGGTCGGAAGCGTGTGTCTCAACCTGTCGCGTGCGGCAATTCGGAGCAGTGTTCGGACTGTCGGATCGGACGATTCTGCCGTCCATGTGTTTCGCGTTTACCGGCGCGGAGAGAAGGACGAAATAGAGGAGTATCGACGCAAAATGTTCTCCTTTCGTGAATTTTTTTCTTTTTTTTTAAATGTGCGCGCTCGCGTTTTTGTATTCGACCGCTGGGGCATTGCTTGGCGCTGCCAGAGAGAGCCCCTGCGAGCGCCCTCTTCTCTGATCTCCTTTTCCATTTACAACGGTCACGTTTTTTCGCAATTTGACAGGCTTGCTAGAATGAAGGAGGCTATGTCCTTGCGCACATCGTGCGTTTGTTTACCCTTTGAAATGTGCCCGCGTGTCTATTTTTCCCTCGACCTCAACCAATGATGACGCGAGCTTGGATGCCTTGTCATCGCTCGTCCTCCACGCGTTCTCTATGTGGCGCTTTGATTGGCGTACCGCTCTTTTCGTTCCGATGCGTCAGATATGCATTTTAGGACTGATTTTAAGCGAGCTACAACGTCGGCCCGTCGCGAGATATGTGTAAATGCAACAAGTTCTGTCTTGTTTTATGTTGGCTGGACCAGCATGTTTACTGCAACAAAGAATACAAAACTCTTCGAAGATATTGCTTATCTGGATGAGAGTTGCACATATCAAATACGTGCAACTTTTATTATACTTATGCTGTTATTTGCGCATCCCGATGATCAATTTCAATACTATACTTTGACAAACTGTATTCAGCGTGTCCTCCCAAGCAAATTTACAAGGTTTATTCATCGAAAAAAATAAAATACGCAATGCTGATACGCTCATTCTCCGCCTAAACGTAGCGCTGGTGGTCCGACCCGAATGCCGAAGTTTGAGAACTTTACCGTTATCTTTTTCAAAAGTCCAGAGGGATTTTACAAAAAGTGTAAGTGGGAAGACAGGGCCCATTCTTGGCAACTGGCACCATTCAGCTCAGCGTTGTCGAGATCTAATTCGGCCGCCATTTTCCCATTTAAAATTTCTCAAAACTTCTTAAACTTTACCATCTGGTTTGGACCGCAAGCGGTACGTTTGGGCGGAAAGTGAGCGTTCAGAATTTAAACCCGTAATTTATTTTTACAATAAAAGAAAAAACTAAAGTTTATTGGGGGGATATCTTGCTTTACTAGAATGACTCGGTTCAGAAAATATCTCGTATGAAGTAGTGAGTTTTTTTTTTAGAGACATGTGGGCTTCCAGCAGTCTTGTACATGTTACTTGAAGAAAGTAAGCGATGGAAATTACTCTCGCTTAAAAAGGATTTAATTAAATTACTTGACTGCTCGAGAAGACAAGTAATTGACGGTTACTTGAAAAAGTAACCGTTACTTTTTCGATTACATCAGATTTTCAAAACGACAGATTTACTGCCGGTTCGAAAAGTGATCTTTCGTGCCGTCCATTATTGGATTAAAATCACCAGATTATAAGCTACTCATCTTCGTTCTCCAATTTTGGTAAACCGATCCTCCAGTCGGTAACTTGGTTCGAGGATTCCTTGGTAGGAAACTTGGAAAAACAGATGGTACCATTAGAAAGGGGAGCGTGGAATAATAAGTTTTTTATTTATTGATACCTTTCAGGCCTGAAGGCATTACAGATAGGGGTGGGCATAGCAACAATCTACAAACAAACAAATATTCCTAACTAGTGAGTTAAACAGGACAAAAATATAATTTGAAAGAATACACACGAACAGTTATAGAGGATGTAGGAATTCGCGTACCGCCGCCGATTCGCCGTTTCCCACGTGGTCCGTCAACAACCCGAGTCCAGCCTGGTTCTTTCACGGGAGCGGGATTCCGCTCCCCGTTTATTGGTACATAAAAACACAACGCTACAAGACAATCAATCTATACTACAAATACACGCGACATTACTCAAATATTTACAAACGTACGTTAAGCCCAAAGCTAAACACAAAGAGAGCCCCTAGGCCTCGTGTCCCGCTATTGCCCGAGAGCAGTTGCTTGCACTTGCCTATCTTGAGCCCGGCCGGAATCCTAAGAGACTCTTGCCTCCCGGTTACCCGACTATCTCGACCGAGGGGCGAGGAGGTTTTCTCCTCGCCCGCCATGGGGCGCCTGCAGCGCCCATCCAGTGGCTAGGAGAGAAAGCGGCACGTCGGGACGCAAATTCGAGATCCCGATCGACCCCACAGCGACACGACCCATGTGATCGTGTCTGAGGCGAGGCAACTGCTTAGCTGCCCCGCGGCACCTATGCCAGGTTGGTTTGAATAGGCGCCCTCGTGAATGCACGGTGCGCCATACTCCCCTCCTCCTAAAAATCGAAGTACGCCGGAATTCAGACGTACGGCTAGGCTGCTCGGGAACACCGTCGCTTTGTTTGGCCTGGAGACCCCCCACGCACGCACACCCACACCACTGATCCCATGGGTCGTCCTCCCTGAGGTCCATCAGTTCGCCCCGAGGCCTGGGGTGCGCGGCCACCGCACCCCTCACCAGTAGACTCGTCGACTTCGGCTGGCGGTCGGACCTCCGGGACAAACGGGGTCCTTGAACAGCCCGCCTGGCCAACCATGAGACTGCCCCCCCCCCCCCCCCCCCGGAGAGGTGCACCGAAGAGGGACTGCGGTTTGTGACCCAGCTGCGACAGCCCTCCCGGAGCGATGCGGGGCTGGAAGTCCAAAGTCACTGAGCACTGCACCCCGGCGTCCTGCGTGGCGTCGCGGACGTCCAACGAGGCTCCCCCAGCTGTGGTTCCGGCCGGGGAATACGCTGCCCGAAGACGAGGAGTTCAGCCCAGGCTGGTGTTTGTCCAAACGGCGACTCATCCTTTCGTCGTCTCCCAGGAGAGGACCATTCGGTGCACACCAAGTTGCGTCTCGAGGCAGTTTACCAGCCGAACGCCGTGCACAAAAATAAAAACATTGAAAGCAAAAACAAGAAAAAAAAAACACTGAGGGTTCCGAGGCACCCCTCCCCCCCCCACAAAGGAAAAAAAAAAAAAAAACAAACAGAAACAATGCCGGGAACGCCGATTTCGGATCGTTCACCCTCTTCTTCCCTTTCCCGGGCCACGCACTCTACGAGGTTCCGATCCCATCGGGTTGCCTCCGGCTACGCGTGTTGTAGCGGTGCCGCGGTGGTCCCAGGAAATCGTGAGATCGTTGGTGCCCGCGAATGCCCCTTTGCGGCCGCATAACCGGCTCATCCCCTTCCCTGGGGAAAAAGGGTTTCAGTTCGCCGATGTGAACTGTCCCGCGGACGAGATCAAATTCTGGTCCCTCAGCGTGTATGTCAGACGGGACTTCTGGAAATCGATGACGAAGGGGCCAACCCACTTGGGGGCCAACGCCGCGAGAAGAACTTACTCGCATCGCTCTGAACGTGACTTCGCCGAAGAACGAGTGTCGCCCACCTCGAACTGCGCATCGCGGTGCGCTTTTCCGTAGGTGTTCTTCTGCTCCGCCCGCGCGCGAGCCCTGTTTCCACGAGCGGCGTCCAGCGCCCGCGACAGTCGCTCTCTTGTCCGCGTCGCGAATCCTCGTGCGAGGGCACCGCTCTGGCCGCGCTCTGTCGCGGGCGAAGAAACCGCATCGGTCGGCGTAGAGAGTTCTCTGCCGAAGTTCAGCAGCGCGGGCGTGAACCCAGTGCTGCGGTTGAGGTTGGACCGCAATGCAAACGAAATCGAATCCAAGTGCAGATCCCAGTCCCGCTGCTTATGAGCATACGCCCCAAGCAACGGCTTGATGTCGCGGTTCCGCCGCTCGGTCACATTTGCTTGGGGATGGTACACGAAGTCTTACAATGCTTAATCCCGAGGGCCTGGCAGGTGCCGCGAAGACTTTCGAGCAAAATATCGAGGCGTTGTCACTCACCAGTCTCTCGGGGAACCCGTAGCGGCACCAGACCTCGGACAGCCTGCTCAGGACTCCCTTGGCTGTCACCTTCCGCATTGGAAACATCTCGACGAATCCGGTGAAGTGGCAGGTTACTACCAACACATGTTGGTAGCCTCCGCTTGACCGCGGCAGGGGTCCCATCAAGTCGCAGGCCGCGATCTCCCATGGCGCGTACTCACGATGGGCTCGAGCAGGCCGGGTGGCTGCCCCCCCTGGGCTTGCGCTCTGGCACACATGCGACAAGCCCAAACCGCCACAGCGCCCCTTCATGCCCGGCCAGGTAGCGAAACGGCGCAGCTTATGCCACCGACTTCATTGCACTGCCGTGACCGTCCGCATCGTGGTAGTGACGCAGCACTGCACTCTGAGATAGCGGGAATCACGGCCTTGAACGACTCACTTAATCGCTCTCTTAGCGGGAAGTAGCGCAGTAGGACGCCGTCCCATCGATCAGGTAGACTCCAGCTCACCTGCTTCAATGTCTGACTCCTGGGCGGTGGCACTTGGCGCCCTCTCGAGTTGTTCGCGAGTGCCGGAAGGTCTTTTCGCCTGTCTGGTCAGGATCCATATCTTGCCTGAGCCGGTCGAGATAGCGCAACAAAACGAATCGCTCCTGCTGTGCTTCGAACAGTTCCGTTCGGTTGAACGCCGGTCCCAGTGAGGTAATCGCCTCAGCCAGCTGCGCGACGCCGCCACATTGAGGGAGCGGAGCGTGAGGCGGGAGTTCCCGTCTCCCGGTGGATGGCCCCGCCTCCGTAGTCTGCTGCCTCGCTCGTGGGGGATCCACGGGTGCGCGGGAGAGCGGGCGCGTCGGCCACCACATTTGTCGTGCCCTTCCGGTAACCGAATTCGTTACTCGTACTTCTGCAGTGTCAAGGCCCAGCGCGCCAGTCTTCCGGCGGGTTCCTTGATTCGGGAGAGCCACGCGAGGGCCATATGGTCCGTCTCGATCGTGAATTCCGTCCCCTCGACATAATGATCGAACTTCTTGAGAGCGAAAAATGATGGCGAGGCATTCGCGCTCACTCACCGTGTAGTTCTTCTCCGCCGGGTTCAGCGCCCGGCTGGCAAATGCCACCGGGCAGGATCTCTCCCTCTGTCTCCTGCAAGAGCACCGCGCCGAGTCCCTGGTCGCTGGCGTCCGTCTGGATCGTGAAGGGCCTATTCAGGTCTGGCAGTTTGAGGGATGCTGTACGCGCCAAGGCCTCGGTCAGCTGGAGGAACGCCTCCTCCTGCGGCGCCTCCCAGCTCCAGGGAGCCGCTTTCCTCAGCAATTGCGTGAGGGGTGCCTGCATGGCTGCGCAGTTCGGGATGTAGGCCCGGTAGTATCCTATCATGCCGAGAAAACGGCGCACTCCCCCGACATCGGTAGGGACTGGGAACTCCAAGATCGCCCGCAACTTGTCCGCGTCGGAGGAAACTTTTCCTCTCTCGATCCGGAATCCCAACAAGCTGATCTCAGAAGCTCCAATTTGGGCTTTAGTCGGGTTTAGTGTGAGGCCGGCGATCCGTAGTTTGCGCAACACGTCCTCGAGGTGACGAAGGTGGTCCTCGAAAGTTTCCGAGTACACAATGATGTCAGTCCAGGTAAGCGAGCGCGTGTTGCCACTTGGCATCTCCGAGCACCCCGTCGATCAACCGCTGAAATGTCATCGGTGCACCTGTTATTCCGAACGGCATCCGAGTGAACTCAAACAAGCCTCGGTGACACACGAATGCAGTTTTGCTTTCGTCGCTCGGGCTCATCTCCACTTGGAGGTAGCCTTTGCTTGCGTCGAGGGTAGTGAAATACTTCGCCTTCCCCAGATTCGAGATGATTTTTCGATGCTCGGAAATGGATACGCATCTTTTACGGTCACCGCGTTCAAGCGCCGATAATCGACGCAGAGTCTCGATGTTCCGTTCTTCTTGGGCACCAAAACCACCGGGAATCCCCAGGGTTCCTGATGACCGGCGAATGATTCCCGACTTCAGGAGCTCATCGACTGCGGCATCTATCGCTTTTCGCTTCGCCAGGCTCACAGGACGCGGATCTGGACTTCCAAGGGCGTGCGTCCCCAGTTTCAATGCGATGTTGCACCTGCTTGGTGCAGCCCGGCTGTTCGGTGAACATTTCGTCAAAGTTGTGCAGCAAAGCCGCCAACCTCTCTCGCTCTGGTCGGGACAGTCCATCGGCATTGGCCAACGGGTGGCCCATTGCGTCGCAGTGCGCGACGGAGCTCGGAGTTGGGTGACTCATGGCGTCGTCGCGGTCAGTTCTTTCCTGTCTGTCGCTTTTCCCAGCGCTGCCGCCCATGGTCTCCGTGGAGCTTTCTCGGAAACTTGAAAGGGGTGCCTGTGCCCCCTCTCGGTACCCGCCACTTGCCACGTCAATGATGATGCCGGTGTTGGCCAGGAAATCCCGTCCAAGAATGATGGGCACCGTCAGCCCGGCCAAATGGACGAACCGCTGTCTCTGCGCGCGTTGATTCCAACGTACCACGAGACGCACTGCTCCCCTCGATGTCGTCGACCCACAAGCCAACTGGAAAGTGGTCTCCCCATGCCTCACCCGAACGGACTTCTGTTGGAGATGCCTGAGGACCTCGTCCCCAATTAGCGACGCACTAGCCCCGCTATCCAGAAGAGCTGCGAACTCCTTTCCCGCCACTGTCAGGGAAATAAATGGGGCCGCGGTGCGTGTCGCTGTTCCGACTCGATACGCCGTCGGCACGCACACCGTCGATGGGATGTCGGGGACCCGCTCGTTGGTCTGTTTCGCCGCCGATAACTTTATCGGCGGCCTCCTCCGTTTCCCGAAATCTCCCTTGCGCAGTCGCGCCTATAGTGCCCGATTTCGTGGCACCGGAAGCAGCGGCTTCGCCAACCTGGGATAGGATTCTCCCCAGTGGGGCGTCCGATGCGCTCACCCCTTTGTGGCAGCGGGTCGGCGGCAGCCTGCTCCTGTGCTGCGGCGATCCGTGGTGCGCCGGTCGGCCGGAATTCCGTGGCGTGGAGGGCCGCGCTCCCTCCTCGGCGCGATCCTGGCTCCAAGGCGTCGTCCGTGAGCTCCCAGGGATTCCCGCTCGGCTCCCCGCGGGCCGCCGCCATTGCGGCCTCCCCTCGTCGATACCCACGTGGCACCGGCCCGTGCCACGCGCATCGGGGTTCGAGCGTATCGGTTGGAGCTGGGGGAAGGTGGTACCTGCGCTCCGCCAGTATGTCGGCCTGAACCCTGCGCGCCTCCTGTGCGAGCTCACCAGACTTCCGAATGGGCGCCCACGCAGATACCGCGAAAAGGTGGGATGCGCCTGCCTCACCACCCGCTGGACCTGCTCCTGGTTCGTAGCATTCGGATCGGCGATCTGCAGGAGTTCCTGCATTGCCCGCAGGTACTCCGCGAAGGGCTCAGCGGGAGCCTGCGTTCTTTCCTCCAGTTCCCTGCGCATTCTTGGCAGGTAGTCCCCCGGCAAGAATTCTTGTCGGAAGAGGGCCGTGAACTCGTCGAGTGTTCCGGCTGACTCGCCCACAAGGCGATGCCACGTGGCCGCCGGGCCTACGAGAGCCACCGGCAGAACCCTGCCTAGCGTCTCCTTCTCGGTCAGGCCGGTAGCCTTCCGATATCGCTGGATTGCCAGCAAGAAGTCGGTCGCGCTCATTGCTCGATCGCTGTGTCCGCTGTACTCCGGCACCGGAATACGGATGAGGGTTTTCGGCGTCGGCGTTTCCCTCTGCATGCTCTGTAAGGCGTGCGCGAACGCCGCAACCAACGCCGTGAATTCACGGGACATCTCCGTGTTTTGCGGCATAGACACCACCGGCGACACCGTCGGCGTGTCCGGACTCAGCGCTGCAGTCATCGCCGCGGGGTTCCGCTCCGCCAGCCCCGTCGATGTCGCGACGTCGGCCAAAAACATTAAATCTCTTAGCGCGAAATTACCCGCGGCCATCCCGAACACTTGTTTGGACGTGCCCTTTCCACCTTCAAAGTGCCGCGGTATAGACCCGCCAACCAGGGGGACCGCCCCGCGTGAACTTTCACGCAGTGTCGTCGGCGGACGTTGCGACCGTAATTACGGCTCGCCTGCCCACGTTGGGCGCCATTTGTAGGAATTCACGTTACCGCCGCCGATTCGCCGTTTCCCACGTGGTCCGTCAACAACCCGAGTCCAGCCTGGTTCTTTCACGGGAGCGGGATTCCGCTCCCTGTTTATTGGTACATAAAAACACAACGCTACAAGACACTCAATCTATACTACAAATACACGCGACATTACTCAAATATTTACAAACGTACGTTAAGCCCAAAGCTAAACACAAAGAGAGCCCCTAGGCCTCGTGTCCCGCTATTGCCCGAGAGCAGTTGCCCGAGAGCAGTTGCTTGCACTTGCCTATCTTGAGCCCGGCCGGAATCCTAAGAGACTCTTGCCTCCCGGTTACCCGACTATCTCGACCGAGGGGCGAGGAGGTTTTCTCCTCGCCCGCCATGGGGCGCCTGCAGCGCCATCCAGTGGCTAGGAGAGAAAGCGGCACGTCGGGAGCCGAATTCGAGATCCCGATCGACCCGGCAGCGACACGACCATGTGATCGTGTCTGAGGCGAGGCAACTGCTTAGCTGCCCCGCGGCACCTATGCCAGGTTGGTTTGATAGGCGCCCTCGTGAATGCACGGTGCGCCATAAGGATACAAAAAATAATTGTAAACAGCAGCTCAAAAATCAGAGCTCTCGGCAATCTTGACTACGGCTGCGGGAAGGCGATTCCAGTCCAGTGACGTTTTGGGCAAAAAAGGCTGAAAAAAACGTGATGTATGACATTGAGCAATGCCAAACTTATATCGATGGTCGACGCGCGATGAGATATAAGAGGGTTGTATTAACGAAAGCTGACGCATTGACGTGTTAAGATAATAGATCTTGTTAAATAAGCACAAGCGTGACACTTTCCTGTGAAGAGAGAGGCCAGGTAAGCAGAGATTGCATTTTATTGCTGATACGCTGGATGTACGGTGATCGAATGGCTTCAAGTGATGACGCAAGTGTTATACCAGGGTCCCAGATAGCTGCGGCATATTCAAGTTTACTTTGAACCAAAGATTTGACAAGCAATTTTAGAAATTTCAGATATAAAATTACTGACGTGATTACTTCCTAAAAATACGCCGAAGATATTTAATTGCTTACGTGTAGGAATGCGAAACACGCAGCGCATTCATACAAGCAGCGCGCCACGTCTTTTTTTTTGCACACGGCGCTCCGGAGGTGACAGCACGCTCCCTCACTGCGCAGGCGCGGCGCCCCCGCCGGTTGCACGGGTTCCGTGACGAAGCATCTGCGTTGCTGTTCTTTTCTTTGTGTTTTATTTCTGAGGCGCGTCTGCTTTGACCTTCAGCGGCGCGTGCTTGATGACGTATTTTTATGGCCATCTTTCGGGCACAACGCCGACGCCGCCTTTTCGCGTAATGAGACATATAAGGCCTTCGCCTTAATAGAGGTATTATAATGAGTACAAAATTAGTCAAAAAGTAATTGATTACCTGTAATTTGGTTACTTGTAATGAGTGACCGTACAAGTGTAGCAGCCAGTCCTCGGGCGAAAAAAAAAAAAAAAAGAGGCAATATTGCCAAACACTTTCGAAACTCTAGTTCGACAGGTGGCACTAGTCAGTTTAAAACTCGTGTATTTTTTTTTTTTTCTCAGTAGCTTCTACCCATTGCCTCGTATATGTTTTTTAACGTTTAAAGCAAGTTCTCGTCGTCGGTATAGTATTGTCTGGGCATAAAGATTGGCATAACCATAAGTTCGGGGAGTTGTGCTTATTGTTGTGCCGTCTTTTTCTAAAACAATTATCGTAATATCGACTGATTGAGATACTTATTTGATAGTTATTTTGTTAGAACAATTATTAAATATAAATTCTGTGACTCGACGTGCCTCTTCGACGAACGCAAAGAGTGAAAGCTGCTGAAAATTTTCAGTTTCAAGATTTCGCGCGAGATCTGCTTTGAAGCGACTGAACACCCCTCACCGCGTCTCACCTCCATTCCGAATCTGCGTTTTGCCATCTATGCAGATGACATAACTTTCTGGTCCACGACAGGCAGCGTCGGGGAGCAAGAACATACACTACAATGCGGCCTCGACGCTGTTCAGTCTTTTCTAGAAGACGTTGGTATGACCGCTTCTCCGGAGAAGACTGACTACATCGTGGTACTCTCTGGCCCCCAGCACCTCGCCGATTAAACGCGCTGCCTTTACGACTTAACACTAAACAACACCACTATCAGGCGAGAGCGAACTGTGTGCATTCTCGGACTATTCATAGACGAGGACGGCAGAGCTGGGACATGGATAAGTAGGGTCAAGAAAGAAGGCACCCAAATCATTCACTTGATACGACGAGTCACGAACCGCAAGTGGGGCACAGGCGAAAAAGAGACCAGACAGCTCGTCCAGGCTCTCTTCTCATCAAAGATGCTCTACGGCTACAACTACTACTACCTAACACAGCGCCAACGCGACATCGTCGACAAGGAAGCGATACGGCTTATCCCAGGCCTTCTGAAGCACACCTGGCTACCGGACCTATACGCTCATGGAAATCTCAACAAGCTCGAGGATGTAGCTGAACAACTCATGTCTGCACAGCTCACTCGGTTATTGGGTACAAAGGCAGGCCACACTCCAGAAAAAAAAAGGGGTGTAGACGTTTCACCCCTTGTCATATATACGACACCTCAAAACTTCAGTTCGACGTACAGCGCACTGACGTAGAACTGACTGCCCCAACTTTTGCGAGAGGGTTGATGAAGGTGCAATATAACATATTAAACAGTTAAAGTACGTATCAAAGTGTACAGGAAAAAAACACACAGGTTTTGCAGTTCAGCCTAGAAAACCCCGATAACTTTTTTGCAGTCAGTCACGCTTACATTAACTATTTTAATCAGTTGTACAACTCGGCTATGAAGCCGCTCGCGAAATTTGGTAGCGTCGGTACAACACCAGTGCGCTTTACATCCAACTGAAGTTTTGGGGTGTCGTATATGTGACAAGGGGTGTAACGTCTACACCCCCTTTTTTTTAGAGGCCATTCTCCAAGAGATCGGGCGCCTACCATCGTCCGCACCAAAGCCTCCGCCGCTGCCACCACCACCCTGGGAAAGGCATGCACGTCATCTGAACAGCTGATGCTCCCTTACCACGACGCATGGACGCCGACCATCCAGAGCGACGAGCATATCATGCCAGGGCGCACGAGCGGCACGTTGCTTCCCTGGACCCACGACGACACGTCGTTTACTACACGGACGCTGCTAGCGGCCTCGTTCCTGCCCAGCGCCCCCAACGTCGGCTGCGTGGGTTAATATTACCCACCCTGATGTGTGGTCCCCTTAATGCCCACAGGAGCTGGCATTTAGGGCGCCGAGTTAGAAGCCATTGTACAAACCGCCCATCATGCTGAACACAACCGATCAGAAACATCAACCACAAACATCACCATCTACACAGACTCGCAAGTGGCCTACTGGAAGTGCCGCCACGCATCCAAGTCGACCAGCGACCGCGTGCACAAAATCTACGGCATCGCGTCCCGCCTGCATACCAACCACCACACTCAACTCCGTGTCGCCTGGGTACCCGCCCACTCGGGTATTCGCGGGAAACGAATGGGCCCATAACGAGGCGCGTGCAGCACTGAGCAAACCTTCCGAGCCAATCGTACCCACCATCTACAGCGGGCCCCATTTCGATTTTTCGCAACCCGACGACAGTCAGCCGGACTTCACTGAGAGAGCCGCACTCGCCAAGCTGGAGCGAAAGAAAATACTCCGCAACCTGAGGACAGCGGCCTCCCTTTTCAACAGGCACAACAGAATGATACCCTCTATGCCAGCAGGAGTGAGCCGCAAGGCCCAGACTCTCGTCCGCCGTACCGCCACGAACACCCTTATGCTGCCGGCCCTACTCAACCGCATATTTCAAGAAGACCCGCAGCAGGGCTACTGTACAGCATGAAACACCTTTGCGACGACGCAGCACGTTATCTGGGAGTGCCCCGAGCACGCTGCGGCTCGCTTCAAGGCCCTTGCTGACATCCCGGTAGCAGACCAGCCTAAGGACTGGTCTGCTACCGGGCTGGGTGACCCCACAGGACAAGCCGCCGCCTACAGTGCGGCTCCTGTGGAATCAGCTCTGCAGCTTCTTCTATGCGGACGGCGGACCAGCGAGGCTCTTGCCCCGATGGCCATCGGTGACTGCGAACTCCCTTCAATAATCCCATTGCGCGGTCACGCTTTGGAGCATTTGGGGACGCTTTGCAGCGCCCCATAGTAAAACGGCCGTCGGCCGATCTCAGGCGCGGCTGTGTGTATGTTATTATATTTTTTTTTTTGCCGCTGCGGATGCTTTAAAGCAAGAGCAGCCATGTCTGGCATTAAATAAAGACGTTTTTCAACTTAACTCAACTCAACCGAAGTGTCACCAGGGCCGGTTTGCTGACCACTGCGGCTATCTCTACTGGCGATTTTCTCACCCGTAAGAGGGATTTTGAGGCCACGTGACCGGCTACGCGGAGACATAGAACTAAAGGTGCATAGCGTTCCAGGCAAATTGCTGCAGTAAATCCGTCCTCGCGTCTATTTATCAATTCCAAATTTGGGCACAGAAAGAGAGTGAACGGGCTTGAAATGTAAGTGAAATTATTCGCACTCGCTTACTTTAGGAGCGGCATGTAAAGTTATTCTTGGGGAAGGACGTGCTAAGCGATAGTTAAAGAAAACGACAGCAAGGCTTTCTTTAACCGATATAGTTAAAGAAAACGACAGGGGGAAAGAAAAAGAGTGTCAGAGACGCCTTTCACAAATGGAAATTCATCGGCAGCGTTACCATTCTTTACAATGTTTACAAAATAGGCATTAAATATTTCAGCTAACGCCAAACCACCTCTCGTCTCCCCCTCGATGTTAAGCTTAATGTCTGTAGTTTCGAAAGGGCCACGTCGCAGAAATGAGTTAAGCTTCTTTCATATAATATCTATTCATCGCTCATTTTCAAACGCAGCATAAAAAAAAAATGAAAGACACTTACAACTCCCTGTAATGCCGAATTAGAGCGCAGCTCTTGAGGAGGAGGAGGGGAGAGTACGGAGGGGACGGTATGCCCCTCCTCCTCCCTCCTGATCTACTCCTCCCCTGCTCCTCGCCTCCTCCCCCTCTTCTCTTCCTCCTTCCTCCTCCCTCTTTCTCCTCCTCCTCCATCCTCCTTCGCCTTCTCCCCCTCCTCCGCCCTCCCTCCCACTTGGTGCTTTATGGAAAACGTCCCATAATACAACGCGCGCGTCACCGCGGTGCATTATGGCACGTTTCCCATAATGCACCGCGCGCGGTTACGCCGACAGTGACGCGTCACTCCGACGCGTCACTCCAACGCGTTACGCCGACGCGTTACGGCTACCGTTACGGTCGCCGTCGCCGTCGGCGTAACCGTAACGCGTCGGAAGAACGCTTTTTCGTGACGCGTCGGCGTCGCGTAACGCGTCGGTGCAACGCTTTTTCGTGACGCGTCGGTGTCGCGTAACGCTTTTTCGTGACGCCTTGGCGTCGCGTAACACGTCGGCGTAACGCTTTCTCGTGACGCCTCGGCGTCGCGTAACGCGTCGGCGACGGCGACGCCGCTCAAGCCGGAAACGGCCATTATTGTATTAAAATCACCAAATTATAAGCTACTCATCTTCATTTCCCAATTTTGGTAAACCGATCCTCCTGTCGCAGACCTTGTTCGAAGATGAAGTGGTAAAAAACTTGTAATAAACAGGTGATGCCCTTAGAAAGGGGAGCGTGAAATAATAATTTATTTATTTGTTTATTTATTGATACCCTTCAGGCCCGAAGGCATTACAGAAGGGGGGTCGGCATAGCGACAATATACAAACAAGACAAATATATCTAACTAGTGAGTTAAACAGGACAAAAATATAATTTGAAAGAATACACACATAAACAGATTCACTTAACAAGGGGGTTACAGAGGATACTAAAAATAATTCAAAACAGCAACTCGAAAATCGGAGCTCGCGGCAATCTCGACTACAGCTGCGGGAAGGCGATTCCTGTCCAGTGACGTTTTTTTGAGCAAAAAAGACTGAAAAAAACGCGATGTGGGACAGTGAGCAATGCCGACTTTATATCGATGATCGACGCGCGATGAGATATAAGAGGGCTGTACTAAAACAAGCTGACGCATTGACGTGTTAAGATAATAGATCTTGTGAAATAAGCACAAGCGTGACACTTTCCTGCGAAGAGAGAGGCCAGGTAAGCAGAGATTGCATTTTATTGCTGATACGCTGGATGCACGGTGATAGTTATGTAGTATGAATCGAGCAGAACGGTTTTGTATGGCTTCAAGTGATGACGCAAGTGTTATACTAGGGTCCCAGATAGCTGCGGCATATTCAAGTTTACTTCGGACCAAAGACTTATAATGGTTACAATAATTTTAGAAATTTCAAATATAAAGTTACTCTCGTGATTACCTCATAAAAACACGCCGAAGACACTTAATTGCTTACGTATAAGAATGCGAAAGCATTCCTACACGCAGCGCATTCCTACAAGCAGCGCGCCCACGTCTTCCTTTTGCACACGGCACTCCGGTGGTGACATTACGCTCCCTCACTGCTCAGGCGCGGCGCCCCCGCCGGCTTCTCGGCTTCCGTGACGAAGCATCTGCCTTGCTGTGCTTTTCTTTGCGTTTTATTTCTGAGGCGCGTCCGCTTTTACCTTGAGCGGCGCGTGCTTGATGACGTATTTTTATGGCCATCTTTCGTGCACAACGCCGACGCCGCCTTTTCGCGTTATGGGAGGGACATAAAAGGCTTTCGCCTTAATAAATGTATTCAAGTGATTCAAAATTAGTCAAAAAGTAATGGATTACCGGTAATTTGGGTACTTGTAATGAGTGACCGTACAAGTCTGGCAACCAGTCATCGGGCGAAAGAAAAAAAGAGGCAATATTGCCAAACTCTTTCGTAACTCTAATTGGACAAGTTCGGGGAGTTGTGCTTATTGTTGTGCCATCGAGTTCTAAAACAATTATCGCCATATTGACAGATTGAGATAGGTTTTTGATAGTAATATCGCTAAAACAATGAATAAATATAAATTTAGTGACTCGACGTGTCTGTTCGACGAACGTAAAGAGAGAAAACTGCTGAAAACTTTCAGTCTCAAAATTTCGCGCGAGATGTGCTTTGAAGCGACTGAACACCGAAGTGTCACCGGGACCGGTTTGGTGATCAATGCGGGTATCTCTACGGTCGATTTACTCACCCGTAAGAGGGATTTTGAGGCCACGTAACCGGCTATGCAAAGACATAAAACTAAAGGCACATAGCGCTCCAGGCAAATGGCTGCAGTAAATCGCGTCTATTAATCAAGTTCGAATTTGGGCACAGAAAGGGGGTGAACGGGCTTGAAATGTAAGTGAAATTAATCGCACTCGCGTATTTTAGGAGCGGCATGTAAAGTTATTTATGGGGATGGACGTGCTAAGCGACAATTAAATAAAACGACCGGTAAGGCTTATGTCTGCGGAGTGGAATCGGCTGGAGCCGTCCACGTGACCTCAAAATCCGTCTTGCGTTAGTGTTCACCACCGGCCAGATGTGTCCCTGTCTAGAAACTCTCTAGAAACAAGTTTAGCTCTGGTTGGAGACGAGGGGTCGTGACACAAGACTGCAACTTTTGGTGATCTCTGCCCTTGAAGCTGTCGCAAAGCGACTCTGCGAGCGTGATGAGAAGCAGCCCTCTTACAGACGTAGTCCGTACAAGATGTGTTGGTTTTCCTCGCGGGCGCCACTGCCCCACCGTCAATACAGAATTTTTCCGGGTGGGTCCGGAGTCGCCCATATCTTTTTCGTGTTTGATGAGACACGTGGCCTTTTCTGTCGAGGTAACCGAACTATCTTCGGCAAACCTTATTGAAGAGTTACAGTTTACTGAACGAATAAAATAAAACACAGTCAGTGACAAGACGACAGATCTTCGCGTCGTCTTGTAGTTCCCTCTATTTATTATTTTAGTAACGTGTAATTCCATTAACGTGCTCGCTTTCTAAAGTTGTTGAAGACGCCGTGGTAAGATTTGTGTACTTTCTGTACATACTACCCAGAATTAATTCTTGACGTTCATAAGCCTATGGAATGTATACGTAGTTCACTGTTTCTCGAAAAGTAGATTGATTTCCCCATATTCATTTCAGTTCGATAAAAAAAAAAAGAAGTCCAAATCACTGCAATGAAAACCCGAAATTGTAACTTTCATACGTGGTTACTGTTCGCCCTTCGTTTTTTCTATCTCACTTAAAATGGACTAACAGCCAAGCCTATACAAGCACGCTCCTTATTGCATTTGACCGCACTTGGGCTGTATACGAACGATCGTGCTACCGGAGCACTAATCAAAGGTATACCCCTCGCGCTTGTATAGCGTTTGCTGATACTACATGTTCAAATTAGACAAAAAATGTAGCGACCAGAAGTCACGTCACGGGTGGGCTCATTGTTTGCCAGCCCAGCTCTTTGTTGGGGGTTTGCTCGCGTGTCTGAAGTATAACAAACATATTAGGCAGTTCGGAAGAAGAGAAGAGTGGGCAAGTGTAGTTTCACAAGGCACCAAGGCCTGTGTTCAAGTGCGAGGGTGCGAAGAAAAAGGCGTCTGCGCTCCAAATTTACGCGGGTGACGTCATCGTAGAATTTCACGACTCAAAGAAACAAAAAATTATTAAAAAAAACTCCGGCTGTCTGTTTATGAGAAAATGCCGAATCGGTGCTCCAAATTTAAGTCAAATCAAAAATCTACTAAAAATCAGTGAGTTTTTTTTTATGGAGATTATGTCGTAATTTTATTAATTAAGGAAAAACGTTTCATCTTTTTTTTTTTCTTTAAGCTGCGACATTTTTGTGGCATAATTGACTTGGATCATCGTCCCGTTTTCCACTGCTCTGTATCGCATCAGAAGGGGTTGACTTGTTGCCAAAGATTTTATTGGCACAAACCGCTGATGCCGCTGCGACGTGAGGCAGCGAGACACGCATCTCACAGTCGCAAACACTTCAACCTCTGAGATTGAACGAGGCTGTTTACGTAATCCGTGTTTTGTTTCGGCGTGTTGTCTCCAATCGATCGGTCTGCACAAAGAGCCAGAAGGATTCAATACGCCGCAGCGTTGACCCCGAACAATGATACAGTGGTTACTCGCCGTGTCTTTAAAAACTGGAAACTGCGAAATTAATGAAATTTTTTCATACTATTGATTACTCTGGCAATTGAGATACCGCGCCATTGACACCCTGACTTACTTCATTCACTTGACGGTGTGCCGCTGGCTCTCCGAGCGGCAAATTGTGTTCTTAAATTACAATTATCCTGGGGTGACAATGTATACCCGGCTCATTCTAGCTATTGCCATAAAATTCAAGTACAGATCGAAATGAAGATTGTCACTCCAATTTCAATAAATACGTTTTGCGCATACTTCCTTATAACGCCCGACAAGTAACGTGACATTTTTCGGTAACGAAGTTACAAATTCTTTACTTTTTTGTTGACAGAAGCGAATGGCGTAGTTTAGTTATGTTTAAACTGAAACACAAGACATAATATTTGACTGTTGTTTCCGCTGAACGTATATCTACAACACGAACTTTGTCCTCGCTGCAAGTCGTACTATATCCACAATCATCGATATGACTAGTGTTAAAATGCATGCTCGCCGAATACATTCATCCCATCCAATCTTTCCTAAAAGTTCACTTTTGCTAGCCTGGAAACAAGTAAGATTTAATATAATGATTTAGGAGAAGTCCCCAAGATGTACTAGATTTACGTCATAATAAATCGACTTCTACCTGAAATGGAGCACAGATCTATTTCGAGTGGAAGTCGATTTTTACATTTTAAGCGGCCACCAGTCGCCTAGGGGGCGCAAGCTTCACTCCAATTCAGGTCGAAGTAAATTTATACTGTGTAAAACTTCTTCACCTTGGGAACTTCCTCTAAATCGTTATATTTAGTCATTAAAGCGCCTGATCTCAGCTTTATGGTGTCTACAATTAAGACTTTTGTGGCAGCTGTTAACATCCGATTGCTCTACTGACAGCTAGCTTCTGGTTAGCTCAGATAGTAGCGAACTTCAATATCCCTGGGGAGGCCTCATTTTCAAATGCAAGTCAATATATTCTTGCATAATTAAGATGAACAAGCTTTGTTCTGTTTACATTTCACTAGTTTGTTTTACTATTGTTAGGTGCAAGTTAAGAATGCGGAGAAGATCACACAATATCCTCGTTATCACAGGCTACTGTTTTTCCTCAATGCGCAAGTAGTCCGGTACCCAAGCGCACATATTGCTGACGCCAAAGACCTCGTGATGGCTATCGTCTCTCCTGGTCGGTTCGCGGAGTGATTCGATGCCGTGTTTGGTCCGCGGTGGTGTTTTTTTAGCTAGCTCAAGCGTGAGTGCTTAGTTCGAGGAATGCAACACACTATACCTGTTTTCACCTCAAGAACCGTAGGAAAAAAAGTCCGGCTTCTCGCGGATGATTACTAATTTTCACCTTTAGGTGGAGATTTAAGATACATTTAGTAGCATTTTGAAGTGAATACAGGTTATCTTATCAAGGAGTACACGTTTCAAACGCCAAAAGCATCGCCTCTGCCTCCGACAACCAAATCTGGCGAGAACTATTTCGTGCGGCGTATGAACAATGCGCAAAACTTACTGTTTTCTTGAGGTGAAAACGGGTATAGATAATTTTTATCAGAACGATTATTCAGTTGACTTTTCAATGCAGGCTTGAGATATATCTAGCCGAAGTCTGCGACGGCTTGGTCCCCATATAAAGAGCGTTCTCCGATAAACCCGGATTTCGTGCATAATTCGACATATCGAATAATTCGACGTGTCGAATTATCCGAAGACTCCTATACTCAGAATTCGAAAATCAAATAAAATAATTTGGGCAGTCACTATACGATTCGAATAGGCCGATCTCACCAAGCTTTCGGGGCATCCGTGACGCCGCCATAACTTTCAGCCGCAGTAATGTCAGTCCGCAGTAGGCAGGTGGCAGAAACGTTATTAGATTAAAGGGCGGCAGTGTACGAGACGGCTTGTGCCGTCTTGTGCCTTGCACGTGCAAAGCCGCAGCGAGGTTGTCGCACGTGTCGAAAAACTATCGGGGAATTTCCTTGGTGGATTTAGATCGATTATAAAGTGCTCCAAGCTCGTGCCTTTGGTGCACTAAGTGCGAGCTCGCTTACACGCGCGAGAGTACAAACAAAACGCCCTCAAAAACCGCTCCAAATTTACAAATGATATTATGAATAAAGTTCTCTGGATGCATCGTGGTAGCGGTGGTGTAGTCAAACTATTGGCGACGTGAGCGATCGAAAGCGTCGCTGTGGTCGGCCCACCACAATTGGCCGAATGCTGACTATGACGTCAGCAAAGGATGTCTCATCGACGGAAATAAGAGGAATGTAAGAACTTCAATTTTGACGGTGTTGGCAGTGTTGATTTGAGAGCGCTATGATTTCAGGCTTCCATTATGCCCATTACAAACACCATCGAACTTGTTGTTCACAAGGTAATGACGTCACGAAAGGTAACCGAACGAGGGCGCCACCGAAACGTCTCGCCGCTAATAGGTGGTGATATTGGCCTATTAGAAACTCGAATATTCACACACTCCTAAAGGTGCCCTGAGGAGTTTTTTGAGATCACCTAAATATGGCGATAACTAACTCTGCTGACTCTAAGCATCCTAGAGATCCCTAAATCCCGACGATGCGCGGCCGAGTTTCCTATTAAGAAAGCAATCAAAGATCGCAACACACCGAATTCATCTTTGCCGGTGGTAGGAGCATGCTCCGAAACCTGGACCACTGTCAGTCAATATAAAGCCCCTCCAAATTGCAAAAGTAGCGCAAGGTGCGTCGAAGCACGAGGCACGTGCAACGTGCAGCCCTTGGGAAGATCCTGGCGGCACAGCGCAATACTGAGCAACTCTGTAACTGAGCTAAATTTCAGACGCCATGTTCTTCCCAGAAGTGAGGCGCGGCACGTGTCTCGAGCATTTGCACAACAATGAATGGCGCCACTTTTCCCAGGGTAGAGGGGCTGTTATAGTCGGATGCAACCTAAGAAGAACAATCTTTTAGCTCCACCCACAAGCGCATTGCGCCCATCTGAAGTGCCTCCGCCGTCGAGAAAGTAGTTCGCTAGCGACGTTGCTTTTTCTTCCTCCAGTAAACGTGTCTTAAACTACTACAATATTTATTTAATTCATTCAGGACGTTTAAATAAGTTAGAATACGTTTTTGTCAACGAAATAGCTGTTTAGTAAAGAAAGAAAGTCATGTCCAATGTACCGTCTTCCCAATTCATTTTCTGTCCAAGATACTGTCTAACATACCGTCTTCCAGCGCCTTCGATTGAGGGAAAGCGGCGAAAACGATACCAACCTTTCTCTCGCCAAAATTATAAATAACAAAGCACTTATAGTTCCTGCAAATAATAAATATTTAGTGATTTACTTAGTTTTGTGGGCTTTGCGCACGAAATGGGTGCCTTTATTTTGTTGGATGAATAGAAAACAAGAATAATTATACTTTTCGGGTTTTGACAAATCGGCACCCTCCCAAGTCATCGACACCACCACCGCGCCCCGCTAGAGTGCCTTCATACACACGCGCGCTTACATTCAGTGCAACAATGGATGTCTTCACCCTGAGACAGACAGACATGTAGGCACCCTACGCCCCGCTCTCTTTGTCTTCCGTCATGGATCCCACTGAGGTGCACGGCAATCTCAGCTCACCCCGCGGAAACCACAGCGAATTGAAGCAGCGGTGCCGGTACTATGTTGAGTAGCAACGTGGGGCAGAGGCGACAGAAATCCAACGAAGCAGACGACGTCCGGCGTAGCTTCTCACCTCTCAGCAGTGCTAAGCCTCGCGCCCGCTTCGAAATTTTCGTTGGCGATAGCGTCGCTGGAGTCTCACGTTGTCGCGCAAAAACTGCTGCAAACGCAAGCCGATACCATTAAGATTTCGTGGCGTAACCTCGGGCACGTAAAACACGGTGCAAAAAAGCAGAATAATTGTCACGAGAAAATAGCGTCGCGTTGCTAAGGCCAGCAGCCATGTTGAGCTTTTTTTTTCAAAAGGATCGCGATTGGTCCACGGAATCGTGACGTCATGAAAACGATTGGCTGGCGTTTCTCGGCGTAGGAATACATTTTCCTCTGAGAGGCATTTCCGGTTTTTTCTTAGCTTGCAATCAACTATAAGGAGTATTCACTGGGCGCCATATTTGTGGGTGATGTCTAGAGCGCATGCTCTGAACGAGCCCACATTAATAGGCTGCTAAGACCGGCAATGTTAAGGGTGCGGAATGCACGTTACAAAAGAACTGTGGAAGCTCGCCATCAGCACGCGCTCGGCAGTCGTGCACACAGCTATGGCCGCCAGTGAATACCTCCTATAGTCAATTAGCGGCGAGAAGTTGTGGTGGCGCCCTCCTGTGGTTCCCCCTTGTGACTTCATTACTTTGCAAACAACAAGTTCGATGGTGTTTGTTATTAGCATGGTGGAAGCTTGAAATCATTGCGCTCTCAAAGGAACACTGCCAACACCGTCAAAATTAAAGTTCTTTCATTCCTCTTATTTCCGTCGATGATAAATCCCCTTTCGGACGTCATAGTCAGCGTTCGGCCAATAGTGAAAGGCCGACCACAGCGACGCTTTCGGTCGCGCACGGGGCTAATAAGGTTCCTCGCGCCTCCGACTGGTGAAACCGTTAAGTGATATCTCGAATGCGCGCGGCTCGTTGCCCGTACATCCCGGACTACGATTCAACCCAGCGAGCGCGCGCTCAAGAGCTCGAGAGCTGACGACCGGACCACGACCGGACACATCACTCCCTCAAAAGAAAGGAAAAATAAAGTAAAAAAAACACGGTTTGCTGTTTTTGAGACGATGATTGCAGTATTAGCGAGTTTTAGTATAGGGGGCCCCACAGCTTTGGGTGCCCCAAACAGCTTGACACGACGCGGTGAATCTGTTG
The DNA here is from genome assembly GCA_013358835.2 of Ixodes persulcatus. NCBI lineage: Eukaryota > Metazoa > Arthropoda > Arachnida > Ixodida > Ixodidae > Ixodes > Ixodes persulcatus. The sequence goes on from JABSTQ010009984.1 coordinate 27,895, forward strand.
TGCCTGGAGTTCGTAAGCCGTTGCCTTCTAGCGATTTCTACACGCAAGCTTTTCTCCTTCGCCTTTCCAGCCCTCCTTTGTGCGTCTGTCTAGCTCTTCGTACAAGGCTTTGCGCTCAGGTGGCCGTGGATTATTTCCTCTGATGCTCTTTCACAACTTTCACCATGCAAAATATTTTTTCTCTTCTTTTGTGAAGCTTGCAAACGAATTTTCTAATTTAGGACAAAAGTAATTTCAAAAGTAGTGGGTAATTTTCTTGAAATTACTGCCTGAAAGTAATTCATCACATTCATAAATTACTAGTCTAGAGAAGTAATTCATTACATCACTCATTACTCAAAGAAGGAAATTAATTACTGTGATTTTATTACAGTAATGTGCCATCTCTGACGACCAAAATGGGTAAAAAAAAGAGTCCCGAGCACGAGATGTGCGCATGCATACTGTGAACGACTTAATTTTCGCGGGCTCAAATTTTCGCGAATCAGGCCAAAGCTGAAAATTTTAAATTATTCGCGGGTTCTAATTTTTTGCGAATCGAATGTAGCTTTCGTAGCGTTCACATATTGCCCGAATTGTTCGCGGGACGTATTTTTCGCGTTTGTAGGTGATTCGCGAAATTCTCGAAAATTAGGTCCTCACGAAAATTTAATAGTTTACAGCATATTGCGTCAATTTTTTATGCATATATTGGGTCAATCGATAGTTCTGCGACACTATATATAGTTTTTCCAAAACTATCGATAGTATCGAGAGTCGATTTATCGATAGTTTTACATCACTACGGCGGACTCGTCAAAAAGGTTATGAACACTTTCGCCTTCCCGCGGGAATTGGAGTCATGAAGCGAAAAGTATATTAGGCATTCTTACATCCGTGACCGTCAACGAAGCCTAATACGTAACACAAGAACCGCCTTACCAACCAAGGCAGTGATATTCCGCGTCGATTTTGCGGAAAGTTGGGCAGTAATCTTCTCAATCGAAGTGCAGAGTTTTCATTGGAAAAAAACTTGTGTCTCTCTTCACATGTGTGGTTACGTCCACGCAAGGCACGTAAAGCTTTGCCGTTGTCAGCGATGACATGGCACATGACACAGCTCACGCTCTTCTAGCCATAGAAGCCATAGAATAGTATATTGATGAACATTGACCAGTCTTTCCTAAAAAAAAAAAAAAATGTATCAGACGGAGCGGCGGCGCATTTCAAGAATCGCTTCCAATTGCACGAACTGTCTCGGAAGCCGTACTCTTCGACAAGATGGATCTTTTCAGTCACTGGACACTGAGAAAGCGCTTCTGGTGGAGTAGATGGTGTTCTTAAAGGGGCGGTGCAACGATATTCGTTTTGAGCGTTTTTCACTTTGTATGAGCTTACTGGCACTAGAGGGACCCAAGTACACTCGCACGCAACGCCACTGACAAAGAAACCTCTTTGTTGCGGTGTAATTTCAAGGAGAAAGCGAGCATTTTCTTTCAATCTCTCCTTCGCAAATTTTGATGACGTACCCTGGTTGTAGCAGCATCCTCCAGGGACGATATTTGAATGCGGCTCATAGATTGGATCCGAGCATTGCGTGAGCACTTGATTTGGGCTCCTGATAATGGATAGCTCGAGAAGCATTCGGGTAGTGGCCCGTGTCGAATCGCTGCGACGACGACAATAGCCGAGCCATAACAATGTCTGGAACTCAGCGCGTGTCCTTTGCTTTGCCAACCCCAGCGCGTGGCTATGATCAACATTGGCCGCGTATAATCGGTTACAGATCACGTGGCCGCTTGTTCTGGCTGCGAGTTGAGGGGGTGAACGCTGCTCGTTTTTCTTTGATTTTTTTCTGGGACTTCTATCCCGTGGGGTGAAAAACGAACGCCTGTTTCATAGGTCATTAACGTCAGGGATCCGTTCTGGGTGGTATTTGCGCAAAGTACAAAAATTGTTGCATCGCCCCTTTAAACACCACGCAACGCTCAGCAACTTGAGATCTTCGCTCAACTCAACGATTGCCACCGCTAAAGACTTTGTGGAGGTACTACGTGAAAAAGTAGCAAATGTCTGCATGTTCCACCTGTCTGCGGAACGTGTTCGAGAGTTTCGTGCGGTGAAGCTAGCAGAGTGGACCACCGTAAAACATGTGAGAGGTATCCAGGCATCTCATCCGTGGAAGTCATCATATGCCGAGAGGCCGGATGTATACATGGCCACTTGCGCAACTGAGAGTTCTAAGCTTATGTATGCATAGTTAGCGAATTTGCAGAGTGGGACCATTTTGTTTTTGTGAATTGTAAGCTAGTCAATGGTATTCCAGCTCAAAGTCCCTTTTCGCGTCAATTATACTCACCCTTTTTGAAAAAAAGAATTTGAAAAATATAATATACATGCCATAACTAACGCTAAAACTGTTTGGTGCTGTGCCGCTAAACCGCTATGACGAAGACGCCGGCTCGCTCCAAGTGAAGGTTTGTCGTAGCTTTCCCCGTTTGGAGGTCATATGTTACTCAATGTTTTGCCATCACAAGTTAGCTCAAGTCACTGCAAAGTGCCAAGGGGAGTTAAAAAAAAAAAGATGGAGTTTTTTTTTTAATTATCGACGCCCAATCTTGACACATTTTGAGAAATCAGCTGCATTTTCGCGTTAATACCAAGAAGACAATTAAGGGTGGGAATATTATCTTTTTATATTCGTAAATAATATTTAAAGACGCGCATTTTGATATGTTTTGTGAAGTAATATAAAAGATGGTTTATTTTCAAAAATATTGTGATATATGTCTCTAAAACGCGCTTTCATGCCATTTTTGATGATTTTGTTTGCATAAAATATTTTATTGAGATTTCTAATTTTTTTGTGTATGTGGTGTATATATGATGTATTAAAAAGATTATGGTGACGTGAACATTTTGATGAGAAAATGACAACTGTGCAAAGTAGCATCGTGAAAACTTCTCAACTTCCACGCCTCGAGCTTCTCTATTTTATATCTCAGCGAAAAACATTGTTACGGCGTTCATATATAGCTGAATGTTCGTCCCGAGAACATGGCTTTCGTATATATTTTTAACGAAAATATAAAAAAAATATGACCCGGACCATCATTGCACGAACTGACGTGGAATCACCCTAATGCACTGTAATTGGAACTACATGAAGGTTTCTGAAAAGTTGTAGTGTGTGAACATGCAAGTGATGCATATTTGTAACCGTTGTGCTACCCCAAACAAGGAAGCAGTAATTATAGCAATAGTTAAAGAGGGAGTTACAAAGAAGGGTTAAGACCGGAAGGGGCAATATATGACGGGATTCATAAATATTGCCCACAACTTTTGAAAGTCTGCCAGCTATACATTGCACTTCGGTGTCCCAGCTCATGTACTCATTAAGTATCACACCAAGAACCTTCACATTTTCTACAAAGGCAATATTTCGTCCTCGGAGAGAGAGCCCTTGAGTAGATGAAAACACTATTTTTGGATCGAAAACGTATTGCTCTCGTCTTATCTGTAATAATTACTAAAGAGTTTGAGATTGTCCAGTCACTTATCTTCTGCAGAACGCTATTTGCCGCACATAAAACGTGGTGCACAACTCTCCCCGAAAAGAATAAACTGGTGTCGTCTGCGTAAATTATAAAGTCTGCACTGTCGTTTATATTTACTATATCATTGATGTACAAGTTAAACAGAAGGGGTCCAAGGATGCTCTCCCGCGGCACCGGGCCCTGACGTCAGTTTCTTTAAGATAGAGCGCTCTTTATCTATCACGACACAGTGATGCCGATATTAAAAACAAAACAAAAAAAACCTTTCGATCATCGTTGAGGCTACTCCTCGCACCCTGTATGCATTTAATTTTTGAAGCAGAGCTTTATAATTTAGACGGTCGGAAGCCTTTGAAAATCAATGAAGACCCCCAAGGTAATCACTTTTATTTCGATGTTGTTTAAAATTAATTCTTTCTGTTTTAATAGCGCGAGTTTCGTCGAATGCCCCTTCCTAAAACCAAACTGGCAAGATGTTAGGACATAGTGTTTTTTGCAGAAGGTGTATAATATTGCGTGCATTGTTTTCTCTAGACCCTTTGAAAACACTGGAAGCACAGAAACAGGTCTTTAATTTCCTAGGTGGTTTTTATCCCCAGACTTGAAAATAACCGTAACCTTAGCGACTTGCATTTTTTTACGAAAATGGCCATTTTGAAGTGCCAGATTAAAAATATGTATTAAAGAAGGAGAAATTGATTTAATTACATATTTCAGAGATTTTATTTGAGCACCATCTTTGTCAGTACTTTTGCTATTTACAATCTTTCTAAACATTGCTGCCACTTCCTCCGCGTCGGTGGGGGCAAGAAAAAGTGTGTCAGAGACGCCTTTCACAAGTGGAAATTCATCGGCTGCGTTACCATTCTTTACAATGTTTACGAAATTGCTATTAAATATTTCAGCCAGCGCCAAAACACTTCTCGTCTCCCTTTCGATGTTAAGCTTGATGGCTGTATGTTTGAAAGGGCCACGTCACAGAAATGAGTTAAGCTTTTCTTATATAATATCTATTCATCGTTCATTATCAAATGCAGCATAAAAATACGTACGCTTAGCCTTACGTAAAGCAACTCGGTATGTGCACGCACCTAGATGCATGTAGTGCTATTCGTATCATATTGTTGAAGGTCCTGGACAGATGGCAATGCAAGCACCCGGAGCATGCGCGTGAGGATAGTTTTTTGCTGGTTTGCAAAGAGAAAGAGGCGGCCAGATGCCGTGTTCACTTTGTGATTTTGTTACGCCATTCTCAAATCTGGCAGGACATCGAGGCAGGGTGCCTCAATATCCTTTTGCTTAGTGTGATGCTAGAGTGTTTTAATGTCCTTCTCTCTAGGGTGATGTATAGGTGCTTTAATGCAATGCTCTTGTGATGCTAGGCTGCCTCAACCTCGTTTTGTTTAGGGTTGATTCTAGGTGACTTAATGCCGTTCTCTTTAGGGTGATGCTAAGGTGCCTTAATCTCATTTGGTGTATACACCAAAGGAGTTCAAGGCACCTTAGCATCACCCTACAAAAAACAGCATTAAGTCACCCTATAGCATCACCCTATATGGTGACTCAGTGCCGTTCTGTTTAGGGTGGTGCTATTTGTATTACCCGGTGCAGACGACACGCGCTCGCAGAGTATATACAAAGAAGTCTCCGGCAACGAAATTCCGCCGTAGCACAGTCAATCCACAGAGGTCGTGCCGTGAGACGCTCTATTGCGAAGTCTAGAGAGAAAAAAAAAAGCGTCGCAAGCAAAATAGGCAGATTTTACCACCCTAAGCAAAGCAGAGATAGAGAGATTTTGGCATTCTTCTGAGCATGCCGGCAGTCTAGCCATTACGACGAGAGATCTGGCAACCAAATTTTTCCCCCGTCATATTGTTACCAATTCATGGCCCACTCTGGATTAGCCACCCCGGGTCTGCAGTGACGTGTCATCGCACTGAAAGGGTCTCTCATTAACGTAAACGCCATTGACTCTTCCCACGCAATCGATTTCTCACACTTTGTTCACTCTAAAAAAAAAAAAAAAAGTGTATTCTTACATCCTTTGTTCCATATGAGACACCCCCAAAATTCAGTTCGACGTACAGCGCACTGACGTCGATCTGACGGTACTAACGTTCACGAAAGGCTTGATAGCCGTGTGGTACAACTTATTAAAATAGCTAATGTATATGTGCGCTGTACGTCGAACTAATGTTTTGGGGTGCATTATTTGGGACGAAAGGGCGTAAGGTGATATCATTTTTTTTAGAGTGTTGTGTGCCACAATCCTTAAAAATATGACCGTCTTTTATTATCTTTTCTTGTCTAAAAAATTGCTTTTCTATATTCCCATCAGCGCCACAATTAAACACCGCGGAAAGCGTTTGCTATGCGGGAACTGCACTGCAAACCCGTGGTGTAAATTGTCTTACTTTTTTTTTGCTGAAGAAAACTTGTTTTTGTTTGAAAACAAACTGTAAAAAGCGTATTCGTATGCTTTGTTATTGGATATCAATAAAAAGTGAGCGGTCTTTGAAGTGGTCAATATACCTATTGCTAATTACCCAAGCATCAGGGAGAATTCAGAGATTTTCGTTCCACGCGCCAAACGCGCATGCCTTCCCCGTACACAAAAGATTCGAAGTAAATAACCAAAATATAGCGTTGGCGAACGAGCGTGCACAATGCAATTTGTTTTAGGCATTTGCTTTAAAAAAGTTACTACTGCTGAGGCCAGCACGTGTGGAGCGTGGAGCACCAAACCCTGTATTATCCTTGATGCTTGGGTAATTTAGAAATAGGCATTACAGAATACCGATGGACAAGAAATGTTTTCATAACGCTACTTGTAACCGCGAATTTAAGTGGGCTCGCTCAGAAAGAGGTGGCGAAACAAGAACGAATCTCCCTGTTGTGTTATCACGAAGTCGGCTTGTTCTACATAAATTTAGCGGGTCACAAGCTCCATTGATCCGCCGAACTGTTTTATTTTAAACGGCCCGAAAGCGAAGCGCACATGAAGGAACCCTAGTGGAATTCGTGGACTCGTGGATAAAGCAGAAGAACGTGCCCACCGTGCCCATGATGTTTTTCCTTGCACTCAAGCCCGTACTTCAAACAGCGACCTTTCATATATTTGCCTCGTGCTCGGTTCATATCCAGACAAATACACAACAAATCCTGTTACCGACGCTTTTTGTTGTTTTTGTTTCTTTCCCGTGGCAAGAAACGTAAAAACAGGTCTTCCGATTTGAAAACATGGAACACGCGTCTGGATGACGATCCATCACGAGTCTTGGGAACACGTGCGGACGATGGTGCGTCTTCCCTCTCGGCTAATCAGGTCACTTCAATCACTGGTGGACACGGATATTGATCTCTGGCGCGCATTCGTGAGGCGGACGACGGATTGTTTATTGATGCCCCAGCTATCTCCGCCTCGGACGCGGAAAACGGTACGCAACGGTCTTTTTTCCCGGGTCCGGACCGAACCTGTTCCAAGCGGACCTCGGCATCCGCCACGGCTGCCTTAATCGCGGCGTATAGCGTCCCGAAGTCTTTGTGAGAGTCGCCAATAGATTGTCTCCGGCAGAGGTCGGCGGACGGTGGCCTGTTTTGTTCAAAACAAACCACGACGTCATCGTTTCTCACGGGCAAGAGAATCAGGGCTGGTTCAGAAACTTGCGGCCGACTACGACTGACTCCGGCACAACCGGCTTTTATGGCGCTTATGACCGCCATCGCTGCTGCTGCGCTGCTGTCGTGACGCAGCTGTTGCCATAGCAACCCGTAAAAGGATTAACGTCGCAAGTCGTTGCAGTCGCAATCGGTCGTACTCACGCATGTGTGTGAACCAGCCTTGAGACTCGCTCGTATCAAAACGGAAAGGGGCGTCTTTACTTCACCGCCCAGCTCTTGAAGCTTACCGAACGTGTGTTTTCAAACGCGGAAAAGTTTTTAACGGAGCTCCCTGATCTTAGAATTTTGTCCGTTTGTCCGCCCATCTCTAAATTGAGCGGGACAGTTAATGTCACGTTACCTGACGTCACGTGACGTCAAGTCACGCGACGTCACGGTATCACTTGACAGCTTGGCTTGACACCGCGTGGCATGAAATCACGTGACCTGAAGTTAGGCAAAAGATTTACCCCTAAATGTAACTGAGAAATTGACATCACGCGACCTGGCACCACGTGATTTTGCGTCACGCAACTACCCCGTTAAATGTAGTGGCAAAATTGACATTAAGTAACCTGACGACACGTGACTTCATGGTTCCACCTGCCACCGTAGGCGTGGCGTCAGGTCACAGGACGTCAATTTTTCCGCTAAATGTAATGGGAAAATTTTCCGTGACGTCACGCGTAAATTTCAAATGTCGAATAATTAAGCAATGTTCTTCACTCCCCAAAACGACTGTTTTTATGTCCTCTACCGTCTACGTAAGATTAAACGATCGTTCCTTCACTCCTGCATGCCATGCATTAGTTGGATGCTGAGGATAAAAGATCGTTGTTAATGTTTATCTCTCATGTTTTGTACTGCGCTGTCACGTGCAGAAGCGGGACAGCAAAAAAAAAAAAAGAGGAAAAAATATCTGGACTGTTTTTAGTAGGTCTTTGCTCATCCGTACACCCTCTCCCCTGACCTTGGTTTCAGCTGTTATAATTTTTGGATAACAGCGCCCCGCACGACTAAATATATTCATCACCTGTCTTTGCGCGTATTGAGCCTTTTTCGACGATTAGTTTTTAGGGTATCGTTAGTATGGAGCATCGCAGCAATAAAAACTGATACACCGGCACGATGCCAATGGATTCTGACCGGCGGAGGCATGTTAGGCTGCCCTTCATTTGTGGTTCGCCGACAACTCCCCTGACGGCGCTTGTTACTCGAAAAAGATAAAGTCCCTCGATACTTCTTTTAGGGGCGAAGCTCCTTAGGGTCTAGCCTTGTCCGTCCGTCCGTCCGTCCGTCCGTCCGTGCTCACATCGATTGCCATCCCATCTGTCTCCTTAAAAAAAAAGAAAAAAAATGTTTGCGCAGTTGCCAGGATTTGAAGCTGTGTGGGGAGACCCCAATGGATTTCTAGTCCATCGCCTTAACCACTCGGCCACGACTGCGGGACGAGTAGGGGGCTCTGAGATGTGGTAGTAACTCAAAAGCTTGGGATGTTATGGATGAAACGTTGCATGTAGCTGCTCAACGTCTATACAGGAGAGGGCGCTGCGGTCAAATGCGTATATAATCGTGTTAAACTTTGCATGCATTGGCTTAACGTTTATAGACGAGAGGGCGCTGCGGTCAAATGCTCAAATTCGTATATAACCACGTTCCATACCACACATTCTCTTTCTGACATGGACCGTTGACTTAAGTGGTGGAGATGCGTTCCCATGGCTTCTAGCGGACCCAAGCTGATCCGCTAGAAGAACCACTGGCTCTGAATTTCACCGACCATAAAGCAGTAATAATGAAGTCGAAACGCAACCCGGAACTCAGCACTACCTATGAGCAATAAAAAACAATCAGAACCACCAGCACTACCTATGAACAATAAAATCAGTATCAGCAATTCAGCAGCACCACCAGAGCTTCGCCCCAATCAACATCATTCACCACGTGAAGATGCGGTCATTTGTAGAAGTAACGACAACCAGTGCAAATGACAAAGCACGTTCCGCTGGAACAAAAGGCCGTCATTCAGTTCAGCCTTCTGCTGTGCGCCGCCATTCGCCTCCTGCACCCTGCACCGTCACGCAGTCGGCGCTTCAAAGAATGTCGCTACTTGTAATAAGCTTTTATCGAGGAACCTTAAAATCCATTGAGTTGCACTATACTGTACGTTGAGATATCGGGATTGCTCAGGCCACTTCGTCGACGGAAAGCGGACCGTACGGGTTATCATCGCAAGATATGGCTTTATACCAAGGCACTTGAAGACGGGTATACGTGCATACATCTGAAGTTACGCCAAACTGCACATTTTTTTTTTGTGCTGTATAGGAAGTTAATTAAAACTCTCTACGCTGTTCGTCGTTTTAAGGAGACGAGGTGACGGCCTGCCATAAGCGGTCCGGCCCACCGATTGCTCGCTGTCACGTCTGAAAAAGGGTCTCCCCAGAGCCACATACAGCCCTCAAAGCATGCCATGAGCCACACCCCACGGTCTTATCCAACGACCGATGGATTACTGTTAACCAAGGCGGTAAATTTCTTTGAGACTGGCATCCAAAAGCTTGCGCCATGTCATCATACTTACCTAAATTTGTGCGGCGATTATGGGAGACGAGGCTGTGGTATGTATGCCCGAATATTGGGTGCATTAACTTTTTTTATCCCTCTTACACCCTAAAATAATTTACGCCCTTTATTAAGGGTGTTAATCAGCTTGTCCCAGGGCTTACACCCTAAAGGTGTTGCAAGAACGCCTATGGACGACTGGTGAACAACCCGAAAGGAAGATGCTTGCTACCATAGAAACTCTCTAAGGTTATTTGTGGACGAGCAGCCTGTTCACGAGCAACAAGCACCGCATGACGTTCTCACATCCACAGAACATGTCAATGCGGCGAGAAAGTGATGGAGAGGAGGGGACGAGTTTGCGCGGGGACGTTAGAATGCCGAACTCTGATTGGAATGATTAGGGGGTAGATTTTAAGCCATCTGTCTTTGACCCCACTGCACTCGTCGAACGCGTTCGAATGCGAGAGCCAAACGCCCGACGCCGGCGTTTCGTGTTCTAACTTCTAACACGTTCGACGAGTGCAGGGGAGACAGAAGCTGCTAGTTTTAGGTCTGCGCACTAATCGTTCAGCCAGAGCTCGACGTTCTGACGAGCACACGCGCTGTCGTTTCCTCATCTCCCTCACTTTCTCGGCGCATACGGACGCAGTAACTCACGCGCGAGAGAGGAATCGCGACCCTGTTGGCCGCCTTATGGTACGTTTACACCTGAGAAGAAATCCGCTGCCGCGGGAGCGGATCCGCTCCCGGTGGCGGCGGCGACGAGCGGGTTGCGTTTACATCTATTACCTTCGAGTGGCGGCGGCGGCGCCGGCTGCGGCAGCTGTTCTCGTAACATCCCATCAAATATGATGAGAAGGCGCGAGAGTTCCCACCTCGACTGTCTCTCCCAGGCGTTCCTGCTTCCGGAAGAACGCGTACTCATGACGTAGGCAGCGTCGCGCTGCGCAAGAATGTCAGTTCCGGTCAGCGGAACGCCTTGTTCGGCGGCAGAAATAGATCCCGGACCTATACGGCTCCCCGTCGCGTTTTCCGCCCAGCGTTTCGCCCCAGCGGCAAAAGCTGGGGGGATTGGCTGGCGGATCCGCAAGTGTAAACGTACCATTAAATGCCATGCAAGCTGGCGGTGTGTTCCGTGAGCGGTTTACCGCTCCGACAAGAAAGCTGGACTCCCTTTCCGTTTTTCTGTTTGAACACGACAGCGAGCCGCGGCGAGCCGTGGTGGTCGGAGGGGAGGAAGCGATGTGACTGGCCCACCGCCACCAATGGAAATGTCTCTGTCCACGTGCTCGGTGCGCTTCGCTGCATCCGGGAGTGGGGCGACGCCGCGACGCCCAACTCCACGCACGCTTAGTCTTGACCTCCTCTCCACCCCGCTCGTGAACCTAAGTGCATGTCCCGTCAACGACCCGTCAACCAATCAGTGTCGAGCCTCGCGGCCACGCTGTTATCCAGACTTGACGAAACGCCGAACACTTGGCCAAAGAACGTTTCACGTGTAAATGAACATACGGTTCCTATTAGAAACTTGCTGAGCGTCATTGGAAACCACGAAATAAGTCAATTTTTATAAATATTTCAAGCGCTTGGGAAGCGCGGTGGTGCGCTAAGGTCACCACTCGCGTAACTCGCGCAAGGCTGGCGTTGCAAAAACTCAAACGATAATGGTATTGTCTGGGTTTTTGGCTGTAACTCACCTGCCTAACCCACAATAGAGTAGCTTTTATCGCATTTTTTTAAACAATCCGTTAGGTTTAAGAACACCCTGTATAGTTGTCATATAACATGTTATTAATTTGGGCCCTGCCCTCGGTAAAGAGTATCGTGAAGATTTCCTCGCCGTCTACAAAAATGTTCACTCGCTTAAATCGAATGGTTCGAAGGTCGCAAAGCGGCTTGCTAGAACAGCGTCTCAGCTGAGACTGGGTGAAAGAAAGCACTGCAAAGGCTGAGGCGCGCGAGCGTCTTGAGACGCAGTTTCAGTCCCGCTCAGCTCGTGCGCTGGCTTTGGCAGTGCTTTCTTTCACCCAGTCTCAGCTGAGACGCTGCTTCTAGCAAGCCGGCCCTGAACTGATTGCGAGTAACGTGTAAGGACCCAAGCGGCTCAATGGATCTTCACTGCCGATCTATACTCCATTTCACTCTAAGTTCAAACTTTGCCGACACTACGCGAAGCGCAACTTCGTCTGCTTCTTGCATAGAGGTCGCGATGATGTCAGAACGCCGAGCTCTCATTGGCTGATTGAAAAAAAAAATAGTGGCTAGCCCTCAAGGCACCTAGCATTGAGGACTACCCACTATTCTTTCAATCAAAGCCAATCAGAGCTCGGCGTCGTTCTGACGTCATCGCAAACCCTGTGCAAGAAGCAGACGACTTTCCCGCCTCATACGATACAATGAAGATAATCAAGCTGCGCCAAAAAATGCATCGTCACGGCGCTCCTTTTTTTTTTTTTGTGGGGTTGCTATGACCGGCTAAGCTAATCGCGCACGTAAGAAAAGCGCACGATTACGGCGACTTCACTGTGCGCGATTGGTTTAGACCAGGGTATTGAACCGAACCCGAACCGAGAACCGAAAACCGGAAAAACCGTTATTTTTGCACGAACCGGAGTTGAACCGGAACGAAATAATTTGTTTTCGTTCCGGAGCGGAACTGATATGTTTTTCATGCGGTTTTCGGTTCATATGCGAAGTCAGGTCGCATGAAAAGTGCGTGGCGAAAAACACAGTAACCTAAAAAATAAACAAAAAAATGTAAAAAAAAAACACTTATTTTTGCGCAAACCGGGGAAAGCCATGGGTTTTAAGAGACTAAGTGTCTAATATGTGTTATGTCCTTGATCAGGAATCTAGGATTGAAGACGCCAATGCTTGATTGTCCAACGCGATGAATGTCCACGCTACACATGCTCACCAGGCTACTTGAACTAAGAGGCTTCGGCGGAGGGTTGCTCTGAAAAGAAGAAAGCTCCAGGTCGACTGAAGACGTATGGGCGGAACTCAAAATGCTCGCAGTGTCGCTTCGCCCGTCAGAAGTGTCGACGATGCCATTGCAGAAGGAACGGCTCACTGTTGCAGATTTCTACGGCGCATAGCTGAGATATTTCATGGACACTTCCAAGATATTGTCGCCGTTGGCAAAGGTCCAGTCAATGAAAAAGAAGGAGCGACAAATTCTTGACACGGATGTCTTCTGTGCAGCAGTGTACAAGAATTCCCGCTACCGCCTTCTTCTCACCCCTTAGCAAAAGTACCGGGCCACGTTGCATTTGACAAAGACTTCGAGGCGGATCACAGCTCTACAATGCAAGCAGATTCTACCTTGTCTTCTGAAACTGCGGCGGCTCCAGAAGATCCGCAAGACGCCCTGGAAGCTCTCCTCAAGGAAAAATGAGTTGAATCTGGCGTGCACGTTCGAGGTACCAGTAGCCCACTTTCTATAGCATGCCTCCTGGAAATGCTAGACAAGGAGCCGCTGCTTTCAAGGGACGCTAACGTGTTGCAGTTTTGGGATGAGAGACGGGAGCGCCATCCAGAACTCTGCGCATTGGCGCAAGTAGCCCTGGGAGTGCCTGCGACCCAGGTCAGAGTGGAGCGAGCCTTATCAGCACTGAAGTTCATTTTATCGTCTCAGCGATGCCGTCTTTCCCCTGATATGATTGACGATGTCCTGCTTCTTCGGTCAGCTGCCTGACATTGAACTGCGCTTTCACGCACGTCCCGAGGTTCCCCAGCACTAGCTCGTTCGTTCCACACAGTAACGCAAGGCTTTGCTTTTTAAATGTAACACTTTTGTAAAATATGCAAAGTTTATCTTTTGCTGCCGTCAATTGTTTTTGTAGCATATAAGTACGAACCGGTTTGAACCGGTTTGAACCTTTATTTTTTCACTCCAGGATTGAACCGGAGCTGAACCGTTTTCCCCGAAGCGGAACGAAAACCGGAACGAAAAACATTTCGGTTCGACACCCTGGTTTAGACAGGGATCTAAAACGTAAAAGGTGGATGAGTGCCGTGATGATGCACTTTTGGTGGTGCTTGTATACCGTTGGCTGCGGTCGGACTTGAAGTGAAACAGGGTACGGCTGGGGATACGAACATTGTGAGGGGCAAATCGCTGTTTAGACGCTGATGCAAGACATGAAATGCAAGACGTCCCGCATAGTCAACGCACGACTGATCGGGAAAAGCAAAAACGTGGTACTAGTGACGTTTGAGAGTAAGAAACTCCCCAAGACAGTAATCTTTTCCAACACATTTCTAGGCGTGAAGGAGTACCTCCCACGCCCCATCGTGTGCTTTAAATGCACGGGCTTGGCCATAAGACCGATGTTTGCCCTCGGAAGGTGCAAAGGTGCGGCCACTGCGGGCAGCTGCACGATGAGGAAATGGAGAACTGTCACCGGGAACCCAGATGCCACAACTGTGAGGGCAAGCACGTTGCTACCAGCAATGCCTGCCCAAAGCGCAAAATTACGGAAAAAAGAAAACCCTCGTTGAAGCCTTCGGAGGCGCAACCCAGGGACAGCTACGCAGCAGCTGCCTCGGCGAGCACAAAGGAACCCAAACCTGCAGGAGAGATAAGCAGGACAGGCCTGCCTGCCTGGATGCCGGAATGGGCCAATCCTACACCGCCACAAACGCCACAAACATCTACGTTTAACGCCGAGAGGGAGGTCGACAAGCTTCAAGCCGAAATGAAGATGGGTTTCAAGGCACTTTTCGAGGTCATCGGGAAGCTCAGGAGGGAGATTGCCAAGCTGAAGCATGGCAAGTAACTCCGCAACCAGCGCTAGACGGATCACCACGGAACTGACTCGGATCATCCAATGGAATTGTTGTACGTTTACGGCCAGAAGTGCGGAACTCAAATTACGATTATGCAGCCCCCGCCCGATGTGCTGCTACTCCAAGAAACAAGGACCCCGACCATGACACTACCGTGTTACAACTTCTACACGAACCCTACCATCGAGACGGCCCCTAGCATTCGGGAGAAGAACCCTGTAACTAAGAGGGGCTGGGCAGCCGTTGGTATCCTACGACATATACCGCAAGCCCAACTGGATACGACAGCCCTCTGCTCAACTGACAGAGAAGTTGTTGCCGCGAGATTTAGGCATGGACGAACCAAATTCACTGTGGCCTCTGTCTATCTCAGACCAGGAACCAAAGCGGTAGACGGGGAGATGATGCAGTGGATCAAAGTGCTGATAAAACTAGCCGAAGGGGATCCCATCATTGTAGCAGGAGATTTCAATTCACCACACAGGTATTGGGGATATACGACCAACACGAGGAGGGGCAAAGATATTCTTGAAGCCATTGTTCGAGGCGGGGTTTAAGCCGCACGTCCGGAGGCTTCCTGGCTCGTGACGACGACCATTCCCCGAAGTGAAGAACCCAGGGGTCCAGTGGAGGTGGGAGAATTGGTAACGTAACGAACGGTTTAATTACATGGTTGCGATACAGTCGTCAAATCCAAGAGAACAACTAGAGCCGCCTCACGCCCCGCCTTATATAGGGTCCGTTTTCTCCCTCACTCTCCGCCAGGTCAGCAGGTGCGACCGCCAAGTGCGCTGCAGCAAAGTCCGCCGCGTCGTAGCCAGAAGTGCGTCGTAGCCATGGTTCTCCGCAGTTAGGCCAGGCCTCTCTCCCCTTCCGGAGCGCACGAACCCACACGCACACACACACACGTCCCGTTGACGTCACGGACGCGTTGAGACTCGTTCTGGGCAGGTTTCGACAGGTGGGCGACAGTCCTGAACACGTCGGGACTCGTTTCGGGCAGGCTTCAACAGGCGGGCGACTGTCCTGAACAGATCGTGACTCGTTTCCGCAGCGTTGAAACTCGGAAGAAGGTCGCCGAAGGTTCCATTCTTAACAGCCCCTCCGGGGCCAGGGAAACCTCGAATGGCCGGTGGTACTATCGCTGGCCTGAAGAGGTGGGCTTGGAGTAGGCCTTGAGAAGACGCTGCAAGCATTAAGCAAACTCCCAAACCTCTCACAGCGGAGGCATCAGCGGAAACGTCCCCCACAACACCACGCCACACCGCAGTCAAACGCTCGGAATCCGCCAGAGACCCGCCAGACTGGATTACGGATTACCAAAATTTGGTACTATTCCGGGTATCGAGACCCCCTGTCGCCAAAAAAAACTCATTTTTCCAACGAGGTCACTATGAACAAAATACAAAAGACAAAAACTCTTCGCAATTTGTGAGGTCCTTTTTGGGTTTTAACGAAGTGCCCCCCCTTAGATCCTCATTCCCGTGGATGACGAAGACCTCTGAGATCATCCCTACTATTTTTCGTGATGTCAGAAAAATCTGCTCAACCCATCGGCATTGCCGTTAAATTTGCCTTTCCTTTTTCTTACGCTGAAGTCATAGTGATCGATTTTCACGTGATTTGTAGACGTGAAAATGCGGTCCTTATAGCGCCGATAAAACAATCCGCCTTTTTCATGCGCCGTCACATTGGTCCTAGCCATCTCCTGAGCACTACCGCGAAACCCTGACACACTAGGGTCGCTCTTCTGCTCGACTGTCAAAGACACTCTGTCTACTCGTAGCAGAGGACCAAAGTTACGTGACGCCGGAGCTACGAGAGATCTTTACACTGATCCCGTCTTCCTCCGCCATTTTCCGCCGGCGCGTTAGGGACGGCGTACGCTTTCTAGTGCTACGAGGTCAGGCTGTTCTACAACCTGGTCCCTCTCATCCCGGTTTTCTGCCTCCAACTCTGGGAGTGCTTGCTCCCCGTCAGCTGCCTCTGGCTCTGGATCACCCGTCAACAAAGGGGCGACCTGACGCGATTTGGACCTTGTACACGACTGAACTAGCCCTTCTCCCAGTTGTTGACCCCTTTCGCGCAGCAGGAAATCTGACCGGTTAGAAAACAAATAAGGATACTCCAACGGGACTGTTTGCGAGACAGCCGCCTCTGTTACTAGCTCTCCGAACGGGCCAGTTATCCTTACTGTCGCCATAGGCAGACAGACACTGTGCTTTTCGAGCAGCTGCTTGATCCAAACTACCTTTCCAGTAAAATCGGATGGCCGTTACATACGACGGATGAACAACGTCCATCGTCGCTGCACTGTCCCGAAGCACCCTGCACGGCTTTCCGTTTACCTGGAGCTCGTGAAGATAGGGACGAAGGAGCTTCAGGTCCTCGTCACTACCGTTCACGTACGAGAACACAACCCGCGGTTTCTTACATCTGGCCGCTGTGTGTCCCGGCTCCTGACAGTTGTAGCACAGGAACGGCTTCCTTGCCTCGAACTGCCCTGTTGGGCTTTTCCGCGCCTCGTCTCCGTTCAAGTGTTCTGCGCTCTTGTCTGGGACCTTTTGTCCTGCTTCGGGCTTCTCGGGCCCGTTTTCTCGCGAGTCATTTCCCTGTCGGAAGGTCTTGCGCTGATCGCTTCGGCCGGATTCGCTTTCCTCTCCGCTCAGCTTTCTACGCGTTGCGTACTCTTCGGCTAGCTCAGCGGCTCTTTCGACAGAGTCGACTCCCACCCTGTCCTGCACCCAGAGCTTGACTGACTGCGGAATGCTACGAAAGAACTGTTCGAGGCACACACACTCGACTACCTTGTCTCGGCTTTCGTACACTTCCTCGCTCTTCAACCATTCTATCAGGTTGGTTTTAAGCCCGTACGCGAATTCCGAGTAGCCCTCGCTGCTCTTTTTGGATGCGTTTCTAAACATTTGACGGAACGCCTCGGCAGAAAGGCGGTACCGCTTCAAAAGGCTGGACTTCACCTTGTCGTAGTCGTCCGCGTCTCCAGCACTAAGGCGCGCGACAACCTCTGCAGCCTCACAGGGCAACAGAGTCAAAAGCCGTTGCGGCCACGTTTCTGGGGCGAAGCTCAACTTCTCACATGTCCTCTCAAAGTTAACTAAGAATAGGCCCACGTCTTCCCCAACTTTAAACGGCTGCATGAGCTTCTTCATTTGATACGACTCGGTCTCACTTGCTCGTACCGGAGCCACAACTCTACTGTTCTGCGAGTTTAATCGCTGTTGTTCAATTTCGAGCTCTAGCCTTTTCAGCGCTCGCTCCTCTGTCGCTGCAGTCTGTGCTCGTTCCTCTCTCGCTGCAGCTTGCTCTCGTTCCTCTCTCGCTGCAGCCTGCTCCTGCTCTTGTTCCTCTCTCGCTGCAGCTTCACTTTTAGCGTTCTGAAGTAGTTCCCACGCAATCTTAATTTCCTCTGCTTCCGCGCTCTCTGAAATTGCTTTACTGATCTCAGATTTCTTCATCTTTTGCTCCACCTCCACACCCAATTCTTCACATAAACAGAGTAAATTTGTTCTCAGTAACCTCATTAGATCCATGATCGCTGCTCTTTAGCTTTGGCTTTGTTCTAAAACTTGTCGCGAGGTTGTACACAAACCTAGCGCACGAGTCAAACACTAAGGATTCCCAGCAGTTCAAAATTAATTACCCATAATCTGAAGCCTGGCGAATCTCAAAGCAAAGTTCAAACGCTCACCCACAGATGTAGCACGATGTCGCATGGTCCGATCCCAACCGCTGCCAACCAGTTGTTCGAGGCGGGGTTTAAGCCGCACGTCCGGAGGCTTCCTGGCTCGTGACGACGACCATTCCCCGAAGTGAAGAACCCAGGGGTCCAGTGGAGGTGGGAGAATTGGTAACGTAACGAACGGTTTAATTACATGGTTGCGATACAGTCGTCAAATCCAAGAGAACAACTGGAGCCGCCTCACGCCCCGCCTTATATAGGGTTCGTTTTCTCCCTCACTCTCCGCCAGGGTAGCAGGTGCGACCGCCAAGTGCGTTGCAGCAAAGTCTGCAGCGTCGTAGCCAGAAGTGCGTCGTAGCCATGGTTCTCCGCAGTTAGGCCAGGCCTCTCTCCCCTTCCGGAGCGCACGAACCCACACACACACACACACACGTCCCGTTGACGTCACGGACGCGTTGAGACTCGTTCTGGGCAGGCTTCGACAGGTGGGCGACAGTCCTGAACACGTCGGGACTCGTTTCGGGCAGGCTTCAACAGGCGGGCGACTGTCCTGAACAGATCGTGACTCGTTTCCGCAACGTTGAAACTCAGAAGAAGGTCGCCGAAGGTTCCATTCTTAACACCATGAATACCGTGGGCCTCGAGCTGCTCAACGCACCCGGCGTCAATACTAGGTTAGCCAAGCAGCGGAGGCAAAAGGACTCTACCCCGGACCTCTCATGGGCCTCGAGATGTCTCGACATTGAATGGACGCCATGGAAAGATAGCCTCGGCAGCGATCACTTCCCCCTGGAAATGAAGCTCAGACATGGCCAAGGGACAGGCTATAAGGAGAAGAGACCGGTGGTAAAGTGGGACCATTTCAGGGAGCTTCTTGAAGCGGAAGACGGTCAAGACGTCGAGATGAGCATCCGCGAGGCACTCCGAGAAGCCAAGACGGAGATATTGGTGAAGCCCGATGCCCCCACCCCTGACAACGACCTACTCAATCTCTGGGCTAGCCGGCTACAAGCGCTCCAGAGATACGGTAAAAAGAAAACACTACGGAACAAAATCAAGCTAAACCATGCGACGGCGAAGGCCAACAGGTACACGAAGGAACTGGGACGCACAAGATGGAGAACTCACTGCGAGTCTTTCAACCAGCACACCGGGCTTGGAAAGGCCTGGCGAACTTA
The DNA here is from genome assembly GCA_013358835.2 of Ixodes persulcatus. Classification (NCBI taxonomy): domain Eukaryota; kingdom Metazoa; phylum Arthropoda; class Arachnida; order Ixodida; family Ixodidae; genus Ixodes; species Ixodes persulcatus. The sequence goes on from JABSTQ010009984.1 coordinate 47,328, forward strand.
CCGGGGCCTCGACGGAAGGAAGCGCAGGAAAAGAAATGCGGCACAGAACCTCGCCCTTAAGCTAAACATAAGCGAGGAGGAGTTGGCAATCAAGGCCGGTGAACTTTTTTTTCCCCAGGACTGAGCACCGACGACCCCCAGAGCAACGGCCGAGGACTTGGACATGTCACTAAAAGCTGGGATGGAAGATCAGCTTGGCATGGGAGAACTCATAGACGCGCTCTTCACAACAAAGACCAACAGCGCCCCCGGCCCGGACGGGGTCAGTTATCAAGCACTCAGAAATCTTCCGGAAGAAGCCACGAAAAGACTCCTGGACAAATATAATCAGGTCTGGGAATCGGGGAGGCTGCCGGAGGATTGGAAGCTGTCCTGGGTGACTCCGATACCCAAGCCCGGCAAGCCACTCGATCGAATTGAAAATCTGCGGCTGGTTTCCCTGACATCTAACGTCGGAAAGACGATGGAGAAGATTGTACTCAGGAGGATTCAGTGGTACTTGGAGAAGCACGAGTGCCTAGATCCCAGACAGACGGGCTTCCGGGAGGCAATGGGTACCCATGACAGCCTCAAACTTCTCTACGAAGAGGTCATGACCGACAAGAATAAGCAAGATCCGCGACTTGTCGCTGCTCTCGACATCCGAAAGGCTTTTGACGCTGTCCCTCATTGGGCTGTCGCTAGAGGCGCCACAGCATGCGGCATTCGAGGCAAGGCACTGAATTTCATAGAGGACTTTCTACGCAATAGAAACTTCCAGGTGAAAATAGGAGACACTAAAGGTCCTCTGACGGCGAACTGCAGAAGAGTACCGCAGGGGGCGGTGATATCGCCGGTTCTCTTCAACATGGTGATGGCAGGTCTTCCGGCCCGACTTCGTACGATTGAAGGACTAGGTTTCACCGTCTACGCTGACGACGTGACGCTCTGGACCCGCGGCGGATCCTTAGGTGAGCAGGAATGGACGATGCAACGCGGCATAGAGCAAGTTCTGAAGTATCTCAAGGAGTTCGGAATGGAAGCGTCCCCTGAGAAGACGCAATACATGGTAGTAGTCAGGCCCCCAGACAATCGGAAAGGAATCGCCAACTTGATACGGCTCGAGATGAACGGGCAAGAGATTGGTAGAAAACAACAGATCGAAATCCTCGGAGTCACCTTCGAGGAAACGGCGAGAAGTACGAAATGGCTCCCAGAGATAGAGAAAAACTGGGTTCAGGGCTTGAAGCTCATTAGAAAAACAACCAACAAGTCATGGGGCGCTGACGAGAAGGCTCTTCGCATCCTGGCGGAAGCCCTGCTCACGTCGAGAGCTCTATATAGCTGCAACTGGCTAAATCTCACCCGCGGGCAGTGGAAGAAGCTAGAAACCGATCCATGAGGGTGATCACAGGCCTTTCCAACTTCACGCCACTCGAAGAGCTGAGGCAAGAAGCTCAGATGAGCCGTATTGAGGACAGAGCCGACGTACAGAACATCGCTCAATTTCAACGACTGGAGCGGACCAGGCAAGGTCGTCGACTTCTAGAGGATTTGGGATACGACATAGGGAACAAGCCCCCACTTGAAGAGCCCCATCCACCGTGGCAAGATGAGGCAGTCACAGACCATAGGCCACTTCCTAAAGCCCTAAACGAAGGAAAGAGGGCAAGGGCTGCTAGGCTGCATGCAGCTTGGTGCGAGGAACATGGAAGGGGCGACGAGATACGCTATACCGACGCAGCAAGGACCGAGGGAGCCTCAGCAGCAGCATGGCACGACCCAAGAAGGAACAAGGAGTGGGCCGAAGCGCTACCGGAGGGCACATCCATCAAAGAAGCCGAGCTGAGGGCGATTCTTGCGGCGATCGAAGACATCCTGAGCATCTCAGTGACAGCAAGTAAAGCCAGAATTTTTACGGATTCCCAGGAGGCGATCATCGCGACCAGATGCAGCAGGCCCAAAGGCCGCACGACTAAAACGATAAAAAAGATGGCGACGGAGCTTCGAGAAAGGGGCACCAAGTTGTACATAACGTGGCTTCCTGGACACAGTGGAATAGCCGGAAACGAGAGGGCACACAGGGCCGCAGTGGAGGCAGCACATTATAGCTCCACGCTTGGCCCGACCTCTCCGTCCGGCAGGCACGAGACGGTAGATCCAGAGGAGCAGGCCGAACTCGCCAGGCAGGCGAGGAAGGCCTACCTCAGGGGGCTCCTACCGCCACAAGAAGACGAGATACCAGCAGGCTACAGCCGATGGGCTGCCGTCCGGGTCCGTCGTATCAGGACCAAGACGGCGTGCACTCCAGCGAAACTGGCGAGCTTTGGCTTGCTGGAACCAGAAGAAGCAAAGTGCAAGACCTGCACGGGGAACAACATGGCGACACTTCAACACCTCCTTTGGAACTGCAAAGGTCTAGATAGACACAGACAAGAAGCCCTCAAAGTCCTCCGTGAGGAAGACCGACCGAGGAAGCTAGACGAATGGGCCCGACCTAGAGGCTCGCCACAACACCGCAAAGCGCTCCTCGACTCCCTGATGGATTACATCAGAAAATCGGGGACACATAACCTTATAACCTCACCGTATTCATCTTCATACCCCCCCCCCCCCCAACCCAAATAACCCTACCCTTCCTGCTTAAGACCTACTCGGCCGAGGCAGGCGATCCTCTTCTTCATATTAAAGACATGTTTCTCTCTCACTAAGGGGTGTGGAGACTCAAGAACAGACAACCGTTTCGCTGGTGTCCACAACCGTTCTAACCCGCGCTCGTCCTGAGCGCGCGCTAGCTTCACCCCCTCACGAGCCATCTTTATTCTCTTCCTTTTTAAATCCCCACATCATTCCCCCTCTCGGGGGGGGGGGGGGGGAGTTTCTTAATCGGGTGGTCTTCGTTGGTCCCCTCCCAGAGCAGACGCCCTGTGAAGCCACTTCTAAGCTTGTCTTCGGGGCCACCCCCTCAACGCCGCTTTTGGACGATCCGGAGAGACTTGCTGCTTCTTGGTCGTCGAGCAGATGACGGAAGGGAATAGAAGTCAATGAGCGTCGAGAAAGAGTGTCTTGATACAGAGATGACGTTGCCTTGCGTAGTTGTCAGACCATCAGAGAACTGCTAGAGAACCATCGAAGCATCCTGACGGAACCATCACTGGTTCCACGAGGCCGTCATTGCTTTCGGCACAAAGTAACAGTCGAACTGGTCGACCCAACTGCTGCGGCTCTTTCTCTTTTGCAGCGCCCTTGGAAAATGAGCCTTCAGGAGGAGCGGACAAGCAGAGCCCTGTGAAGTCACGTCTAAGCTCGTCTTCGGAGCCACCGCCTCAACGTTCCGTTAGGAAGATCCGGAGAGACTTGCTACTTCTTCGTCGTCGAGCAGATGACGGAAGGAGATGCACATCGATGAGTGTCGAGAGAGTGTATAGTAATACAGAGTTTATGGTGCCTTTGCAAGTGATGCCAGGGTGGCCAGGACAGACGTACTTTCTTGGTCATGACTCGCCGGTGGGGGGTGGTCGGTGAGGCCTTGGTGATGGGCGGTGTCCGCCCCTCGTCTTCAGAATGGTCTATTGTCGCGCCGGAATTTGATGATGGCTTCTATGTGGACGTAGCGGAACGGTTTGAGTATTATTTTTGCTTAAGAGGGTACAGAGTCCGATGTGGTGATTACATCTCGTCGTCGCTAAGTCTGACGTTCGCCAGTTCTGGTGGTAAGGTTAGTGTTGGGCGCAGGCGTTCGGGGCAGGCACGGCCAACAATAAGGAGGGCGGCCTCGATGTCGGCAGGTGTGAGGGCCCGTGATCCAGCCCGCACCAGCGCCCGCTGGCGGTCTTCTCGGTCGTGGTGAAGTGCTCCTTGATGATGTTGTTCGCATGAAATGAGTGGGACGCGGCAAAGTTCACAGATGTCGGCGTATTCTTCATCGTCGTAGGCGGCGGGCAGATCTGCAGCACAGCGCTCCGTCAGTGTCCGTCGCCGGAAGGGATGGGGAACGTCCTCTGGTGCAGTTCCTTGTGGCACTTGAGGTTGGTGTTCCCAGGCCATCCGGGACGCGAATGTGACCATTCGCCCGGCCTCCATCACGCACCAGGTGGCAGCCTCGGCAGTGCGTGGCGGTTGCTGACGGCGGTTATGTCGCCTGGCGCGGCGAGAGTGGCCCCGTGGGTTGAATTGGGGGCGTAGGGGGGATCGGGAGCGGCTCCGAGATCGCCTGAATGAATGGGTGTTGCTGCGTCGAGGTGGCATGCCTGGATAGAAAATAACCATGAGCAACGATCTTTCGTGTGGCAAAAATCGACAGGGGACTGTGTTCCTTAGGACATCCCTAAAGGGAGACATGTCTAGAGACAAATGGCTTCAGATCACAAATGTTAACGGGTCCAGTTAACGACCCGTCCTCGACATGTCGTAACCTATACACCAAACGTGATACCCGCGAAACAACTTCCAAGGGACCTTCCCAACGAGGAGCTAGTGATGCCGCGAACCCCTTTGCTGCATTACTAAGCGGGTGCACGCGCCGGAGAACGCAGTCTCCTATTGAAAATTCTAGGGGTCTCCTGCCTTGGTCATATTGGTTCCTCTGATCGAGCTGCGCTAACTCAATATTTTGTCGAGCCACTCGCACAGCGTCGGTGATTTTATCACGAAGTTGTTCAGCGAATCTCGCGTACGAGGTGTTTGGTCCCCTATTGTCGTCAGAAAAGCTGTTCTCGAGGGGAAATCGCAGCTCGCGTCCGAAGTTTATTTGGGAAGGTGTGAACCCTGTCGTACGGTTCTCCGTAGTTCGAGTGGCGAAAGCCATTTCCGGGATGTAATTGTCCCAGTCTTTGTGTCTCTCGGTGTATACCACTAGCATTGCTTTGAGGTTCCGGTTGACCCTCTCAGCTATGTTGGCTTGAGGGTGGTAAGGAGTGGTGCACTTGTGCTGGATGCCCAGTGTTGTGCAACAGTCCTCAAAAACCTTACTTGTGAAGTAGGATGCGTTGTCGGAAATTAATTGGGAACAAAACCCGAAGCGGGTAAAGGTGTCCCTTAATTTGTCCCAAATCGTCCTGGAACTCAGTTGGCGGAGAGGATGAAGCTCCACCCACTTTGAGAAGTGGTCGGTGACTACCAGGAGATACCTGTTTCCTTTGGGGCTGCGTGGAAAGGGACCCATTATGTCACATGAAACAATCTCCCAGGGAAAACGACTTTCCACTGACTGCATCAGACCAGGGGGTTTACCGCCCCTGGGTTTGGCTTGTTGGCAACGTAGGCAACTGCGTGTGTAGCGGAGAACATCCTGGCGCATCCTCGGCCAAGTGGCAACGCGACACAGTTTCTGGTAGGTTTTCTGGCCGTCGCTGTGGCCCGCTAGCGCACTGTCATGAAAATACCGGAGGAAAGTTTGTCTTAATGTACGGGGTACAACCACACGAAAAGGGGACGTTGTGGGGTCGGCTTCGTCTGCCTGCGGTATGTAGCGAAGGAGGAGTCCATCCTCGCTGTGCACATATGCGTCTACCGACCCATCCGTCCCGTTTCCATCGGTTTGATTGGGCTGAGTTAAGCACCGAGATACCTTTTGGCACATGTCGTCTTTTTGCTGGGCTTCTCGTAGCTCGTCCCGGCTCACAGAAACACCCCAGGAGACTTCAGTGTCGGCAACAGCAACGAGTTCCGCTGTGTCATCCGCCTTTCGGGGGGGTAGGGGTGCTCGTGACAGAGCATCTGCCGCGACATTGAACTTTCCTGGTTTGTATTCAATCGAAAAATCATAATTCTGTAAAGCTAGAGCCCAGCGAGCGAGGCGTCCAGCGGGGTGTTTAAGGTTTTTCAGCCATGTTAATGCTTGATGGTCCGTCTGGATGGTAAAGGTCGCTCCATCTAGGTACATGTCAAACTTTCTCAAAGCGAATATTATAGCTAGACATTCTTTTTCGGTTACCGTATAGTTACATTCGGCCGCGGTGAGAGTATGACTCGCGAATGCAACGGGCCGCAACGCCGCGTTATGTTCCTGGAGTAGTACTGCACCTATACCGTAATCACTGGCATCCGTTTGGAGGACGAATGGAGCATTGAGATTAGGAAGTCTCAGAGATGCAGTATCAGCAATTGCCCTTGCTAACGCTTTAAACGCTTGTTCCTGAGTGGAAGTCCAGGTCCATGGAACCTCCCGGCGTAAGAGCTGGTGAAGGGGCCGGGCCAAATCAGCGCAGTTGGCAATAAACTCGCGGTAGAATCCCACCATGCCAAGGTACCGTTGTAAACTTTTTTTGTCTTGTGGCTGGGGAAATTCTATAATTGCTCTGAGCTTCTCTTCTTGCGGCTGGAGTGATCCTTGGTCAACCACGAAGCCAAGAAGCTCCACTTTGGGTGATGCAAGTTGCACTTTTGACGGGTTAATTGTGAGACCAGCTTCACTCATGCGCTTCAGGACGACCTGCAGATGGTGAAGGTGGTCCTCGATAGTATTAGAAAACACTACTACGTCGTCCATGTAGGCCATTGCATAGTTAAACTTTGCATCACCCAAGACTGTATCCATGAGCCTTTGGAAGCTCGCAGGGGAGTTAGATAGGCCGAAGGGGAGTCGGACAAATTCGAACAAACCCCTGGGGCAAACAAATGCTGTCTTAGGAACGTCATCTCTTGCTACGGGAATTTGCAAAAATCCTCTACTACAGTCGAGGGTTGTGAATATCCGCGCAGACCCCAGTGCATATAAAACAGACGAGACTGATGGAAAGGGGTATGCATCTCGCTTCGTGACCGCATTCAGAGGACGGTAATCTACGCAGAGGCGTGCCGTGCCATCCTTCTTGGGTGCTAACACAACCGGAAAAGCCCATGGACTTTTCGAGGGACGGACGGCTCCGGTCCGTATCATCTCATTCAGTGCCTCGTCCAAAGTGTGCGTTTATGAACACTAAGGGGCCGCGCGTTAAATCGGATAGGCGGAGTGTCCCCCGTATCAATTCGGTGTTCAAGGATGTTAGTCTTCCCAGGTGTTTCTGTAAACATATGTGAGAAATTCTCCAAAAGCTTCGCTATACGTGAACGGTCCGAGTCGGTGCCAGAAAATGACCTCATTGCCGCGTGCAGATACCCCGACGAGGGGAATTTCTCACATATTGTACTCTCTAGAGGACGAGCTGCCGTAGGCATTGGTCTGACTGCAAACTTGAAAGTAGCGGACTGCGAGCCATATCGATATTCTTCTGCTGACAAATTTAGGACTATTTTTTCCCTGGAGATGAAATCTCGACCGAGAAGAATAGGGCAGGCGAGACCCGGCAGATATGTGAAATGTTGTCGACATTGTCGTCCATCAAAGCTCAGCTTCAGTCGAGCTCCTTCAGTGGTGGAGATAACTTGGTCAGATGCCGTACGCAGCTCTCTCTGAGAACGCCGCATTGAGATGTTCCGATCTTTGCACAATTTCCTAACGAAGTCTCCAAAAAGTGAGATTGCAGCTCCCGTATCCAAGAGAGCTGCGATCTGTTGACCGGCAATGTTAACAACAATGTAGGGTTCTGCTGTACTTCTACTTCGGTGACGCATAGCGTCAAGGGATGGTATAAAGTACGTGACTGGACGGAACCTATACATTCGAAGTAGCTTGTCATAGACTTTCAGCCGACTCACCCATGATACCATGGTCACTAGGATTCCCAGGGTCAATGAAAGGCTGAGGATTGTCCCGTCTCGCAGACCCGCCCAGGTCACCGTTCGGTGGCGGGCACGGGGTTCCTGTTGGACCGCACGTGCCATACACTTGTCTACTGGTTCTCCAGCAGGCCGCGCTGGTGTGGTCACATCAGCCGTTTTTCTGGCATGTGGGTGGACGACGGGCGGCCACGCCGCTGCCACTTCCTGCGAGCAGCCGTTGTCGTCACGTCTGTTCTCCGGAGTCGTCTCGTCGGGGACCAGGACGCCACCAAGAACCGCTCCGTGGGAAGCTCCGGGGTAAGCACCGGTGCTGGTACTACCGGGGGCATCTCCGCGAGCGCCGCCGAGAGCGTCACCGCATAATCCGTGAGCGGGAGCATCATCGGTCCCTCGAGCGGGCGCCACGCCGGGACCTGGGGCATCTCCGCGAGCGCCTCCGAGAGCGTCGCCGCGTAATCCGTGAGCGGGAGCATCATCGGGCGCTCGAGCGGGCGCCACACCAGGTGCTGCAACATCGGGCTCATCACAGGAGGCTCCCGGCGGGGCTGCTCGTGAGGCTGGGCCGGGACTGCTGAAGAACCGAGACGGTGGGGTGACCGAGGGCCTGTAACGAGGAGAAGCCACCGACAGACAGGGCCCTGCTATCGGTGGCCTACCTCGTTTCCCGAGTTGTCGTTCGAAACCCGCCGGGTGCAGTCCCGGCGAAAGTGGCCGAGACTTCCGCACCGGAAGCAGCGGAGCGGAGCTGAGGTGGCACTTGGGTATCGCTCTCTGGATGGGGCTTGGTATTGGCGGCCCCGCTCGCGGACTTGAGCACCATCGCCCAGTCCGTGGGTGTAAGGGTCCAGCGCTCGGGGTACCCTTCCGGGGAGAACTGGACGTGACCCATGCTCATCCATGGATTCCCTGGTCGTGCCTGTCCAGGCGCAGGACGGTTCCAGGCAAGCCTCCGGCGGTGGAGGAGGCCGATATCTTAGTTCGGCCAGGATGTCCGCCTGGATCTGGTGGGCTGCTTGGGCCAACTCGTCCAAACTCCGGAACACCCGCCCACGCAGGTAGGGATGAAACTGCGGGTGGCTTTGCCGGATAGCCCGCGAACACCTTGTCTGAGTCAGACGCGCTAGGGTCAGCCCTGTCATACAGAGTTTGTAGCGCCCGAACAAACTCGACTAGGGACTCGTCGCGGTGCTGAGTGCGCGCCCTAAGCTCATCGAGCATTCGCGCGCCGTAATCGGGAGGCAGAAATTCATTTTTGAACTGCTCCGAAAAGTCTTGTAGCGTCGAGAAGGGTGGTTGTCTCCGACGCCATGTCGCGGCGCTTCCCGTGAGGGCGATCGGTAGTACGCGTGAGAGAAGTTCAACCTCAGACATTTCAGACACCGCCTGGTATTCACGCAATTCGTCAAGAAAATCGGCAACCGATTTTCTATCTGCGTAGCCTGAATATTTCGGAATCTCGGCATGTAAACGCAATGTCCCCGTCCGAGGTGTTGGAACTGGTGGTGGTAGCGGACGGCGTTGTTCCTGCAGGAGCCGCGACATCTCCGCCAGGAACAATGCCATTTGTTCTGGCAATGGGCCCAACGCGGTGAGAGGTGCCAGCGGCACCGGTGGGGAAGGGCCCTCAGCGGGCAACGGAACCTCCAAATCTGCCGTGGGTATATCGGAGCCCGGTCGCGAGTCCTCCGCTCTATCACCAGTCGCGGTAGCACGAACTGTGTTCGCTGCATTGGGGCGGCTATGGGATCGCGTAAGCGGGGGCGAAGTTGACATTCTAACGGTCACAATAACAACCTCGGCGGTGAAGTAATCCAATTTCCGTATAGGCTCAGGGACTGCTAAGGCCAGCCAAACGTACCTGACTGTACTGGAACCTGGGTTCGGGCCCCACACTGTGGCGCCAATGTGGAGACTCAAGAACAGACAACCGTTTCGCTGGTGTCCACAACCGTTCTAACCCGCGCTCGTCCTGAGCGCGCGCTAGCTTCACCCCCTCACGAGCCATCTTTATTCTCTTCCTTTTTAAATCCCCACAAACTGAAGTTCATTGGAAAAAGTACACGCTATTATTCCCTAGGGAAATGCTCAGTCATCAATCATTCCCTGCCCAGCTCACGTTTTAAGTACTCCTACTCATCCGTAGATAGGGCCAAAGACGGTTCGCTGACGCACTTGTTTCCCCTAGCCTCAATCTTAAAAGCCTCGTGTAGTTCGCGTGACACCTTGTTTTTGTATTTTGCCAAAACCTTAGTGCTGCTGAATGACGGGGCGCAAGGGCATCTGTTGCAACGAACAGCGAGATGCCCTGACGGTGTCGTCCTCGTGGAAGCTGCGTGTTCGCGGGCCCGACCATTAACATATCGGCCTATTCGCCCTACATAGCTTAACCCACACGTCATGGGAATCTCATGCACGACGCCAGTCGTGCAATCTGTGTGCTTGTTCCTATGCTTAGTGCTGCACGGGTCTATGATCGGCTCAGGATTATTAATTCTTCGGCATAATCGCGACATCTTGTTAGGTGGTGAAAACACAACCGGGACAGTTGTTTATAAGATGCCGATGACGTGTGGGTTAAGCTATGTAGGGCAAATAGGCAGATGTATTAATGATCAGACTCGCGAACACGCAGCGTCCACTAGGACAACACCGTCAGGGCATCTTGCCGTTCATTGCAGCAGATGCTCTTGTGCCCAGTCATTCAACAACACACAACTTTTGGCAAAATACAAAAACAAGGTGCCACGCGAACTACACGAGGCTTTTGAGATTAGGGCTAGGGGAAACAAGTGTGTCAGCGAACCGTCTTTGGCCCTACCAACGGATGAGTCGGAGTACTTAAAACGTGAGCTTGGCAGGGATTGATTGATGACTGTGCATTCCTGTTCGGAGTAACAGCGTGTTCTTTTTCGAATAAGCTTCAGTTGAGAGTGCGCCCTGTGTCGTTTTCTTCGCGTCTCGGTTCATGTTTGTTCAGCGCTTTATGCCCTTTGCAATGTACCAACTGGCCCATCTAAGCACATTATTCCTTTCAGAAGACCAAAACACGGAAAGTTTTGCATTTGATCAGTTTGGTTCTATGCAATTGCAACACACAAAGGACCGGTTTGAGAGAGCCCTCTCCCAAACCAATTGAAAGAGGGTGAGCCCAGGCTTTTGTCTCTCTTTTCTGCGACACGGCTTCCTGTCACGGCAAAAGTCGGGAGTCGTGCACGTTTTTCAATTCCGGTTTGGACGCCCCTTCAAGGCTCATTCATGCACTTGTAACCGAGTGGGACGAACAGAGACAACACCGGTTTTTCAGCCTCTTGCAACGTTTTGGGACCGCATGTGCTGCTGCGGAGCTGGTCCTACGACGTCGCAAGAGGCTTAAAAACCGGTCGTCTCTCTCGGTCGTTCTTGGTTACAAGTGTGTGAATGAGCCTTAACATACAACCATTGCAACTCCTTGTGAGGCTGTGAAATGGAACAAGGGAACAGTGCTTCAGTTGTTGGCACCAGCTGATTAAGATATAAATTAAGAAAGTTGTGCAAGCTTTGTCTGTCCTTGCACATTCAAACATGAAGAGAAGAATAATTTCTGCAGGTACAACCTTCTTATCGATCACGAACCCAACACTGCAAAGTCTGAAGTCGCTGTGGCGAGTCTCCATGAACTTCTGATAAGCCTCTTTGGCTTCGGGCTCCTTCTCGATACCCCAGCGAATAACCTCGGTGGTCAGTGGCCGGGTTCTTAGCAGAACAAGGTCGAGGATGGCCCTTGGAGATGTAGTGTCTTTCATTGTACGCACCTGTGAAGGGTACATGCTCGGCATGCTGACACTTGCAAAAATCGAGCCAATGTCATTAGTTCACAAACCTTGCTCATGATGGAAGCTGTTATCCTGCCGTAGCGAACCTCCCGCCACATTAGTGTTGTCGCCTGCCGTCTCGTGCTCTTTTCTATCCTCTAAATTTCTCCCATGGGCACGAAGAAATCTTGCAGGAGCGAAGTCCTCGTTGATCTTGTTCTCCTGACTTTCCTTAAAAATGAAATATTTACAAACATTAGAACACTATGAAGATAGGCGACGTCAGAGTCGTATATTGGGAGAGTTTGGCCAGTGGGCGTGGCAACGAAGGCGCCGGAGAGGAGAAAAGTGAAGGAAAGGGAGGAGAGCGCTGAAAGACGAGAGAGGAAAAAGGGAGCAAAGAGGAGACGACCGCCATTTCGATGCAACGCAGTCGGCGCCGAGCCCTGTCGAGGCTACGCGTTGTCTGCTACGGGCTTATTTCTTTTTCGCCGGAAGCAAAATTTGCGCTCTAATGTAGAGAAACGTAATTCGTTAGCTTTTTAAGCCACCGGGGAATAACCATATCATATTTTCCATAGCCTGCCAAATAAAAGGAAAGAAACAAAATTTGGATGTCGATTCTATGCATTCCGCCGGAAGAATGAGTGAAAATGGCGGCCCTCCCCACTCAGCTGGGAGCAGCCGAGAGTTCACGCGCATGTGCTCACGCCTCTAGCTCAGCGCCGAGGGCTTATTGGCTCACTCGGAAGGGGGGCGTCCGCCGGCAAGATCATAAACTAGCCAAAGTATCCCCATACACGGCTCTGGGCGACGTTTGTCACATTCTTGAGATGATACATTCACAATTTTGTTTCTGCTCCTTGCTTTTCTGAAGAAGCAATGATCATTCCTGTGTCAAAGAACAAGGCTCGTGCAACTTAAACGTTCTGGACATGTTCTTCCCAGGAGATGCACGACAGTAAAGGGGATAGCGCACTGAATTTTACTACTCATAGAAAGAGTGAAGAGAAGCTCATTGAAATAACGAGGTGTACAGCACCCACAGTCATATGTGCCCACTTCCGACAAGAGATTTCCGGTGAAAGCACTACTGCACCTCACTGGTAGTCTCTTGCCTCACGACACATTGCTATAACCTTGATTTGTTTGAAAAATTCAGGGCTGATTGATAGCTTAGCCCCATGTTAGGAATTAAAAAAAAACTTGCCGCCAAAGCACCAAACAACCTGCTTTTTGTGTAAAGCTCGTCGCACTATTAGGCGGTGAAGAGAACCAGCCCTCGTCTTTAAGTCCTTATTTTGACCTCTTTTTGATCCTCTTCCGCCAACTACAAGTGGGTGGCCTCGCCCTCTCGGCGACCATGCCGCCGGTGAGCACTTCGGAATGATTATGGAGCTACCCAGGTCCAGGCTAACCTACAACCAGCCGCCCCAGGCGCATCTATTTCCCGCAGGCTACTTAAGCCGGTTCAAACCAATGAATGGGAGCTCCTATGGGGGAGGCTCTGGCTAAGCAAAGACTTCACTTTCTTTTTGCAGCATCTCCCCTCCAACGAATCTGCCTGTGGGCATGGGCCCCACAGGCGGTTCCGTCAAATAAGGCAGTACCAACCCTTTATTGTCTTTTTTGGCTGACAGGGCGAAGCGTGTTGTCGTTTTCGAGTGCCAATAAACACATTGATTAAGAATTCAGTGTGTTGCTGCTGTCTCCTCTTCATCGGAGCCTTACGGCAGTCTTCGGATGAACTGGACCGTAGCCGTTTTAAATAGCGAGCTACGGAGTGGGATTTACTTAGCAGTGTCCAGCAGGTAAAGTAGAAACCCACAGGTTAAAGTATCAATGTGCCAAATTTAGTTACAGGAATGAGCATTAGCTTGCCTCAAAAATGTGTAGGACTGTTCGTCCTCCGAGGCCGAGTCGGTGTCCTCGTCGTCCATCTTTAGGATGGACCCCAGGACGACTGCTTGAGGATTCAGCCGGTGAATTTCTTGGAAGAGGGCTTTGTCGGTGAGCTTGAAGTCCCCGGACACATGGTTTGGCTCTTCTGGAAGGGTTCGGCTCAGCATTCCAGGCTTCCTGAGGTCCAGTTTGTGCACAGGGTCCAAGTCCTCCTGTGGTGTAGACATCCACATTTCCATCGCCCTTTCTTTTTGAAGGCCTGCATCTCAAGTTGCCAAAGTGTGGCAAAAGATTGTATGAGTGCACATTGGTTTTACGCACCTCGCTGCTACTGAACGTTTGTTCCATCCAGAAACTTTTTATCGTAGCACGTGGATCAAAAGGAATAAACTAGTATCATAATTATTAAGTACAGCCCTTCATTATTACCATTTATGCATGGATATGCACTGATGATCAAGGGTTCAATGGCGCTACAACAGCAGAGAAAACTACAGTGGCGACCTAAACCTGCAACTATGGTAGGTTGAATGAAGCTGAGCAATGGAGTTAAAAATTAATTGCAATATGTAGATACCAGATTGAACACAGACATGCTGTAATGTGATCTCCACGGCTCGTTCGCTGCATTGATACATTTGACTGAGAGACAGCCAGTGCTGTCACCAAAAAGCACAAGCATAATTGTGGTCCAATTATTTTTGTCACAATTCTGAAACGCTCCCCGGATTATGCCCTCGGACACTAAAGACTGTTTGTTCTGGACAAAGGATTAAGCATTGGGATTGTCATCCGAGGACAATAATTACAATGCTGACATTGTGTTGAGATGTTAGGTTAGCCTACATGATAATTCTCATAGCAAAGTGCCTTTAACTTTAGCATCACTGAGGACACATTTTGAGCTTAAAAAGTTTGCGAATGCAGGATTCACGAATGCAGGTTGGATGCGGATACGAAGGTCCCTTTCCGTGCACGGCTTTACTTATGCAGGTAGCCAAAAGAAACAAAAGACAGCTGTAATTTAGTTACACAATCTGGCACATAGTGTTTCAGACACCAGGATCTGGAAGAGTTAAAAATATGTGACAAGAGTTCATATCTACAACATGCATGAGTACTGTAACAGACCTTTCTTGCGACAGTCTTAGTCCATGCACAAGGCTGAGAGGTGCACGAGTCTTCCTGGGTCACTCTGGCAGTGTATTCCACACTGAACAAAAGTGCAGCAACATGACTGCAGACCTCACCCAGACTGCAAGGAAAGAGGTAAACATTGTTAATTTAAATCAGCTTGAATCTAAATGAGCAAATAATGCTTCTGGAAAATGCTGTGTTGCAGGTGCAGCTATGAACAAACTTACCCCGCTTTACATGTGCAGTGGCCACAGTACACCTGACTTGTCTTGTGGTCCAGGCATACCCATGAGTCATGGGGTGGGCCAGTTGCCCTCTGCGACGGCTTGACATTCGCCGGCACAAAACACAACTCGTGCCTGTCAGGCTGCCACAGCCGGACGTCACGTACATGGCCTGGACCAGACTACAAAACCAATACACTAGTTTATAGTTCGTGAAATGGTGACAACTCTCAAGCAAATACCCTCTTAGTTTTGACGCCATGGCAGTGGTTTTACAATGATCATCCTGTCCACAACATCCTATGTTTGAGAAGAATATCAAAAGAGCAGCGTCAGAATTGCAAGTGGGTGGAAGGAATGTGACATGTGAATTTAGATGTGCATGCATGTGGCAGAACACAACAAATATGTGACATGAAAATAATGTTGTCTTTTACTTGTTCATGTAGGTGTTGAACACCGATTTCTACTAATATGGTGCATGCTTCACACGAGCACACCGCGGCCACTAGTAGCTTTCATGACAGCCTATCAGTTGTTGGCAGAAAATGGGAGACACCGGCGATCACATATCGCATGTTCTGCTATTCACTGGACAGTACACAGCACAGCTCTGCAATACGCAGTCAAGGCTATATTCCTGAGAACCAGACATTCTGCACGAGCAGTTAGACGTGTTTTGTAACGACTAGGCGTATTTGCCGACTTGATTTTTACTGTGCGCTACTTCTGAATGACGATTGTTCCTGCTACGCGTGGGCGTAACACACGCACATGGAATGAACAGGAACGCAGGGTAAGCATTAGGCACGTAAAACTTGAAGCTGTGCTACAAACGCGGTTTTGAACCACAGACATATGAACGACGAAATCAACGAACGACACGGAAAAAAGCTACCTATCTTAATAACGAGAGGGAGTATGTAGTACAGCACCAACGAAACATGGTTGCGGCGTTACGGGTCTCGGAATGACCTAGACCAATCCTTAACACTTCCTTGCATTATTTGCTCTGTGGCGCAAATCATTCAAATTCAGTCCGTACCTTGTTACAGAAAAAATAAACAAAAAGGACGGACAAGGACGGACACTAGTACGCTTGAAACATCGTCTCAACTCTGGCCTAAAAGAGCTGGCTTCGGTAGGCGATGGAATGCAGCCCTGCTTACCTGACTCGAAATAGTTGTACGCCTCCAAGGAATTGTACGCCTGCAATGTGTCCGGTGTAAACCGGCTCGGCGTAAAAAGCAGATACACTGTTATGTTTATCATAGTAACGGGGGGCCACCGCCGACCCGTCAACGTCCATTCCGAGGCCTCTACGCGGTACGGATCGCCGTAGTCCACACCGTTTACACGCAGCTTCGCGTCGTAACGGGCTTTGTCCGCTTCGCTGAGGCCGCTGTAGTAGTCCGACATTGCAATCGGCGCGTAGGAAGAGCTATATCAAGCGAAATACACGGCACAAGGTGAAAAACAACAACGTATACCAAGGGCTTGTTTACGCTGGACGCCGAGCTTTGTGCCCACTTACCACCGCGCATGCGCCAGAGAAAGAGAGAAAGGGAGAAAAAGAGAGAGAGGGCGCGCCAAGTTGTTTGTAAACATGAGTTTGTCCATAGCTTCGGTAGGTCCAGGGTTGGTCTCTACGTCACCGGACAACAACATCACCAACAAGGAATGCATGACTTAACACACTCAACAGCAATAGAAACACATCACTGCGTGCTCGGCAGCTGTACGAGAAAGGCATCGCTTGATTTTTTTATTTATTTATTTACAATACTGCGGATCTTTCGGTCTACGCAGGAAAGGCAACGTAAAAAACACATAATAAATACACTCATGCACTCTGTGCGGGTAAAGCGTGCGTAAGTCATTCGAAGTGCCCGCGCATACTTTTTTCATGCAGTACTTAATTTCTTATAAAAATGAAAGCCGTTTACAACTCCCTGTAACGCCGAATTAGAGCGCAGCTCTTGAGGAAGGGGGGAAGGCGCGGGGGGGGGGGAGGTCACGTCGAGGTCACGTCGCCGGGGGTCACGTGACTTCGGGGGGGGGGGGGGGTCACATGAGACCCCGGGGATCACGTGACCTTGGGGGTCACGTGACCTTGCGGTTACGCCGACGCCGCTCAAGCCGGAAACGGGCGCCTAAGAGCTGCGCTCTAAAATCAGTTATTGAGCTCCAAACAGCTCAGGGCTGCAACAACTGACAAGTTCTTCTGGCAGAGCGCTCCAATCAATAATTGTTCTGCAAAAAAATGAATACTTGAGCACATCATTCTTGTATTGATACGGTGCAATTGCTTTGGTGTTGCTCGTTCTTTGCGAAGGGCTGTTGAACGCAACCAATATTTTTCGGAATAAACTTTTGTGAGTTCGTTTACCGCTTTGAATAATTCTTTCAATCTCCAAATTATTTCTTCTGTTCTCCATTCTATTCAGCTACGCCTCAGCTCTCATTGCAGTAACAGACGACGTACGCCTATATTCTGAAAAAAAATAAATCGTAGGACAAGGTTGTCACTTCTTTCTATTTGTGTGACCTGTTTTTTCCTGCAGGGGTCCCATACACAACTTGCGTATTCCAATATCGGACGCACATATGCTTTATATGCAGTTAATCTAACATCTTTAATTGCATGTCTCAGGTGCCTTCTAAGAAACGCTAGGTTTTGATACGCCCTTGCACTTATATAGTCCACGTGACTATTCCAGTGTAATTTAGTACTAAACAGCACACCTAGATACCTAAATTCATTTACTTTTGCAAGTTCTGTGCTCTCTATAGTATAAAAAAATCTAACAATTTTTTATTGTTGGTAATACTACAAAACAACGTCTTGTTAAAATTGGTAGCCATGGCCCATGTAGTTCACCATGAACTGATTACTCCCAAAGACGTATTTAGTAACTCTTGATCACGAACTGCAGTAATTTTAGTAAGGAGCATACAGTCATCCGCGAAAAGTTTAACATGCACTGAAGGTGGCAGATTCGAAGCTATGTCATTAATATAAACTAAAAATAAGAGTGGTCCTAAAACCGAACTTGAGGTACTTTCGAATAAACTGCCAATGTGGGAGAGCATACATTCTTATAACTGACATACTGCGTTCGGTAACTTAAATATAAACCTATCCATATTAACAAACTCCTATTAAGACCTAATTTACGTAGCATTTCAAGCAATTTGTCACGAGGAACACGGTCAAAGGCCCTTGAAAAATTCATGCATATCACATCCACTTGGCCACGTTCATTATTAACAGACGCCAACTCATGCGCACATTCAAGTAGCTGCGTGACCGTTGAGAGACCCGGCCTAAACCCGTGCTGATGCTTTTAAAGTAAGTTATTTTCTTCCAAATAGTGAATAATATGTTGCGATATAATATGTTCTGGGAGTTTACAACATGTCACTGTTAAAGATATAGGACGATAATTTCCAGTTGCCATTCCTTTTCCAGACTTGTGAATTGGCACAACTTTCCCTCATAACCAATCTGCCGGTAACTTGCCCTGCCGAAGAGAAGCTTGAAAATTTACAAATACATACCGTGACACCCACTCTGCGTATCGTTTTAGAAACGCATTCGGAATATCGTCTGGGCCAGTCGCCTTTTTATCGTTTATGTTCAAAAGCAAGTTAAAGATACCACTCTCCGACAGAACAAGATCCGGCATTACTGACTGATAAGAAAAACAGGCAAGGTCTTCCGATGGGTCGCGTGACGCAGTAAAATGGTCTGAAAGTATTTGTTGAATTCAGCTGCATTTTGAAGGGGACAAGAAATAGCTTCATTATTAAGTGTAATTTGCGAGGTCACCCTCTTAGGCGATGAAAAGAAGCACCACATTTTTTGTGGGGATTCCCTCAAGAACCGTGAGAGTTCGTTACCACAATAGCTTTCTATAGTTGTGTGATAAGATTCTTTAGCTTACGCCCTAAGTCGGCCATCTCCGTGAGAGTTTTCACACGGCTTCTCCTTCGGCGTTTTATTTTTCGTTTTAATTGTAGGATATTGTGGAGAAAGCGTCAAGGCGACTCCGATGTCTCGATGGAATGTCTTTATTCACGCGGGCTCGCGACCACATCAGCGTTTGTGCATGGCGGATGGCGATGGTGCTGCGAGCTAAAAGAGGAAATAAAAACAACGAAGTGGGCCCCCACGGGGCCCCACAGGGCTCCCCCCCTAGAAACGTCGCCTGCGGTCGGGAAGTGGCTGCAGGTGATGGACCGAGAGGCCGGCGAAGTTGAACTGAGCGGGGTAATAGGGCTGAGGCAGCGTCCGATAACCGCTGAGGTGAAAGTGGGCTGGCGTCTGGCAGACTGCAGGCAAAGGGGATCGACTGCGTGCTATGCTCCCGTAGTTGCCTCCAGCGGAAACAGCGGGCTTCGCCGGTGGATCGAAGTAAACCTCAGACTCGCAGAATGATGCGACCAGCTGTGGGGTCGCTGCAGGTACATTCCTCAGAGTCGCGGTGTTGAGCTGATGAGCGAAGCTGATGTTCTACGACTCAACAGCCGCACTGCCCCTGACGGTCGACAACGCACCGTAGCCGGTGGCAGAGCAGTGACGGCAGCGGCGAAGATAGAGCCGCAGGCCAGCGTGCCGAACCGGCAGGGACGAGCGAAGTGGATGCGTCCCGACGTGCCGGTGGCAGACGCGATGGGAGATGAGGTGATGCAGGCCGCAGGTGCGGAGGCCGAGCCCGAGTAAGACGCTACCCACCTCCCTCCCCTCGTCCGAAGCCGCATCGTTGTTGTGTCCCAGGTCGCGGAGAACATTCACCTGGATGACAGATGCTCGGAGCAAATTACGTCCGGGTCACCATTTTTGTGGAGAAAGCGTCAAGGAGATTCCGATGTCTCGGATGGAATGTCTTTAATCACGCGCGCTCGCGACCACATCAGCGTTTGTGCATGGCGGATGGCGATGGTGCTGCGAGCTAAAAGAGGAAATAAAAAACAACGAAGTGGGCCCCCACGGGGCCCCCACAGATATTTCTCGTAATCAGAGGATTGACCCTCTTTACTCTCACGTTTTTTGATGGGACAAAATTATATACACAGGGGGATACAATATCCTTGTATTTTCCCCATAGCTCACTGACGTCAGAAAGTTGACTAAAATCATCAAAATGCCATTCTAGGTAGTCGAGAATAGACTCATCATCCGGGTTTTGAAAATGTCGAAAAACATTACCTGGGCGAGTGTTTTGAAACGGCGATTTAGAAAGTTGGATAGTGAATACCAGCATTTTATGATAAGAGACCACGTCAATAACGTCGACCTCATCAGCTTCGATCGCAATACTATTAAAAAGCAGATCTAACGTTGCTTGGCTAGTGTCTGATACTCAAGTTGGGGCGTTCACTAGTTGTCACATATTAAAACAAAGATAAATACCTAACAGAAGTTCAGAGGATGCGTCTTCTGTTTTGCCTACTTTACCGGATGCCAATTAATATTAGGCAGGTTGAAGTATCCCGTTAAAATAACCTTAGTTTTATCGGTGAAGTGCATTGCCATGTAATCATATAAATCTTCTAAAAGTTTTGGCGAGGCATTTGGTGGCCTTTAAACGGCGCCTAAAGTAAAAACGTTTCCGTGGAATGTCAAGCTACACCATAATACCTCGCCACTGATAACACAATTCAGTGGCGTCAATTGTACCGAATCTTTAAATATGACTGCAACGCCACCGCCCCCTGATCCTCTATCTTTTCGAATAATCCTGTATGAGGGGGGAATAATTTCGCTTTCACCAATACCACTGTGTAGCCACTTTTCGGTTATAACAATAACATGGGGATCATGAGTTAGCAAGATAAGTTCCAGGTCATCTACTTTATTCACGATCCTCCAAGCCTTAAGACTTAAGACCTTCAAAAATTCCTTGGGGTGCTTTCTTAGAGGTGATGGTGTCATTTTACATTCCTTCGGTTAGTTGACTGTTCTTTTTTTTTTTTTACATATTTTTCCCTTGGTGTAATCCCATTTGAAAATTTCGTTTCCTATTTTTATTTTATCATTTATCAGAAAAACTGTTTCCCCGTTATCACGATTCCGTTTGCTACTTTTCCACAGCTGGTTGCGCTTTTGAGGTGTCACCCGTGAATAATCGTGCTCAAGTGTTACTTTGCCACCTTATAGTAGTTGTAGTCGAAGAACTTAACAATAAAAGGCCGGCTCCCCTTTGTCTTTCGTCGAACCCGATACAATCGTTCGACAGAGTTTCTACGAATTTAAGTATATCTGTCGTTTCACCGGCATCTTCGGGAACAACAAAAACCATAAGATTGTTGCGGCGGCTTCGGTCCTCAATGTCGAACAACTTTCTTTGGCATTCAATGAGTTCGCTTTGTAATCACGTAACATTTTTTTTTCGTAACTCGTCATCTGATTTCTAAGCTCTTTTGTTTCTTCGACTGTGATCTCGTTGCTCGCTCGTTACTCGCTCGAAAAGTAACTAAGTACGTTACTCGTTACCGATTCTCGAAAGTAACGGGTTACTTTTCACGTTAATTTGACGACCAAGTACACAACTGTTTTTGTTTTATGGCTTATTTTTTTTCTTTTTATTAGTCGTTGCAATTAAGCAGTAGCTGCCTCTCGAATTTTTCAATAGTTATGTTTCCCTGCTTCCTTGAAATTACATCTCCGGCGATGCCGATGAGTCGTTCTACCGACGCGATCGAAGGAACGGCAGTGCTGTGTTTCAGCAAGAGCTGGTGGATCTGGAATTCCCCTCTCTCTTGTGTTCCCCATACTTCTAAAGTTCGAAGTTGACAATGGATTATGCGCCTTCCCGCGTTGGCAACCTCCGGGTTTACACTCGGTCTGTACTCGGTTCTAGAAGGTTCAACCAACGAACCTTATTCTATTCGCTGGCTGAAGGGCATTCCCAGCTGTAGACTTCCGTACGGCAACGTTTATCGCTGGACACTTCAGCCGAACTGTTCGACTGACGTGTTCAGCGATATACTTTGTAGTACTGTGATACTGTTTCGTTGTTTTTCGGGTTCCCACCTACAATTCTCGCAATGGACGCATACTCAGATTAGAATAAAAACAAGGTTGTTTAAGTGACGTTGTACACATTACTCCTCAAAAGTAACCAGATACTGTTACTCGTTACTTGGCCTTAAAAGTAACTAAATATTTTAATCGTTCTTTTTCTAGAAAAGTAAGTAAATACGTTACTCGTTATTAAACAAATTAACTGCCCTTAGTGAAAACTAAGACGTTTGAAATATATCACATTCTAATTTGAGCGTACTTCAAGTACAGTTCATATTTATAAGTACACAAAAATATGCCGAAAATATACGATTCTTTTTTTTTTACTTAGTACTAAAATTTATTTCTGAATTTTTTTTTTTAATACCTTTATTTAAAAAAAACACTTAAACTACTCTTCATGCATATTGACATACGTAAATACAAAATTAGTAGGCACAAAATACCTTCCACATAAATATCTAAAAATATTAATTTATTTCATGCAAAATATACTCCAACCATAATAAAAATGCAGCGATCAAAAATATCTCCAGAATTCACTTAAACATGCTCGAAATCGTAAATACTGTTGCGCTATAATCTAAGAATTTTTGACTGCAATTACATGCATACAAAATAAATTTACTTAAACAGACAAAGTATTGAAAAATCGCCTATCAGAAGTAAACTTCAATCTGATGTGGAGTGCACTGGAGTGCCTGAATACAACATTTATTTAGTTCGTTAATTGAGTTTTGCAGCATCGCACTAATAAACCAGCCCAGTTTATGTTATTGTTTTCTTTTTTTCTGTCAAGAACGCACCTTATGCGTTTCCTGCCCACCAATCACAAACAGGATTCGGGAACTTCAATTACCACAATTGCTGATGCTGCAAAGCTTCAGCAAGTGCTGTATGCAGATATGTTTGGTGTGGTTGTGTTAGCACAATGTTAGTTAACTGGATGTGTATACTCACCATTGTGCGTGATGTGAGTATTGGCTTTAATATAGTGAAATTAAATTACCATATTATATAGTCAACTAGTAAAGAAAAGCAAGATAACTAGTTTGAAGTGGAGAAACTGCCTTGACTCGCTTTGTTCTGAGTGGGGCTATGCAGAGAAGCGATAACAGTTCTTCTATGAGCCGTTTTTGTGGATGTTTTATTAGCGACTGCGACGAATTGTTATCAGATGTACCAATGCTTTTTATTACGAGATATCGTCCCCAAACTTCGAAACACTGTTTTCCCTTTGACAGACTCTCGAGGAAAAGATCGAATACTTTGAACATTAATGAGTGCAGATGTGGTCACCGGCAAAATGATTACCTTTAATATGTAGGCTATATAGTGCTCTGGAGCTGTCAACGGGACTGTGATTCAGGTGTTCAGTGCTTCGTGCTGTTTGTGTTCGTTTCTAATTTGTAGACTAATAAAATCCAAAACAAAAAAAATTATTTGTGTAGCGGGTTTTTAGTTCACAGATGGCCTCCTGAGGGTGAAGGAATTATATTTTTGGTATATTTGAAATGTTTTCTCAATAATATTTGTGATATACTTTGAAAGCCATGCGCGCATAATTCGAATGTGGAATAACACAGAATGACAACAAAATTTGTATGAATATTCAATATATTTCAACTATGTTTCAAGTACAGCCTCTTTTTGCTAAGGGTAGGTAGCGGTAACTCGTTACTTGTAACGAGTTACATAAAATATTAACTGGGTTGAAGATATTAACAGCTAACTCGTTACTTGTAACGAGTTACCTCGTCAGTCACTCACGTTAAACACGTCAGTCGAACTGTTGGAGTGACGTTTTCTGCGATATAGGTTGCCCCACTGTCATACTAATTCGTTGTTTTTCGGGTTGCCTACCTACCGTTCTCTCAATAGACCCGTACTCAGGTTACAATAAAAAACAAGGCCGTTTAAGCGGTGTTGTACTCATTACTCCTCAAAAAAAACAAGATACCGTTACTCGTTACTTGGCCTTAAAAGTAACTAAATACGTTACTCGTTACATAAAATATTAACCGGGTTGAAGTAACTCGTTACTTGTAACGCGTTACGTACATGTCTGGTCGAGGGTGTATTTTCCGGTCGAGGGAGTTGACGTTGACGCACGAGCCGTCACGCAGTGGGAGGACAGATGAGTCACCGGTATCGCGTGCATAGCACGTGGGCACACATTCTGAGGTGACACTCGGGAAGGCAAAGTAGGGCAGCAAGCAGCACACGTGTGATTGCGGAAGAAAACACCTGCATAGCGAAAACGAGCGGATGAGTTGACTGTGTCGCAGCACAGCCACCGAGCCTTCCCCACGTGTCGGCATTTTACCTTCATTTTAACAACTAAAGAATACGTCCGAATGCATGTCTGCATTCTAATTATAGTCCGGGTCTTTTTTTATCATTTTTTTTGTAAAATTACATTCGCGTGGCTGAATATGAAGACAACTCGCCGTCCACCGCCAGGGTTATTTTTCTATATAAAACAACGCAAGCGCACCGAAAGCACACGTGCACTATCACACTTCAGCCAAGAGCCTACAGAGAGACCAACCGACTGAAAACCATGACGACTCTGGTGAGAGGCACCATTTTTGTATATGCTGCTTTCTAACTTATATACGGTGTTTTAAACTATTTTATTTAATGATGGAAACATTTTTTTTGTATTTTTGAACGACACATTTTCACATACATTTTTATATAGTGAATGGGACATTAAGTATACGGATTCTGAAAGATATTAAATTACAACGCTGACATGCCACTTCAGTTTATCATTTATATTTTAATTGGAAAGGTTCTAAATACACCCTTTGGCGAAGAATGATCCTACAATCGGCGTAACAATGCACATGTCATGTCGCAATTGATAGACGTTGTGAGCCTCAAAATGCCATATTGAAGTTCGGCTGTTACGTATATGTGGAGAACTACACTATGAACGTTTTTATATTATATACTTACTTAGGATGAGTTGAGATAATCTTATAGAAGCATATAATCTAAAAACATTGCTATTTGTTTGTTTATAGCAATAATGAACCGCATAATATTTGCTTTTAGACATGATAAGTGACCGCTCGAATATACCTAACAAAACACAATCTCCTCTAACAAGCAGCATAAAAATAAAATAAGGTCAATTGTAATCCTCTCGTTTTTCGTGAGTTGACGACGGCACAGCATCTTTACACAATAAATAAATGTTGAGTATTTTTTTTTTTACAGTTGATGGTAGACAAGATAAATTTCTTATCAGAGTCTAGGTATGATTCCGTTTTTCTGAGTTTATTTCTCGTGAAATTAGGAGCCTGTTTTTCGGACTTTTTTTTTCACGCTAAAAAGACTGGGCTTATCTGAATTTAATTTTGTTACTTTTTCAATTCTCTGACACTCGGAGCTTAATTTTGCTTAGTTGTCATTTTTTTTAAATTTGAAACAAAGATTAGAAGTCCAGACATTAACGTTCATCAGAGCTCATCCTTCGTTCATCAGAACTCACCTTTATCGAATGCTATTTGATCAGCGGTATTTGGCATTGGCGCATTACGATTGGCAAGGCTAACTATCCCACGACAGATATTGCAAAAAAGTGTTGCTTCAATAACAGTCGATACTTTGAAATAACTAAACTCCTGGACGTAGTCGCGGGTAAGTATGGAAGCTTCAGCTGCACTCTACCTCTATTGAAATATGCGAGTTCATAGCTACCGCTGTTCACAAAAACAGTACCCCTCTTTCCTCTAAGGAGCACACAAATAGTGTGGCCCAGAATCCAAATTTAAACAATGGCTTTGGTCGTGACCAAGACAACGAAACTTGACGAGCTAAAAGGTAAACCCATGTTTGTCAGTGGTCCGAGACTGTAAAGGAAATTAACACGCCCTCTCAGGACTAGTGACCTTGCTATTTTTTAAAATGTACTCGTGCAATACCGCCTTTTTCATTTGTATATTCCGATCGTGACGGTCATCTTACGGCGAGCATTTTTCGTATTTTTCGGATTTATCTGATAACACGGAACCCTAGTTAAAGGGACAATGAAGGCAATTTCGGATATTTTTTTGGCGATTGAACTGGGTTCCCGGCACGTCTGAGGCCACGTTGCCCAAATTTCAGCCGAAACCGGCGCTTGTGTGCCGCGCAAATGAATTAAACAGTCGCGGTGATAATCGTACCGGGATCGATCAAGGCGACGCCCCGAGCGTTGCGGGAGAAACCAGCAGAAGCGGAGGTCACGTGACCCTGCGGGGCCTGGAAGCGTGACGTCACAAAAGACGCGTCAGCGATTGGTCGAAACGAGAAAGTGCCCTCGGTCACGCTTTGGTTCGTGGTTTTTATGAACACTGTTCTAATTCCACTTGAATAACCATGAAAACTATAAATCGAACCGAAAATGATAACTAAACCGTAAATACAACACCATAATTATTTTTCTCTTTGCTACACTGCACGCGAAACGGGCAACGAGCAACTATGAGCAAACGAAATATATAAAATAAAGAACACAGCGCGGAACACGCGCGAGACTTTTGGTTCTGGTTTCAGATGTCGGTGCCGTGTTTACTTCTGGAACACGGCACTCGAGGGATTCTGCAAAGCGGTAGTCATGCCAAATTTGTGCGCTGTTGAAGGGTGTTCACAAACGGTCGACTGACGACCCGTTCGGGCGACGCTAGTTTTCACCTCCTCCCAAGCGATGAAGCATTGCGAAGTCTCTGGTTGAACAGCGTTGCCTTGCGCAGAGGTCTCGGCGATGGCGTCAGAATTTGTTCGCTACATTTTCGGTCAGGAGACTTTGAACAGAACCCTCAGGTTAGCCGGAGTCTAGGCGTAGGCGTGAAGCGACCCCGGTTGAGGAAGGACGCTATTTTTTCCGTTGCAACGCGCCGCTATAACCCACCGCGGTAACCAGAGTATCGATGCCCTAAATGCTACCGGTACCGACTATTCACATGGGACGTCACTCCTACGTCATCTCCGTTTTTGGAGGCCCAAAATGAGAATGCAGATAGTTCAGTTTCGGTTTCTTCAATTCTTTCGTAGGTAGAGAAATACGCGTCACAAATGTCTATAAAAAATTGGGCAGTATGCCAGGTTCCCAAGAAGCCTAAAAACACCATTTAAAAAAATTAAATACATTCGTCTTCATTGTCTCTTTAAAGAAAAACGCAAGAAAAATTTACTCTTAAATATTGTCGCGCGTCGACCATCTCATCAGAGATTTCAAAACCTAAAAGGGAAAAGGTCACATAAAAGCATACTGTATGAAAAGGGACCTGATGGACCGTGTGCACGCGGACCTTTTAACGTGTATTGCTGACCATTCGCTAAAGTGCTAGTTGGTGATTATCGCTGTTGCACTCGTTCCTCAAAAATGGGAATAAAATCACGTTCCTCGTTCCTTCACAATCGTGGAACGGGTTTCCGTCACAAGTCCCAGGGAATCGCAAGGAACACGCTGCCGTCCCATTCGTAAGATTAGAACGTGTTGTTTAATTAATGGTATATTTGCTTATATCTATGAAATATTGTGCTGGATAATTCATAGATAAAATAAATGAATCAAGTAAAAATATTCACATAGAGCTACGTGTTGAGTCGCGACGGGCACATTTGTTCCCGTTTTTTGTTTTCGATGATCCCCCGTAAACTTCCCCATCTCTTGAAATCGGAGGTTGAAATGGAGGATAATAAAAGGCCTGAATGATTCAATTAGTTCGGGTAAATTTGCAGTTCAATATATAAATAAATGAGAAACGCCGTTCTTCCTGCCGTTTTCTCGAAAACGTCGCGAGTCTTCGTTCCTGTTCCACCGATGCATGACGGAACTGCGGCGTTCCTCCTAAGAGGAACGCGTTCTGGGAACGCGGTTCCGTAGAACACTGGTGCATATTTAGATACACAATAAAATCGAGGAAAAAAGATATAGACAAGAAAGTACACAGTGCAGGTGTCTCTTGTGTCTATTCTTATGTTTTTGCCCATTTCGCGCTATTGCATTTCTACCTCATTGTTAATTAGGCGTTTCCCTACGGGTGAATATTGTTATGGAGTAAAAGCTGTTTCACATGCTGCGATTCTCGTTCGAAATCGGTGCGATTTGAAGTAAATGTGCGATTAAAATCACAGTCGTACTGTCGCAGCGGCCCTGCAACTGGTTTCCACTAAGTTGCTATATTGTCGCAGAGTCGGTGCCATTGCTTTCTCGTCAACCAGCAGCCGTTTATTAGCCAGCTTTCATCCGCGATAGCTGCGTATTCGAAAAAAAATTTAGACAGATAAAAGCTTTTGGTTTAATGTTTCATTATTTGACATTTATAGTTACATGTTGTTTTTGTAAAACATTTGTGTTTCTTACAACTTTTTGTTGTATTTTAGGCAAACTAAAACGCATCGGGTTCATGTCCGCTGCAACTAGAAGAGCCGGCCGCGACGACAGAAATCGCGCGGTTGTTGGAGCATGTGAAACCAAACGTTGCTCTCGCACTCGCTGCGTCGGCTGTAGCACCGATTGTTTTGGCACAGTCGCTGCATGTGAAACAGGGGTGAAGCGAAGAGGCGATAAATAGTGAACTGAAAATCGAGGTTTAATTGGCAAACTTGTACCAAACAAAACAAATAACGAGCGTCGAGACAGCAGAAAAGGGGGCGGTGATTTGGCGGTGTAACAGGAAGCGAGAGCGAGACTGACTCTCCAAGGTCACGGGAAACTCCTTGTCTAGCGTGCTTCGGCATCGCTAAAATTCGGCCCACAAGGCTCGAGCACCGGGCGTTCGGATTGAGAATGAACAGGCACTTTCGAGAACAAGAAACTTCGACGAAATGATAAAAGTTACGCCCCGAGTAAAAGAAACGCGAGTCTTCAAATATTCCGTGACCGAGCGCTTCTTGTTCGACCCTGCGCGCGGGAATATCCGCCCGAACATTTTTTTTTTTAAATCGCATGCGAAAATGTAGACTTGAATATCGTTTTAAAAACGTCGCATTGCAATTTGTTAAACTCATCATGGAATTCGCCTGCAGCTTCGTCTGACTATCCTCATCGTGGTTGTTGCCGCTGTGCTCGGAGGCTCCAAAAGGGCGGCTAGGGCGGCCACGGCGGCCACGCCAGCTACGCCGGTTACGCCTGCAACGGCGGCAAGGGCGGCTACAGCGGCTACAGCGGCCACGCCGGCTACGGCGGCTACGCCGGCTACAGCGGCTACGCCAGCCAGGAAGGCTAGGGCGGCTACGCCGGCTACGCTGGCTACACCGGCTACATCGGCTACGGCGGCTATACCGGCAAGGGCGGCTAGGGCGGCGACGGCGGCTACACCGGCTACGGCGGCTACGCCGGCTACACCGGCAAGGAAGGTTAGAGCGGCTACGGTGGCTACGGTGGCTACGCCGGCCACGCTGGCTACGGCGGCTACGCTAGCAAGGAAGGCTAGGGCGGCTACGCCGGCTACGGCGGCTACGGCGGCCACGCCCGCCACGGCGGCTACGGCGGCTGCGTAACCGGCAACTACGCAAACTACGGCGGCTACGGTGGCTATGGCGGCTACGGGCTCGGATATGGAAGCAGTCTGCGTCATGGAGGAGTGTACAGCGGATACGGCGAGCTCGGATCCTGTGGCGGACACGGAAGCTTCTACGGTTGAAATCCAAATAAAAACGCTGGAATAAATAACGTTTCCGTTTCTAACAATGCTTTTGTCCTCATTTTACTCACCACTACACTTCTAGAGTTGACCAATACGGTGTGTTACGGTTTCGACGAGCGGATTGCCTTATGGAACTTGCAAAATGGCCCTAGGCTTCGCACTCCCATAAATACGATCTAACTATTTTTTTAGTTTTATAACCCCGGGAAAATATCCCGGCACTTTTCCAGCTCTCGATAGCATCATCACCTTGACTTTTGATCGAAATCGGTGCTTAGACGTCCGTAGGGGCACATTTGCTTTACGAGAATGATTGAGAATGACCTTTTACTTCAAGCTAGAGTTCAAGTTTTACTCGCCTCAAAGACGTTCTTTCGAACGTATTACATGAAGGGAGGGGGGTAGAAAATACAAACAAATGCAATGATACAATGGCAATCAAAGAACTAAATAAGGTTAAAAATTAACAACAAAGAAAAACTAAAAACGAACTATACAGAATTCAGAACCAAGTTTACACAAACCGGGCACGACAGAACTGGGGACACAGTGGGCAATTTATAGCAAACACAAGCAGTCATGGCGCTGTAAACATATCATAGTACCAAAGCCGAAGATTTTTCGCGGAATAATATTTTGTTCTGTTCAGTGACTATGTCGTTTGGGAGAGAATTCCAATTTTTGATGGACAGGGCAAGAGGAGAGTATTTGTATTTATTAGTGCGACCGAACATAGGTGCAATGTTTAAGGAATGATCATGACGCAAAAAAATGTATGACGCAGGCTTACAGTGAGTGAGCATGAATGATGGCATGTTGTAATAAAACGTTTGAAAAAGAGTAAGGCGAGCGACTCTCCGACATGATTCAAGAGAAGTTAAATTAGAAATAACCTTTAGGTTCTTCGTGGTGTATTTCCGAGGTTTGTCCTTGTGGTACTCGCTCGTCTTGCGGTTTTTCTGTCGGGCTCAGGAAAGGACTTGGTTCACGGCTCACCGGGGGCTTAAGACGCGCGATAATCCGCCACCCGTGTCTTGTTATCGGGCAACTCGGCTGAGGAGCCACCAGGGTCCATGCTGAGTGAAGGGCTATGAGTAAAGTGCCCAGCACCTCCACCAGAACATACGATGGCAGCTGAGCATAACCTGGAACATTCCAGAATAGTAAATATTGATAGAAAATACGACTGGAGCAAGCATCCGTGACAATATAACAAAACAGTCAGAGGAAAGTCGATCCTGACCCCTACAGAAGCTGTATTGCTTTAGTGTCATTCTGTCCGAATAAATCATTTCCTTCGGGTTTGTCGACTGCCGTGGACGAGCTGAACTGAAATGGATGTGGAACCACATTTCTGGTAATGAGCCGCTGCAGACTGTCGTCGGAATGTGGCGTGAACGGGTGGACTGCGTAAGTAACACGCGCGATGAAATGTCCATAAAGCTTGCAATTCGCGTAACGAGCGTTGAAGAAACTTTTGTGTCAACGAAACGTGCGACAAACCAGCGGAATCAATACCAACTGCAACACCTGTGCTCCGTGAAAGTGCACGTCTACGCCAGAACAATTTAGGAAGCAGCACAGCATCACATAAAGCGCGGCACAGGATCTACCAGCTTGAAGACAGCTCTTCGGGGCACCGCACACCTGTGCTCCGTGAAAGTGCACGTCTACGCCGGAACAATTTGTGAAGCAGCACAGTATTATTAACGCGGCAAGGGAACTACCAGCTCGAAAGCAGCTCTCCGGTGCACCGCACAACCAAAGTGAGCCTTCGGTCATTTGAACGAAGCAGCACCACGATTGCACAGTGCCGAGCACGACTCACGCAATTTCCGTCGCTTAACTGTGTATACAAATATATTGTACACGCTTCACTGCAGACCTCGAAGATTCCGATGATCAACGAGGGCACAAAATAGTCGCCTTAAAGTTTATCCCAGCGGTATCCGAATCAATCTAACGTAGGGCCGATTGTCTCTTTCGTGCTAAAATCCTCGTCGGTCACCAGCAAAATGCACAACGTTCCTCCGTTTTTCGCGTTATACCTACGTTAGACACCACGCTGAACTCTGAAGTCGCTTTCTACCGGCCTCATATGACGGCTTCCGCGTCTGAAATCAACTTGCCGAGACGAACGACAACGAACAAAGCATCCGACAAGCTCCGGCCAATGCTCCGGCCCAGCTGGGGGGCCAGCCGCTGCCTGGGCGCTGCCATCTTTCCTGTGACGTCACGTATTTGGTTTGGTCACGTGACGAGCGGTAAAATTTGCGTACAATGGCATCGTCCTTATGGGGATCACTTTCGAGTGCATACCGGAACCCCGGTTTATCGCTCTAAGCCCCTCTACCTCGTTGATTCAAACTAACACTTCACAGCGCTAGGAAACAGACCCACACAAAAATAAATTTCAAACACTCAAAGAAAGAACACTCGCAATGCGATGTTTCTGATCTCTGTGGTGTATTAAACTTCATCTTCATCATCTTTTTTTTTTGCTATTATACACACGGAAGTAAAAAAAAGAGAAAATGAACAAAGAAAAGGGAGCTCTCAACGCGGTGGTAGTAGACGACGCGCGAGACAGGGAAGCAAGATCCGACTGCAGCGCCGCTTGTTCTCGTGACCACCTGGGCCACTTGCCTCTGCAGGCGAGAATAGGGAGCTTTGAAACTGAGCTTGCTCCAGTAACGTTGCCCTAGATAGATGGAAAGGTTGGCGCCATCTACGAGCGACGGCGGAAACCATACTGGTTGTCTGCTTGCAGCCGACGCTTTTAGATGGCGGTAGCTTTCCAGGTAGGTTTGTGTCGACATACCAGACACGATCCTGGGGAACCGAGCCCTTAACAGCTCTGCTGTAAAAGTGTATGGCAGTGTACCTCTGATATGTGCATTGAGATACAACCGAAAGTACACCGTCCTACACTTTTCGGCACCGGTGCAGGAGGTGCCGGTAAACCCAACGAAGGTATTGTTAGAGTTCGCCCCTTTTCATCACCACTTGCATTGGTCACAAACTCGAACCACACACTATTCATGGAGTGACGGTTGCCGAGCGTAAGACAACCGGTGTCGCAGTGCTTGAGAATCACTCGGCCACGGCGCGCCCGACACCGAATGGAACATAGCCTGTTCAAATCCACGTCAGGCAAAGATTGGCGGTCTCCAATCCTTCACTCGAAAAAAGGGTGTATTCTTACACCCTTTGTCCCATATAAGACACCCAAAAATTTCAGTTCGACATACAGCGCACTGACTTCGATCTGACGGTACTAACTTTTCCGAGAGGCTTAATAACCGAGTGGTACAACTTATTAAAATCGCTAATGTACGTGTTACTGAATACAAAAAAAAAATATTCAGGGTTTTCTTTCTGATGCGTACCTTAGCTTCTTAATAAGTTATATCGCACCGTTATCAAGCCCCTTGAAACATTTCGGGCTGTCTGTTCCACTAAAGTGCGATGTACATCGAACACAAATTTTGAGGTGCATTATATGGGACAAAAAGGTGTACGGTGATACCTTTTTTTAGAGCGTTGCGTACGAAGCGTGTGATTGGGTCCTAAAACAAGCGATGGCGGACCAGGACAATTTGCTTTGCACCTACAAGATGACCTAGATGGCACGCACGTTAGAAAAAGAAAGATCTGTTGTAAAATATATTGTTGTATTTATTCATTCAATGAATTGTAGTCACTGACCGGGCGGGAATAGCAGGGCGTCTCTTTCCAACAGAACAACCTCCAGCACGCGCTTGTTTCCCCTCGCAGTCCTTTGCTGTGCGTGTCCAATCGACGCTCACGAGCCGCCCAAGTGTTATTGAATGAAAAAGAAAAGCTCGCACTGAAAGCAGAACGATTGAAACGCCCCTCTGCCGTTTTCATTATATCATTCACAATAAAGAAAAAAAATTAAACATTTTGTTCCCATTTTTGAAGTATCAAGAAAGAACCACGTTTCCCTACTCTCACCTAGTTTTCTTGTCGCTCACTAAACGACGTTTCTTTACTCAAACACGAGCCCACTATCATTCGCTGGTACACCTTAATTATGGCGGATAAACAAAAATATAACAATCTAGAAGAAGTAACCCACTTTACTCGCCAAATCTTGTCCGATGAATGAACTTATCGATGTCACTCTGGAGTTTGTTTTGTTTGCACAGAGACTTGCTAAGTAACGAGATCGAATACCTGATATTGTTGATCGCTTTTACGTGATGTCGCTTCTTATAACTCGACTCAAACGGAAGTGACAACAGCACGATATGGTTGGATTGTAGTCTGTTTCAAATGAAATACGTTGTAGTACGCCCACAGGACGCGCGCAAAATTTAACTTGTTCGGAAACAATTTTTGTTGCATTTTTGTTTCAAGGATTGTTTTGACATTAATGTTTCTCAAGAAAGAAGCGAGAACTGTCAAATCTCGACGAGGTTTTGCATGAAGTGCGTCGTCCTTGCTTTGCTCACAGTGACCGTTCTCACGAAGTCGTTCGCACGGGGTAAATCATTGAACATGTCTAATCTCTTCGACTCTCTAAAGAATACCCGAGTTTGAACAATAATTCTGCGACTTCCTAGCTCGCTGAGGACCGAAAGCGACTGCGAGGACAAGGTTCTGTCGTGTACAAACAGGACTGCCCTCCTGGTCGAGGTCTGGACACAGTTCCAGGGTCGCGAGATGGAACTGCAACAGAAATCACTGGAGGAAGACACAAACGTGGCTGTGATTGTTCCGTGGTCATCGACACCAACGAGGAACGCAATACTGGAACGTATCAAGCGTGACGTCATATTCACGCCGTTGGTGAAGTGGTTGTTTTTTCTGGAGGGCGACGAAACACTACCATACGAAGATATTCAAGAATCGGCGTGTTCCGTGGGTGAGGTAACAGGTTTCACATACATAGATGTGCCCAGCAACGACCATCGGAACTGCACGCAAAGAACATCCGATATATGCGATTTGTTTCCTAATAATGTTATAAGTGGCTTGTCCTCTCTACGTGGTAAAACGTTCCGGATGGCAGATAAACTAATCACTGCTGGTGGAATCTTTCCATCCGAAAACTATAACAATCCAGCTGTGGTCGGCGTGATGAGAGCGACACATTCACTAAATATCACAGTTTTGCGTCGGCAATATGTCATGGATGACGCCACACCGGATCAGGTCAGCTTGGACTTTATGCGCAAAAACGTGGACATCGTTGTATCTGGCCCCATGGAGGCCCATCAAAGGAACCGCTATATTTTCGTTAGCGCCATCACCGAATGCGTGAACATTAGATTTTTCAGTCTTGCGCAGTCTATGTCAGGCTTTCGTGCCATCAATATAGAAGTTCTTGTAGCTTTCTTACTTTTGGGCGTTCTTGTTGTGGTCATGTATCATGTTGTTGAATGCCGGCTCCAAGGTCGGCGCGTCAGGGTAGGCACCGTCTCTCTCTTTCTCATTTTGGCGGTCACTGGGAAATCATTTAGTCCACCGGCGTTGCACAGTACCCTAAGATGGCACATCTTTGCCGGCTTTGGCTCGTAGCAATGGCGACCATATACGCTTAAATCCAGTCGGCTCTAACCTCCGAATCAGCTGTGCCGGCCGTCTCAATCAGTGTCGACACAGTCCCAC
The DNA here is from genome assembly GCA_013358835.2 of Ixodes persulcatus. Lineage (NCBI taxonomy): Eukaryota > Metazoa > Arthropoda > Arachnida > Ixodida > Ixodidae > Ixodes > Ixodes persulcatus. The sequence goes on from JABSTQ010009984.1 coordinate 82,336, forward strand.
AGTTGACGGAAATAGTCAAATTGAGGCAGATCCTTCTGTGCGTGAGAGAAAACGACTTCGGGCACAAGTACCTCGCAGCTTCTGGCGATTCCCTCGCTGTCTTCCTAAACAACTCCCTGGACGAGTTTCCGAGTACCTGCATCGGCGATCAGGAGGGTAAGCAGTGCTACAATTTCGCCAGCCGGAGAAGCCACGTGTTTATCGATGAAGTGCTAGGTGTCAGCGATTTGCGCATGGCTTCTGCGCATGGGTTGGTCGCCTCGACTGGGTCCATCACTTATACCTGCCAGGCGGTGCTCGTCGCCAAGAATTTTGCGTACACGTGGGAACCCGTTTCTTTGGTTAGAACAATTACGCAGGTTGGTCAAACAGACTACAAGTGGCAGAAGGAGGCGTGGGAAGACCCTCCACATTCCAGTAGCACGGATACCAAGTACAGGATGCGAACTTTCAAGGAGTATTTCGACTTGTACTTGTTCAGAATCCTTATCAGTCTAGACGCTTTCTTCGCGGAAGCTTTTTTTGAGCACCTCAACCATTACTTACACAACGACATGTTTAACCCCACGCACAGCGTGCAACAGTGGGCGTGCTCTCTAAGGGCTCCTCCCGTCCACAGATTGGTTGTTGTGTGAATTGCATCCGCGTCAGATTTGATTTAATAAAGAAGGTGGGTCACTGTAGAAAAAAATGATTGGGTTGCTCCTATTTATACCACAATATGCATAAAGTGCCACATGATCCGTTACTTTTGTTGGCTCTTTTACAAATTTTAGTTTCGACGAATTTGCCAATATGTTTACACAGGGTGTGCAATAGACCGTGATATTCACGTTTCTCCTAAGATTGCACAAATTTCTTATTTTTGCTCTCTTACTTCTTGTATTTTGTACAAGGATATTTCGCCATGTGTACTTCTGACACCAAAACGTGAAATAAACTGCTTGCCGCATTTCTTCTTAGACCATATATTTTCTTCTTTGCATTTTATAGGCTTGCACTTAGTGCTGCATGTGCATGAACATTTTGGGCGATTGCTCTCTTGCGCTAGACATCAAAAAAGTGCTGGAGAAAGGCCCCACATTTTGTTTTGCTCTGAACATACGAGGAATACAGATGCAGTCGACTATACGTGGCATTGCTGCGAAATCCAGAAACTGACAGAGCCAGATCTATTGATGATTGTGTTGATGTTTTGTTGAAATCCGGACATGTGCAGAGCAGGACAACGAGTCCTAAAGTGGTCGAGTTTTTTAAACAACACAATTGAAATCTCAAGGTTTTAGATAAAGAAGGGAGATTTGTAGTGTACCCCAAGAATAGGTAAATGCAAAAGGCGACTGGCGCCATACAAAATAAATCCAAGCATGTGCAAGTTATTAAGACCGAAAAAGTGGAAGCTAAAGCACTTCAACTGTGCTTGAAGCTTGACTTGAAAACTCTGAAAAAGCAAATAATCACATGCGAAAAGGAGTTTTTGATTAAGTTCTTTACGGTGAAAACACACAAAGTGGAATGTCCCTTCCGTGATAAATTTACACGGCAAGGAGCTATCTCAAGGTTTCTATCTAATCAGTTGTCAGACCCCAACTGGAAAATTTCTCCTTGATTCCTATCTCACAAGTTATACATGATCTTAAAAATTCTAACATATTATCAACAAAATATTCTTTTCCCGTCAACGTGGAAGATTTGTTTTATTGAATCACTCATGACCATCTGTTCGTAGCTGCAAGAGAATGAATCGAGGAAAATGCTACAGTGCCCCTCCAAACAAAAAAAAAATCGCTCTACATCTTGAATCATTCTTGGAGCTATTGACATCCTACCAAGTGAGTACAGTCATCTCATTCAGCGGTAATACTTACCTGCAAAAGGAGCAATTTGCATTGTATCATGTGTTGCACGAGTGTTATGCGACATCTCCTTATCCAAAAGCGATCGAGCCATCGCCCAGCTGGTATCCAACAACCCTGTGTCGAGAATATATGGATGTCTTGACGACAATCATGTGCTACTAAAAATACACCTGATGTAAATGACGAGCAACAAATCATCAACATTCGTTCAATTTCTCAATCTACCGCTAATATTCCAACTAAACCACACTTCCTGGATGTACATGCCACGATCATGAAAACATTAACTCCAATATGAGTCTTCCGACTCAAAACTCAATAAAATAGCAACTATCAACCGCTGTCGTAGCGCAGCCCTTAAGAAGTCATGAAACCACCAGGCGGGAAAAAGCTTGAGGTTGCTTGAGACACAAGACCTCTGGATATCCAAATACCACCTTGTACGATGCTGTAGAAAGAATGACGAACTCCCACAGACAGAAAATAATCCAAATACAAAAGACAATGCCCGGCTGTGATGACCTACATTCATATTGTATAACACAATACAAAAAGGTGGCTGCCAGTTATGACATCCCTGCCATATTTTCAGCACCAGACAAGCTCGAGAAACTTTGTCCTAAGATAAATACCCCTCAATGAATGCGATCTGAGACAAAGCCAGGTTTTATATGAAATACCTTTCACCTGAGCCGAAGCATATGTTGGTCAGTCAGATCACTGCGTGTACACCAGGTTACGTGGGCATGCTTCTTCACTCAAATCAACACCATTGGGGCATCTCGCAGTGATCCTGAGTGACTGCCACTGCAAACCAATACTGACAGAGACAAATGTTTTTCGAAGGTTCCGTGAGAAGAAATCATGCGAAATATACGAAGCAATGACCACCAAACAAAAGGAGAGCTCCTTTGTTAGTGCGCCATCAGTGAGATGAAGTGACAAAGAACTTTATTTCCTTAACTGTTCTACTTGAGGTTGTTTCAGTGGCATACACTCTTAAAAAAAAGCTAGTAGTATTTACTAGGTAAGAGCTAGTAACCGCTTGTCACATATGTTACTAGGTACCTAGTAACCTTAGGTAGTAACGGTCAAGCTAGTAACGGTTACTAGGTCAAGAAGCTAGTAACTGTTACTAGCCTCAAAGTAGAATCCATGTATATTACTACCTCTAGCTAGTAACTAGCGCAACCTCTCGACGGAAGAACGGAAACGCAACTAGTCACGTGATTTCCGGTGAAAAAAAAAGGTGTGGGGTTATGCCACTTACCACCAGGTGGCAGGCGCAACAAAAATTGAAACTGGAAATGTGTAATCCAGGTGGCGCTAGTCAACGTCTATTTAAATGTAGACAAAAAAGGACGCCGATTATTTATAGTTTATTTCAATTCTTCCACAATCGCAGGTAGGTACATGCACACCCACATTTTAGCACACAATCGACACACTGCATTCAACACAAACAAACGATCACTCTAATCGATAACTTACGGGCGGGGGCAGTGGGAATCGAACCCAGGAGGTTCCCACCGCAAGCTTACGGGCGGATACGCGTTAGCCCACTCGGCCAATTCCTCCCTGATAACGTCGTTGACTGTCCTTAAGTCTTTTATAGTGACCATTTGAGTGCCCAAACTTCTTGTCGTGTATCAGCACGTCAGTTCTTCGCAGTTGCTAGGTCAGTTGAGCGACGAGGCAAACCGCATTAAAGTGACGCGAACAAGCGGCCAAGGCGATAAGCGACATTTCCTAGAAATTAAAAAACCGAGCGACGCGACGGGTGACCGTGAGAAATCGCCGTCGCTCGTCGCTGTCTCCGTCGATAGTCTCGTCGCTCGCTAAATCAATTACATGCGGTTCAGCTTTTAAAACGAATGCGGTCGCCGTCGGCGAGAGAGTGCTTTCTTGCCGTCTCCCGCGGCGAACGAAGGCTCTAATTGACGGGGAGTACGACGGCAGCTGCACTCCTTTCGCGTGCTGCGCTACAAAAATGTATGCAAAATTAATACCGCGTGCAGCTCGCATCTTAATTTTTGTACACTGACGAATGCTCGCGTTTTTGGGGAAGATATAAGCAAATTCAGAAAGACTCGTAGAATGCCAAAACAGATTTTTTTTCCATTAGTCCTAAAGCTACATACACAATTTACGACGCACATCAACGGTTGTGACGGTGCACTGTCCCGACCGAAGACAGCTCAATCAGAATCATTCAACCACCGAGCACACACAAACCGTGAAGAAGTTCTCAGTGTCAAGTAGGAGGAGGCAGAGGAAAGCTTCTTGGACGACGAAACCCAATCCAGTGACAGCGGCACCGGCTCGTTAGAACTATCCTCAGAGCAGTCCAGGTCCACGCACACACTAGGACCGTCGAGCGCACGAACGTTAACTATGCACTCCAACACGGGAATACGAGAACTGCACGCGACACAAGGCAAGAACGGCAGGTTCACATCGGAGAAATTAGCGTCTTCCGAACTCCGACTGGCCCCAACTTGTAGAATGTTGCCAAGCGTCTCTTGTGAAAGAAAAACATTAGTTTTAAAAAAATACAAAAGTAAAAAAAATAAAAAAAACGGAATAAACTTTTTTATCTGTTTTCGGAAACGTTTTTAGTATGTGCTACGTGGCTACTTTCATCACAGTTAAAATAAAAATTAAAATATAAACGCTCACAAACGAATGCAAACGAGAAGGAAGGTAAGTAAGCCGCATGGCCATTGCATCAGCAATGGCTGCTGCGCTCGCTGCAGCGCTGGCTTCCACGTCGTGCTGGTACGGAGGCTGCGATCGTTATAAAGTCAGCTCCAACCCTTAAACATGCCCCCTCATACAATAGTTGACTCTACGATTGCGTGTGGATACCCCCCCCCCTGCGATCCGAAACAGCAAGTACGTCGCTAACGCTGGCAATCGGGTATGAAGCAAGCGCCGCCATCTTCTCCGCTCCTTTGCTGTAGTAAGTAGCTAGTAAAAGGGTAGTAACGGTCAGAAAAGGGTAGTAATGGCTGCATTTGCTAACTTTTTACTACCTATCGCGCGTTTGAGGTAGTAAATAGTTAGTGAAAGGTAGTAACGGTCAGAAAGGGGTAGTAACTGCTGCAGTTACTAGCTTTTTACGAACTTTTTTTTTAAGAGTGTACTTTTAGCAACTTCCTCTTTCTTTCTGTTGTTCCTCAGGTTTCTGAACGTAACATCCTCCTCTTCCTTTTTTATGCTATTTCTCTTTTTTTTTTTCAACGTAACTTCCCTTTCCCATTAGGGTAATTTTATTTTGGGGATGTTTTTATGCCGAATAGAAGGACGAGAGAGTAACACTACCCCTTTCTCGTCTTGTGTAAGTATATTAAAAGGAGAGTTGTGAGTTATCGCTTGTTCTGCCTGTGCATACTTGACCTTCGGGCTATTTATTCCTAAAATTCATATTCAACTTGCCCACCTTAAAATTTTAATTATTAAACAGTTACTGCAGGGAGGTCTTTTTGTTGTCCTGCCATTCTGTTCCTTCTGTTACAACCTGGTGTCTCGTGAGTTTGGCGGATGCGCGCGCAACTGGAGCTCAGCGGAAGGCAAAGAGCTCGTGCCGGAGGAGAAAGAGTCGTCCTTCACTTTACGTTCTTCCAGTGACTGTCGCATCTTATCGCTGAATGCCACAACGGACCCCTATTGCTTGCGTCACGGCCGGCGACCTCCTGCGGACAAAAGTTCGCGCCTTGGTGCTCTCAGCAGCTGTCCGGTTTGGGTACCAAGTGGAACTTCCAGAAAGCGGAGCATATTTCGTGACTTTATATGGGCACCGACCCAGCAGCATGAAGAAACAACATTAGAAACGGTGTTGCGTTTGTTCCTTTTAATAAGTAAGCATTAGCGCCCTGGTACACGCGCAGACCTTGAACTGGTTTTGTGCAGACGTATATAAGGTTCGGAAAGTCGCCACGGGACGAGATCTTTGGTGACGAGATCTTTGGGTGGCGCCGCCTCGCGGATGCTTTCTGTAACCTAGTCAGTAGAATGCTAGCAGACGACGCAATATGTAATCGTATGAGACATTTCTGTTTGTTTACAGCAGTGGCGATTGATAATTATTTTTAAACGTTTATGACGTGTCATGAGCTTTTGTGGAACTGAATGGCAGCCCCCCCCCCCCCCCCCCCCCCCCCCCACCCCCAAGCTCTCTTGATAGCTACCAGCTTTAAGATGTTCGAAAGCAAGCCAAGAACTTGGTAGCGTAAGTCTAACGCGGCTGCGCGGTTGCGCTGGTTGCGCTGGCAGTGCTTGCTGACTTTCTTTTGTTCTGGTTTTAGCGTGTGGCGATTGTTCGTCTGTTGGTCCTGATTAGTTTAATCTAAGTTTAATCTACCAGCGTTAAGTTCGCATTCAGCAGGGCGTGAGAGGACAACTGTGCACGCGCGCGTTGTCGTTTTGGTGGTATGGAGCTCGCCGATACCGACGCTTCCGTCCAAGGTAAGGAATTAGCACGGCTCTGGAGTTGTTTCCAAGCATTCGTACGGAGCTGCGCGAACCAAGTCTGAATTATTGTTCATTTGTAAGTGACGCTTCCTCTCTCCAGTACCAATGAGTAAGTGGCACAGGAATTTGCCACATCTCGACTTCTGCTCGAAGGAGAAGCCGCACTGGAAGCTGGGCACGTTGTGACGTGCAGTGTTAAAGAAAAAGTTGACGGTGACTGCACGTTTGTGTGTTTCGTGCTGCAAACATCGGCCTTAAGCAGAGACTCGCACGAGCTCGAGATCGTGCTGAAAGAGAGGACTGGCAGCTGCATCATGCTCGTGCAAAGCAGGGTACGCATGTTGTGAACTCTTAATTGATCTTCCCTGCTTTTGGAAATTCCCTTTCCTGATCCTTTCATAGTAGAATGTACGCTAACACACCTCGCATGCTCGTCCCGAAGGGGTAATATTTCGAGAGGTGGTTGCCTCCGCTGAGGCAGAGCGTGCGAGTATTTTATTCTGAAAGCTGGCAAAAGTCAATTGTTTGGACTGCAACAACTTCCCCATTGCATGAACCTTCAGTGGAGCTTACTAAAATGAAAACGATACTTCGATGCAAGCTAATTACAAACATATTGAAGGAAACCAGTCTAATGTTATGTTGATCATACAAAGCTAGAAAGGGCAAGTATGCTCGGTTTATGGTTCCTCATGGGTGCCACTGTGAACAGTGTGACTTAATGCCAACTTTTACTACCCTTTTTTTTTTGGGGGGGGGGGGGGGGGCAAGTCAGAAGTTTGGCATTTATGTAAGTAAACATCTACGGGAAAGGTTTACCTTAACCCATGATGCCAGGAGAAGGTGGTGCAGACATCAATGCGTCAGAGCCATACCTTCCACTAACTTTGCCACTACCAAAATTTCTACCATACCATTTTAAGGCTTGTATGTTAACACGGTAAATTTGATAGTGGGATGTCATCTCATTGCTTTGAAAGGAGTGCTTTTGGCGATTTTGAATATCTCAGAAATTCATTGTAAAGGCTTCACTTCACAGTAGCACTGTTCTTATTTTAGGAGCTACAAATGCAAACACATTGTGTCCACGATTCTGTACATTAATGCCACAAAGGTGTTTGAAATTTTGTCGTCGACCAACCTGCCACAGCAGTGGGGGAAAAGTCAAAACCAGAGTGTGAAGGACAAGTGTGCGCCCAGGACAATCATTGAGTTCCCTGCGTCAAGAAGGTGTGTATGTGCAAAAATACAGCATAGTACAGTGGATGATAATTCTAAGAAACAGCAAGAAAGTAATGTAGGCACAAATGCCCAGAACATGCGAGCCGCAATTGAGGCGCATCTCTGCGCCATCTGCCGGTGGCTCGCCTGGTTTCGACTACAATATAGCGCATGCCTCCCCGACTGCTTACAGGCACGTCTGTTCTTCCGCTATTCTGCAACATGGTGCTCGCCTCAGAATCTGGCAAGACGTGCCACTTTAGCGGCCGCCGTGATAAGTGCCTGCCATGAATGCTGCGACTGGAAATAGCACGAGTGGCTTGTGGCGCATATCGCTGGCCAATAACGAGTCTGGTTGTTGAATTTGGCAATTTCGTGTTTTCCTTAGTATGTCACGAACAACTGTTTTTTTTTTGTGGCCAGTGACATTTACTGTTGATAGAAAAACTTCATTTATACTGGCCAAGATATAGATATTGTAAATTCATGCAACACCAGCTAACTGGACAGTGCTTGCCTGGCAGTAAACCCAGTCCAGTGCTAATGGGCTTGCTTATCCGAAATTCTAGATCAAGACGGTGAGTGACGCAAGTCTGGAGGAAGACGTCCTAAGCAAGCTACATCAGGGGCTCCCATATCACTCTGCTGCTCACCGTCACCGCGAGGAAATCCCCGTAAATGATTAGTCCACAAATCACTTTGATTATTGGTATTGTGCCCGACACATTTAGCAATCACCTATAATAAAAAAAATATTATGGAATTATACTGCAGTCTAAGTTTTGGCTTAAAAAACACCTGTCGGCTGCCACATACGGATTGACAGCTTGAAGGAACAGTTTCATCATTGCCAGTTCTGAGCTACTCTATGAAAACAATTTGAATCTGCTGGGAAAACAAAAAAAAACATGACCAATATGGGCTCCTTATAGTGTTGTCTGCAGGATAGATTAACTTGGATCATTCGGAATAATGGGTAAGTACCCCGTCACGTTCCGCGTCAGGGAAAAGACAAAAAAGTAGTGCGGTGTGCTTGTGAAGAAGCGAAAAGCACGAGAACAGGAGATTCAGCGATGACCGATAGGACGGGTAGACTTAGGCTATGACCCGGAGAAGCATCAGTGACTCTCGGCAACAATTCGAAGGGCGACAAGAAACCTCTTGTACTTACCAATTCTTGGCAGTGGCCCGAACTGGCACCGGGAGGAACCTCTGTACCAACCTATTCTCGGCAATGACCCGAGGCAACCTGAACCACGGCAAGGGTCCCATCACAAAGTGACAGAGACGCACATCCAGCAGCATATATTAACTTCAGCTGAAACATCTTGGCTGAAGTGGTCATCTGGACGATATATCTGAGAGTTTACCAATGTCTAGTAGATATGTAAATACTTGAGCCATATTTTATTAATATACATTTACTCTGGCCAACCACCAGAGTGAAAGAAAAGTATGTATGTGGTTGGAAGAGTAGATAAATGCATATTACTAAATTATGACATGTCAGCGCTCAAGTATTTACATATCTACAAGATGTGAGTAAACTCTCAAATTCATCGTTCAGGCGACCACTTCAGTGAATATGTTTAAGCGGAAGTTAACCTATATTAATGGATGTGCGTCCTTGTCACTTTGTGAGGGGAGGGACCCTTGTCATGCTTTGGGTTGCCTCGGATAATTGCCAAGAGTAGGGGGGCGCAGAGGTTCCTCCCGGTGTCTGTTCGGGCCAGCGCCGGCAATGGGTACGTACAGGAGGTTCCTTGTCGCTCTTCAGCTTGTTGCAGAGAGTCACTGATGCTTCTCCAGGTCACAGACAAACCCACCCGTCCTATTCAGTCACCGCAAAATCTCCTATCCTCGTGGTCTTTGCTACTTCACGAGAACTGCCACAATTCTTCTTATCTTTTTCCCTGACGCAGAATGTGAAAACTTCCTTTGCTTTGCTTAGCTAAAAAATTGCAAAATAATTATTTTCACCCAATATCTCAATTATGGTGCTGGTGGTAGCTACTAGGTAAGCCACCATATACCAGTAGAGGCCCAGGTGTTTTATCTATATAAGGGATGGGAGGTGGGAAAGCCTAATATTAGCAAAAGTTGACCCTCAAGGTATGCAATGAATTCACTGCCACACATATATATGCTTTAATTTGAAGGACCAGCAATCGAGCTTGCTTTGTTTCATTTCACCGATAGTCGAGCCTCATTGGTGAAAACCACAAACTGTTATGTGCTGCATTTGCTTTCATGTCGACTCTATAAATCTTGTTGAAATATATATAAATTAATTATGCTGAAATACTCAAAATAGGGACTGAGAATGGAACCCTCCCTCAAGTGGGATGTTTCCTACTGCTTGAGAATGACGCATCTTTGCGAGAAGCTCAGACGGATAAAGTTGTGTCATGATTTTGTCTTGTAGCTTTTCAATGAATCGAGTCGGAGGAGTCGCCATCATCACCACAGAGGCCAGCGACACTAACCGAGTCATTAAGAATGATGAGTAAAGGTAATCAAGCATCTGATGACGGCTTCTACGAAGCCCTCCAAGAAATGTTTTCAAAGGCTGTTGCGGAAGAGATCGCCACACTTACCACCCAACAAGCAGAGTCGCCGCTATGGATGGACTACAGGACTGGTCTGATTAGTGCATCTGTGGCCTGCAGAGTCTACACGAGGGTGAAGACCTTGAGGACAAAAATGGGTACCCATGATTTGCGTCCCTTGTTCAAGGTCCTCACGCGAGAGTCGACCTTTCAGTCAGCTGCGATGTCAAGAGGGTCGCAAGACGAAAGCACTGCCATGAGGAAGTACTTGCAGGAGTCAACCCACGCGAACCTCACGATCCAAGACAGCGGGCTTACTGATAATGGAGTCAGAGCCATGTGTTGGGGCAAGTCCCGACGGGATCGTCACTTGCGACTGTTGTGAACGTCGATTGATTGAGGTAAAGTGCACAGATGGCATGCAAGGTTTCAAGAGCAGAGAGATGATGAAGAACAGTGATAATCATATGCTTAAGAAGACAAGCAGGTATTATTGCCAGGTGCAAGTGCAAATGGGTATTGCTCAAATTCGAAGCACAGACTTTTTTGTCTATCAAGACGAGCACACGCACATACGTTTTTCTGTGCATTTTGATGAAGTATTTTTCAGAGATGTATTTGAGACTGCGGTTTTCTTCTTTAAGGAGTATATGATACCCCTTATTACTGCGGTTTAACCTAGTATGCAGTCGCAGATTAATTTGGATTTACAAGGCTACAGAAGTATTCCAACGGGATGCTAGAAGCCCCAAAACATTACTCGTACAGCAGTATCTCGAACAGGTTGCCATATATTTGGAAAAATAAGGGTGCCATTGAAGGACCAATGTGACATTGCGATTCTCCCAAAACAGTTGAAAATGAGAGCAAGTGGCCACACCTCTCTCTTCCTTGCTTCAGTTCACCTCCTCAAGGAGACGAAGCGAATGGTAGAGGGGATGTCTCGTCGGCCTCATTCAGTCGTGCCTTTCTTTTCCAAAAATACGGCCACTGTATGAGATCGTGCTGCATGAGCGATGTTTTGAGGCGTGTAGTATCTCGCCTATTACTCCTGCCTTGCTTTGTCATTTGAATATCGGATCAGCATAAGCACTGCTTCTTTTTATGCTTCTTTGCATTCATTGTTTTCAGTGCTCTTTACACCCACTGGTTTTGTACAGTATGTGGCCACTCATTGAGGACATTAACTTAGGGCGTCTTTTTACCGTTTTGGAACCTTGCATGTCATTTGTGCACACAATCACAACAGTCGCAACTGGAAAAGTGGTTGTCTTAATTTTAAAAAGTTGTGATGCTACCTACTATTATTAACGGTCATCCCGCTTCCCTGTTTCATGAATTTTCTTAAGGTGTTCTTTATAAATTGTGTACACCGAGATGCCTTTTTTGTTTCTTTAAGACGTTTTAGGCTGCTGTGGATTATATGTTATGAGTGGAGGACAAGTAGATGAAAACTATTTTGGTATGTTAAAAGTGTTTTACAATGAGTTAAATATTGCTGCTGTGCAAATTATTTTTATGGTACATGTCTAGAATTATGTACCTGGTTCACTCACGCTATTAGACTTGTCGCCCGCTAACAGGACCAGGTAATCAATGCTTGGTCCTCTTACGCTCAGCTGCTCATCTTTATTTATGATGTCAAATTGTTTAAGTGTCTTCTGATCTTTTAGACTATGTTATGATACAGGATCATATGTCACTCATTTCCCACTGGTACAAGCATAATCGATTGTTCCTTAATCCCAAAATCAGTGCAAGCTTCTTGCCTACATCATGGGATCAGTGATTACACCTGTCTTCTCCGATTTGGAATTCAGTATCTATGACTAGAGCTTTGGGCACTGAACATGTACAAAAAAAGCTCGTAGAACATGACGCCAAACTTTATTGTTATCACTGTACCACGAGCAGAAGTTACTGAGAAGCTAAAAGTAAAAGAAAATGTGTCACTGGCATGGAACTTCAGCTTTCACGGAAACAAATATTTGTCGTCTGCAAACAGTGGCTTCGAGATATTTACAATTCCTGCAAGCGTAGTAACAATGCTGTCAAGGTATGCAAGGAGATCAAGTGGGAACCGCTGCTGCAGGATCTTAAAGCGTTTGATGCGCTGAATGCTTCTTTCTACGTGCACTCTGGCACTCGCAATGCTTGCATTTCTTTTTGCACCACCAGGTGACAGCTGCTTCTTCTGGCCAAGAAAGGGTGGCCGGATCATCTCGAGCCCATGTTCATAGCATAAGTCTTCAATTAAAAAGCCCCTATCTACCATGACCTTGTCAATGTGGGGCTCACATTTTGTGAGAACTTCACATTCCCGGGTTATGTGTGTGTCAGAGGTCCTTCCTCCGTAGGCACGGCTCACATAGCTAATGAGGCCTCCAGGGGTTGTGCAAACCAAAATCTTCGCAGTTTAGGTTTTTTTTGTAGATGCTGTAAGTTAATATCAGTGATGGCAGGTCTTTCGGTTGCTAAATTGCAATCTCTGTGCAGTCCAAGACCACCCTCGTCATGCGGTATTTATCAAAGTGCTTCGTGAGGCCTGCAGTGACGTGGCCCTTGTCAGGCCAGTAGATTGCATGCCCTAGCACAGATGCTAGCAGTACAATGGCCTACTTAAAGATACTCGACGCCGTAGTGCGGCATACGTCAAACAGGACGGCCAGCAGAGAAAAATACACACTGTGGAAAAGCTTCGTGAAGACGAGCAGGATGACATTCTCATTGCTAAGTGAAAGCTCCTCTTGGATTGTTTAATCCGAGCGTCGGTGAACAAATCGGCAATTTTGTAGAACAGCTTGAAGCTTGAGATGCCCGTTAGCACTAGCAGTGCCTGTTCGTTCTTAATAGTCGAGATGGTAATCGGTTGTCTTTTTCCCTCAGTCCATCTGTTCACTTGGACACGGATATCTTGCTTGAGGTGACACAGCTCCTCTTCAACATCTGAAATTGTTTACATTTACAATTGGGCATATGCTCATGACTATAATGGAGAAGCCTGCACAATCCGCAAGGTTCCTGCTTTTCCCTGCTATTGTCAAGTAAAAAATAGAGAAGCTGCAACATACTGCCTACTTGATGTACCTTTCCACATGAACTAATAGCGCAAGTAGAAGCAATATTGCATTTTTACACAATTTTGAATATCTGGTGCATGTAATTCTCTACATTTAATGCCATTCAGGTCAGCCTATGCTACAACTTTCAATCAAACAGACTGGGTGCATATGCCATCACCAAGCATACAAAATACAGTTTAGATTGGCAAAAAAGTACATGCTGCCTATTACCTTCATTGCCAAAGTCATCTCTGCAGCTGTTAGCCATGGACAGATCTTTAAATGAGAGGATAGCATGTGTGAGTAGATATTGTTTTAATACTGTCACGAATGACTGGTGAAGAGGCAAGAAATAACAAAATAAACTGAACGTTTAATAAGGCGAACTTGTGCCAAAACAAAATAATAAGTAGCACCGCAGGCGTTGGCGTAGCAGCAGTGTCAAGCGTTTGGGCAAGACTGACTCCAGCTCGTCACACAGAGCCCTTCTTATACATGTCTAGCCTTCGAGCAATCGGCGTGGCAAAGTTCGGTGCGTAGAACATTCTGATTATGAACACGAGGGAAGGTTCTCGAATTTACAAGAACGCTAAACAAATGTGTGTCCGCTGCCCGGGTATGAACCTCGGCCTCCTTTGTGGAAGCCGAGCACAATGACCAGTAGGCTACGCGCTCGCTTGCTTCAACGCGCGTGGCAATACTAGCACAGACAATGATAACAGTGTTATATCTTCAGACCCTGTAGAGTTACAATTGCGGTTTAAGCAGAACCCATTTAGGTTGCCGTCCAGATTGTGTTCGCTACTGGGCATGCGCTGTATAAGCTTGCCTCCATATTAGGGCGCCATCTTTCAGCGCTTAATAAAGGTGCCAAGGCGCACAGAACCGATTAGCGGCCGAGATTGGTGCGTGCCTGCCACTTGTTTCTGACGTAGTTAGATGGCACTCAAAAACGGTGGCTCGCGCAGGCTCGGTAACCAAGCAGCCCTCTCCACATCTCGGTGCAAAGCATTTGCGGACGCACTCCTTCCACAGGAATGCGGATAGTGTCATCACCTAAATGGGTTCTTCTTGAACCATGGTTAGAATGCAGCAGAGGAGCATGTGCTGTGTACCCGGCCAATGACTACATACAAATGTGAAGGCAAGTGGAACACACCCATGATGGTTGCTCCGCTATTCATACCAGCACTGGTAAAGTGGGCCAGTTCGGAAGCGGCTGCAACTGTGGCAGTGTCGGCATCGGCTTCGCATTCATCTCCAGGACTCTGGCAATCTGCAGCAAATGAAACTGCTCATTGAAATTAAATAGATAATCAATGCCTTATCTATGTTTTTAGGAACACGAGTACAACACAGGTCCAAAATGCAAATTAGTTGCCTTGGCATGTGCTTCGATAGTGAAGCTCAAAGTTTTGGCATTTGTTTCTGCTGCGTGAGAGTGCAGCCAACCACGAGTACGAGTACAGGTTTTAAGCATTTGTGCGTTGAAGCATATTAAATGACATGATTCAGAAATCGTAGCCCCCCCCCCCCCCTCGCAGCACACCTTCTCCAGAGTGTAGCTGCCTCAAATCTTGACATGCTATGGCATAGACTACACTACAGTAATATGACTAACCACTTAGTAGGTATTTTGCTCCGTTCAGCGACACTGATGCAGAAAGACAATTGCAGTATTCAACACACCTGTGATTGTCGCTCCCTCGGTCATGTCGGCACTTGTAACCGGAGCCACCCCTGTTGCAGCAACACTTGTAGTAGGACCTCTACTGGCTGGAAATCGTATGTAGAGGGACTGTGTGTTAGGACTCGGGCATACTCCACCATCACGCTTTGTCGAGGGTGCACACTGAGGCAATTAATTTACTGTCATCTGACGAACCTCGTGAAATTACGCGGCAGAGATAAGATTCTGCTACTAGCCTGCGCTGCCATTCAGGTAACACACAGCTTAAAAAGAGGTTCTCCATACTGTACGCGTAGGTTAAGAAGTGTTATGTCCTGCAGATTCACAGAACTTGATTAACTGCCGGACATGGCCCGACAAATTAGCAAATGGTTTTCTTTTATCAATTTTTGGACGAAGATAGATTACAAATTTAAAAGCTCTGCTGAAAAGCATACCACATTTCTTGCTTAAAACATTTGGGTCCGCAAAAAGAACTACCAGAAATATTCGTAGCAGGTGTAAGACAGCTTCGAAACGATTAAATATCAGCAGGGCGGCCGGATTAACGAATATGCGCTAAAGGAGGGGGGCGGGGGGGGGGAGGGGGCACAAGATTTTTTTTCTTCATTGACATATTAGGAGCAATGGCCCGCCCCCCACGTACGCCCGCCCGCACCGCCCCCCCCCCCCCTTCCCCCCGCCCTCCACCCTTCCTTAATCCAGCACTGATTATGAGTGACTTACTCGCTCTTCCAGGTCTCGATTGCGGAATGGGTTTCGCTCCTTTCGCGTCAAACGGGCGGATAGGCAAGCATTTACTTGGAACGGCTCCAGGAGCCAGCCACCGCTTCTTCCAGCCTGTTGAGGGAATGCATTTGTTTACTCGTTTGCAAAGCACAGAAAGAAGTGAACTCGAAACTAATGATAGAAAATCACTCACCGAGCACCTTGTAGCACAAAGGGTACATGAAGTCACTTTCATCGAAGTGCCTACTACACACGCGAGAGCTTTTCGAGTATGTCTTACCCATTTTCAACTTGATGAGCCACTCCTTCCTGACTTTCCTGTTGCGCGGATAATAATAAAAACTTGTGCCCGTCTCACCGTGGTAGGTGTTGCTCTGCGGTACCGAGCAGTACACCACCATCTCGGCGCTTCGACAACGCGTGAAACAACCCTTGTCGAGTCTAGAAAACTTCGAAAGAAACGATCGCAAGCACCCGAGCACCGAAGCGTAGCGCGGCCGACCTAGGAAGAGGCACCCGGCCATCAACGTTACTAGATTACCTCAGTTGTGTAACTCCTGCGGAGGGGGGTACCCCCCCTCACTCACTTCAATCCGCCTGGAGTCGTTCGAAGCGCCATCTATATTTTCATTTCAGAACTGTGAGTTCCAAAAAGCACAGCTGAAGTGCCAAATGGCGATCACAACGCCGCCATTTCTCCCGCATCGGTCACTCGAGGAACTGCACGTGACATCTATTTTTGGCTTCAATCGGCCATTTCGGAGCCGAAGCAGATGAAAGGGTTTCAGAGGTGCCACCCCCGTCTCCCCAGAGGACGCGCCGCGACATACCAATGAAGTTAGGATGCACCTAGGTCGGGACGCGCTACCTGAAATCCCCGCTGAGGCATGGTTGTATAAAAACAATATTAATTGTGCTGCCAAACCTTGCAAACTTAAAATTTTAGGAAACATCACGCGCCCCTCATTTTGTACTAACTACAATAAAAGTTACTACAAAAAGAGTTTTTTCCGTTGGTTTTTTACGTTTCTAGTAATGTTGAAACGAACGTATCCCGATTCAGTTACCAAAGCAGCCGTCCGGCGGCGCGTCGAGCGACTCCGGGCGAGTTGTGGTGAGTGAGGGGGGTACTGTTCGTGCATGCAGCGCCTATGGGCAGTTCAGTTCAGTAACTGAGCTAATCTAATAACGTTGGCACCCACCAATCCTACTGCTTACGTCACAAACGATGATGATGATAGCTGGAAAGCGCCCCCTATAGTTCGCGCACGCCGTTAATAGCCCCCGGTGGCTGTGGGAAATGTGCTAGGAAACACCTGCAAGCGCCGACAGATGGCGGCGGGGTGCAGATTTCGAGAGGCTCGGCGATAAGAGGCATGCCCACGGAGGCCGCACTACAGGGTGATACAAGGAGACGCCAGGCGCTTTAAGTCGACCGGAAAATTCGGTTTCTTAACCTATCGCGCTACGACTTTGTGCAGCGTTGCCCACAGATGGTGCATTTTTTTTGTAAAATTTGCAAAGAGCGAACTTACCTGAGGAAAAAGCAAAGAAACAAAAAGGCTTAGCTCCTATGGAAATGCAGCGACGCCACCGGTCTTCAAACAACACGGCGCCGTTTCGCACGGAAAACAAGAGATGGCGCAATGAACGCCGCCAACGAACGAGCATACGGCGCCGAGAGCCGGCGTCTTTTCTTTAGCAGACGATCTTTTCGACTCAAAAGCGGCGCGCGTTCCGTAGGGGGCGACAGTTGCAGAAAAAAAAAACTGATATGAAAAAAGCTCGCGCCGCTTTTGATTCTAAAATATCGTCTGCTAAAGAAAAGACGCCGGTTCTCGGCATCGTATGCTCGTTCGTTGGCGGCAGTTGGCGTCGCGACCGCTTGCGCCATCTCTTGTCTCCCGTGCGAAACGGCGCCGTGTTGTTTGCAGACCGGTGGCGTCGCTGCGTTTCCAAAGGAGCTAAGCCTTTTTCTTTCTTTGCTTTTTCCTCAGGTAAGTCCGCTCTTTGCAAATTTTACAAAAAAATGCACCATCTGTGGGCAATGCTGCACAAAGTCGTAGCGCGATAGGTTAAGAAACCGAATTTTCCGGTCGATTTGAAGAGCCTGGCGTCTCCTTGTATCACCTTGTAGATTGGCTGGTTATTGGGAGCGACGCGGTCGATCCCTTCGGCGTGGCTCCCTTCGCCGATTCCGGCACCGCGCAGTGGGATTGGTCGGGTGTATTACTGACGCAGCTTCGAGGCGACAGCCTACGGATGGCTCATTGCGAAATATTAACCCACCTTGGGCCACCCGTAAACGCCGCCTCGCGGTGCCCCCCGGGCTGTCCAAGTTCCACCTAGCCTAGCTGTCCCTCTGTGCACCTCAGTTGCTAGGTGTTAAGTCACGCCGTCGCTCTCTATAACCGGCCAATCCTCTGCGGCCTCCGTCCTTCATGCACACGCTAAGTGACATGATCTGCTTGCACCAGGAGAAAAGAGGGGTTTCGTGAATGCTCATTGCGCGGAAAAGTACTGAGAGGTTCCGTTTACCAGGACTGTTATACTATATAACCGCTGTGCGAAAGGCTAACACCTTGCTTCGAGAATCAGCTTGGCGGCAGCAGCCGCTTTGGTTGCGCGAGCCTGCGCCGTTACGAAGGGAGAACACTAGTGCTGAAGGCGGAGTTTCTAGTCTTAGCTGAAGGTTATACGGAGTATAGCACTGGCATATACATCGCGCGCCTTTCATTTCAGTGAAAGTAACAGATCGAGCCGCGTACGTAACACAGCCATTGCAGTAGCAGGGCCCTAGAGGAAAAGGCAGTCACCGAAATCGTATTCGGTTGCTCTCCCAATGTCGATGCAGTAAGCCTTTCGACATTAGGAGATATGCGAAATCGCTCGGACGTTTGGCAACAGTTATCGCTTACATCCTGTCGGCCATCATGTTTAGGTCGAACTCGGATACCCGCGTAGACATGTAGACTGCCAAAGGAATGACGCAACAGTGGTATTTTCCTACGTCGGATATGATCATGTGGGGAAACAATCTAGAAGTTTACCTCTCGTTTCTGATAGCATGTTGGCGAACTTGTGCACGACAACAGCGACGTCGTCTCGCCAGCAGAGCAAGTCGTACGTGTTCGCCGTCAAAGCGTATACGCTGCCCTAGTCGGTGTCGGCGAACGTCTACGTCTTTAGGTACGTGGACACTGTTGCGTAGAAACTTGAACCAAAGAGCATCAACGTATTAAAAAGTATATTCCAGAAACAACGCACGATCTAGAAACGGATATCTTGTATGCGTGCTCATTCGAAATCGGGAGCACCCTACTTCAGATATAGTCGCAACATGTACTTTCCAGGCACGCCTCCACCTTTTTACCGTATATCCCACCTCACAAACTGTGTTCAGTGCACACGAAGGTACGGGTGTTTGAGAGCGCTGCTCCGCAGAATAAGTTGCTCTCATGAGAAGTCGCGCAGAAAAGACGCATTCAAAAGCGTCGCGCTCGCAGCTTCGCCAGCACTGAAGACACATTCGGAGTTTATTAGCACTTAAGACGTCATAGGAAAATTTCAGCGCACTGATAAGTTGAAGAGACGCGAAAAGGTAAAAAAAAGGAATCTCTCAACTGGCTCCCATTTTGCTGGGAGTGGGACTTGTTGTAGGTTCGCTATTGAAAAATCCACCAAAACGGTTTGGTGTGTCCTAGTGTTTCCTGGTGTGAACTCAGACCGGCCTGGTGTGTTCTGGTGCGCACATCAAACCAGGCTAACGCGTTCTAGTGTGCCTAGCCTACCACAACAAGTTAGGCTGGTTTGGTGGGCCCATCACACCATCCTAGTGTGGTCTGATATGCACATTAAAACACACTAGGCTGGTCTGATGGCATGATGTGTGCACGACACCACACCAGACCAGTGTAATGTGCACACCACGGCTTACTAATCTGGCCTGACATGCACACCAGGGTGCCTCTGGTGTGCATACATTATGGATTTACATCTAAAGTTGATTGAAAACATGTTTTCTTGTAAACTTAAATAAGATGTATAGAGCTCAAAAACCACATTTGATTTTATAAGGTTTATATATTATAATTCAAGGGGTGATGCAACAATTCAGTTCGAATAATATGTACTTTGCGGAAGCATGCTGATACAGTGTAACAAAGGTTTGCCCATACGCTCCAGCCTGACGCAAAGAATAGAGGTTTGTCTCATCAACAATCATCGTCAGCAGCTTGTCATCAATGAAAATTTGAAAATATTTCAGTGGGCTTTTGACATCATCAGAGGCCATAAACACGGGTTCCGCACGCTCCACGAAACACCGGTCTTCCTTTCGCCAGTCGAAAACTTGCGGCGGTGACTTTTGTTTCTTTCTTGACGTTGACAGAACTGGACAGGCGGGCGTTCTGCCTTCAGTTTCGTCATCGCTTGGAAGTTTTGTTGTTAGGCCCTTCGTTGGCAAGTTCTCCTCGTCACCGTCACTCACTTCACTATCACCAGATCCCGCATCGGACACTCTCCCACTTTCCGGAATCAAAACCAACAGGGACGATCGCGCCTTCGTGTCTGGCAGAAAGATCCTGATAGAATTTCCATCGGGCAGCAGTAGAATAGGAAACCTGAAAGAAAGGAGCACCGGGTCAAATTCTATCGGTAAGACTAAAGCTATACGCATTACGTAGTGGACTTCGGTCGGAAATGGCTATACGCTATACGCGGAGAGCTCATGCCATTTGGGTCACCCTTTTTGGAACGGCGCGTTTATCACTGGGGAGCTCGTTAACACAGCCCCGCGCTTTCGTTCAC
This sequence comes from Ixodes persulcatus, assembly GCA_013358835.2. Classification (NCBI taxonomy): domain Eukaryota; kingdom Metazoa; phylum Arthropoda; class Arachnida; order Ixodida; family Ixodidae; genus Ixodes; species Ixodes persulcatus. The sequence continues at coordinate 102,728 of JABSTQ010009984.1, forward strand.
GCCGCTTCGCGGCGACAGTATGTGGCTGCTAATTACAAAACTTTACCAGTACACGCCACTTCGCGGCGTCCAGCCGGCAACCGAAGCCCCGCTGTCCCCGATCGCACCTCCGAAAAGGGAGTCCCATACCATTTAGTTCTGCGAAGTTTCGTCTACAACATTCGTTTACTTTTTTCTTGTTTTTCAGTATTTATCGTAAAAATAAAGTGTCGTAAATATTACTAAATGCCTCGACAAAACAAAATGTCAAAGAAAAGAAAAGAAAGTAGGCCCACCGCGGATCGAACCCGCGTCCACCTGCGTATGAAGCCGACACCTTACCACTATGCTATGCCACTTTTTTTTTCTTTATTACATGAAAATTTTGAACGGGAACAACACATCACACCCAATGTAGCACAAAAGAACATTTGCCGAGGCGTCACATCAAAATTCTTTCATTTTCAGCAAGCTATCAAGTACCGGCAAATAGTCGGGCACAATTTCACAGCCATCATGGACGCTTTTGACTTGCGCTACTACTTGAATAAAATGCAGTCGTACAGTGTTTGGTGCAGGAATAGCGTTTCTTACATCCAATTGGGACCTCAATATGCTGTATAAGCCCAAGAGCATGATCAGGTCGTATGGTACAATTTCACCCGGCGTGGTAGGCAGAAATCGAACTGAATGCGCTGAAATAGCAAGATCTTTCTTTAATGTTCGTTGCAGGACATCCCAGAAAAAACTCGCGTCCCAGCAGTCGATAAATATATGTTCGACAGTCCCCGGGAATTTACATAACAAACAGGTCACCGTCCAGGGAATAAGTACCCCCTTTTCTTTTAGCCAGACTTTAGTTGGGAGTACGGAACAGTGCAACATAAAGAAAAACGATTTTGCTGCTGGTGGGATGCTCATCCGTTTAACACGGCACAATACATCCTGGCCTGGGCTATTAACAAAGAACGATCGATAAATTGGTGTTGGAAAAAGAATATCCACAAGGTCACGCGATAGTTTTTTCCTGGTAACAGTTGCAAGGTATTCCCTGGAAAATCTAACTAGTAAAAAATTGAAGGCGTCAACAACCTCTTTAAGATAACCCACTAGCCTTGTGTTTTGGTATCCATTCCCGGCTGATGATATCATAAAGGACGGTAGATAACATGCCAGTGTACTCTGAAGCATCTCACGGATGAAAGGAGTCTCCTGGTCTCTCAAAAAAAGAAACCTCGAAACCAACTGGCGTACAAACAGGTGCGGGAGGCCTATCCCGCCGACTGCGACGCGACGGAAAAGGTTTCCTCGTTGCATGGGCTCCCAGGAAGATTTCCAGATAAAAACAGCGAATATACGATGAAACATTTGAATGTTACACCTTGCGCAGTGGAGAACCTGCAGTACATACCAAAGCTTGGCCACGAGGAAAATATTGCAGATTGTTGACCTTGTGAAAATTGACACATCGCGGAGGGCCCAGTGCTTTGCTCGCCTTTCCAGGCCTGTCGCCACTTCCGACCAATAAGTCGTGCTGTTCCTGAAGTGCTGCAAGGGCACTCCAAGGTATTCACACGGTGTGTCACTCCATTCAAAGCCTTGGTAGTCGGTTGGTGTCGTGGCCCATGAGCCATGCCAGAAACCCCGGCACTTTTGCCAGTTCACGGCTTCTCCAGTGACAGCGCAGAAATTGCGCGTGAGGGCGACCGCGTGTTGAATACTTTCTTTATCCTTGCACAGGTAGGCGATATCGTCCGCATAGGCCAGAACTCTGACTTCCGCACTCCGCAAGGTGTAACCATTAATTTTATCGCTTTGAGTTATGCTTTGGCACAGTGGCTCAAGATAGAGGGCAAACAGCAGGAGGGACAAGGCGCACCCCTGCCGCACTGAAGAGCTCACTGGCATGCTTTCCAAAAGACTATTATTTATAATTAAGCTCGTACGACAACCCATGTATGACATCTTAACACCTTGTGAAATTATTTTACCAACACCTACGTGCGCCAGAACAGTGAACAGAACCTCATGCTGAACGCAATCAAACGCTTTTTCAAGGTTCACTTGAAGCATTGCCACCTGGTCACCTGTTCTAGACTCGGTTTCCAACATACTTCGGGCGACATGGATATTGGTTTGTATGGCCCGACCCTTAATCCCACAAGTTTGAGGGTCTCCAACTAGGTCTTGTATAACAGTCTGCAGTCGTTTTGATAAGAGTTTTGCAAACATTTTATAATCTACGTTACATAGGGTTATAGGGCGATAACCACTAACGTGACGGAGCGCGTTCGCATCTTTACTCTTCGGAATAAAACGGTGTGAGCTCTCAGCAAAGAGGGGGCAATTGATTAACTTCGTACGCCTCTTGAAAAACTTTGTGCAGCATAGGACAAATAAAATGTTTGTGTAGCTTATAAAATTCAGAGAAGTCCATCCGGACCTGAAGTTTTTCCTTGGGGTAGAACGTCCACTGCCGCATCAATTTCTGGTAGGCTGATAAGTTCTTCGAGGGTTTCTGTCTGGTTTTCTGATAAACGAGGTAGCAAGGCCGGCAAGGCTATTAGTTTTGTAAGGCCTTCGTCTTGCACAGCTGCTCTGGTTCCCAGGAGCGTGCGATAGTGCTGAAGAAATACATCATGTATACCGTCTGTATCAACATATATTCTATTGTTGTGTTTTATTTCCTGAATTTCCTTTTTTATAGCGTGTCGGTTTTCGTCTTCCATCGATTTTTTCGTCGGCTGCTCTCCCAGAAGAAACCTTTCAGATCGCGCACGGACAACTGCCCCCTGATAGCGATCCTGATAAAGGTTATCAAGCTGGGTTTTAACGTATGTAATATCTTCGATGCCTTGTCCTGGGTTTTTGCTTTCAAGCTCGTGTAAAAGGCGCAAGTCATTGCGTAGCTCTCTTTCTCTTTTCTTTTTGTAGTAGCTGAGTATACTCGATCTTTCGATTGCTAGCTGCTTCACATCTTCCTTGAACCGCTCCCACGTCTCACGAAAATGCTTTACTTGGCCAGATAATTGTTGTAGCATTTCTTTTGTATCAGCAACAAACGTTTTGTCTTTGAGGAGCGCGGCATTGAGTTTCCATAGGTTCCAATTTATCTGCTTTTGCGTGCGTGGTTTTCGGCCAATTGTAATAGCGACTATACAGTGGTCGGAAAAATAAACCGGGTCGACAGAATAATCACTTAATTGGTTAATGAGATCTAAGGAACAGTAAATTCTGTCAAGCCGAGCGTGTGAGGCTTGCTGAAAGTGCGTGAACCGTATGTTCCCTGCCTTCGGTTGAAAAAGCGCCACGTCAAACAAATCACTTTCATCGATCACATCGAGCAATGAATGCTCGCTTTTATCGAGGTGTGTTCTAACTGGCACGCGGTCAGCTATGTTGCCCACACAGTTAAAGTCACCAAGAAGTACAACTTGTCTATCGCATACAGTACTTGAACGCAAATGATTGAAGAATACTACTCGTTCATTAACATCGTTGGGAGCGTCAACACAAATTACTCTCCCCCTCGTGTGTAGAATTACAACTCACAAAGTATAAGTCGCCTGCAAAGGTCACTTGGTATTGCTAATTCTAACAAATTTACTGATTTTTTAAAAAGAAGAAAGCACCCCTCCCGAAAGGCCCACTGCGTGGCTTACACAGACCTCGAAGTTATTTAAGAATAACCGCAATGCGCGTTCCACCTGCTCTTCCGTTGACAGTTTAGTTTCTTGAATTGCAATGAAATCTATTTCTGTATCCTCAAGCAGACGCTGTGATTGATACTGTCGCTTTCTAGAATTAAACCCTCTAACGTTTAGAGTAGCAAAGCGTAAACCAGTGCCCATTTAGGTTGTAAGTAAAGGGCGTTCTTAATGCGGGCGCGCGGCAGAAAGCTTAGCATTTGGACGCTTACTCGCCAAAGTGGCGGGCGATTCCCCGTGCTTTCTCTTGCCATCGGTGCCGTCTTTCGCCGGGCTTGTGTCCATGTAGGAGGCTCCGGCTTGTTCCTGGTCGCGCTGGCTCTTTACGTTAGAGCTCACCAGGCATTCTTTGAATTCTGCGGTCTTCCCCTCCGATTCCTTGCAGGTCCCCGTCTTGTCGACGCTGTCGTTAGGGACGACGCCCGGGCACGCGGCCGACGCGCCTGTGCGTCCGGGTTCGTCGGGCGGGACGTTTCCGGTTTCTTCAGGTTCCCCTGAACTCATGGCCGCGTCGCTGGCGATCCCTCTTGCCGGGAGGTCTCCCGTCACGTCCACGACCTCTGAGATGTCCATCAGCTGGTCGGGGTTGCCTTCACCATCCTCTCAGGTCCTCTCAGCGCTGTTGCGTACGTCGAGAAACAGTCGCTGCCTTCATGTCCAAAACGGTTGCACCGGGCGCACTTTGGAGCCCGGCACTGCCTCCGGATGTGACCCACTTTTTTACAACGAAGGCAAAGGGGTGGTCTCCCCGGCACCAGTAGCAGAGACTGCAAGCCGTACACCTTGATCAAGTGCGGAAGGTCACTAGAAGTCACTGTGTCGTGAAGGGTGAGACATATTTCTCTATGCAAGGTTTCCATTGTTTCCATCTGTCACCGTTTGCTTATCTGGGTGCACTGTCAGAAGATAGGGGGGAGTCTACTCAGTGAGCAAACAACCCCTCACCGAGACTACAGGGCACTGGTGACGAAGGGGGTGGCCGTCTGATGTGCGGCTTTCGCCAACCAGAGCGGTAAGAATGAGTCTGAGCCTTGGACAACCAACAACAGAAAGACTTATATTTGGAAAGACAAGACACTATACAAGCACAAGAACCAAACGAGAGGTAACTTAAAAGGAATATAAATACAAGAACAGTTCGAAATCGGGCAAATGATTCAATCAGGAGCGTTAACAATTTGAGATTATGAAGTAGAACGGTTAACTAAGAAAGAAAGTTCGATGCATATGAGAGACAAGAGTCCCACAATATTCACCGACCGGGCCGGACGATGCACCGCTGACGGAGGCGATTCGGCTACCTGTGAAGCGTGGCTTCGTCGTAGGCCAGGCCGTCCGAGACGATCACGGTGATTCGAGACCCGGGAGTACGTTGGAGTCCTTCAGGGCGCGGGTCGCCGATGGTGTGGAGTGCAAACTGGCGGAAGCCGTTGTCACAACACGACGTCCAAACGTAGCTAATTGGTTTCGGCGCGGTTTCTCTTTATATAACGGTGCCGGCGCGGAGAGAGAGAGAGAGAGAGGGAGAGGGATAGTGAGAGAGAGAGAGAGAGGGAGAGGGAGAGAGAGAGAGCACACAACACGTACGCAACACGTCAGCCGCCGTCGAGCACACAGCTTCCCTCTCTCTCCCTTCTAGAATCATCGGCGCGCCTTAGCGCTGGCAAGTCCACGCTCCCCTCTTGAAAGAACTCGAAGCTTCGGTTAAAGCTGAGCGGCGGAGCTTTTATTTTGGTATTTTCTTGTCGGCGAGCCGGAGAGTGGTCGCGTTACCGCCGCTTCGTTCGAGAGAGTTACAGCGCTTTCTCGGGGTGCACAGAACCGCACAGAACGAATCGAACGACTGGGCAACCCAAATTGGGTGCGGCACAACAACATGATTAAGCCGTACGACACTTCTAGACGCCGTACGCTCGAGGTTGTGACACCATCCCAGGAACCCGCCACTTCTCTCTCGTGGTGGTCTGTACTTTGCCGTACGGCTCGAGGGCTACGACAACTCGTCTGTCTTTCAAGTAGGTCGGAAGCCAAAGCATCTTCACTTTGAGGTCCTTCGACTGGGGATCGATCACCAAACATTTCTTTCCTTTCACCTTCAGTTGTCCGGCCGCCTTGAGTTTTTCTGTGGCTGCGATGCTTGCAAGGGTGGCCATCCAGATGTGGTTCATTTGATATTGGCCAAGAGAAACCACTTCACGGAGGTCAATAACGTCTTTTAAGCCATCGCGGAAGTCGACAGCACGGTTCGGTCTGCCAGAACGGTCGCCATGCAAAAAACGGAGTTCATACATATCTTGCTGTCGGGGAAACGTGGTAGCAAAATACGGTAGTCATCAGTGCCGTCGGCCACGGCAGCGTTGGTTCCTCGGATCGTGGGAGCCGATAGCGCGCTGTTATCGGAGCGCTTCATCATCCGTCCGCTCCCGTCGAAATCCGGAAGCGAACCATGCTATGCCACTTTGTTTGTCCAACAAAAAAAAGTTTATTTACAGATCGCAATGACACGTAACATGTGTAGACACTTCCGTTTTATAAGAGTTTTGCGTAGTGCGTATAGCCATTTCCGGCCGAAGTGCACTACGGAGTGCGTATAGCTTTACTCATCAGTAAACGTGTCAACATAGGGATGAACCAAACCACGCCAAACAGAAAGCTTTCTTCCGACAATTACAGCTGATTCCTCGTGCATAGGTATGTAAGATTCAGAGTGAACGCCTGCCCCTAAACTATCGCTCAATCTTTTTACCTAGCTAAACATTTATCAGCTTAAAACTACCGAAACACTGCCAAAAACGTAAGCACGGAAGGGAACACCACTGAAATCACAGAGCTACTACGCGACGTCCTATCTTACACGATACGCATATCTACTATGCACTTTTTTCCCGACTTTCATACGTTTCAGGGTAAAATACGTCTGCGCTTCAGAGCAAAGTACTGCTTACCTTTGTAACAGCAGGTGGAAGTACGTAGCACGGCGTGGACGATACGCCTCCTGGGCGTTGCCATGCACATCGGAGCCAACGGAGTATCTGCAGAACCCCTCTCGGCGAAAATTCAAGACCTAGAAACCAAAACCAGAAAATGTATCTCCTAAGATACGCTAAACATTTTGCCTGAGTATTGCTTTGGGTCCCAAAACAACTATTATGATATTGAATGTACCCTGAAGATACACTGTGCCTTAAAGGGTTAAAAAAATAAAAACGAAAGGAAAACGTTTGTGTTGCTAGAAGTGGTGGGAATCGTCGGCGGCGTCTGTGTACACTGGGCAATTTGGCCCGCCTGCCGCGAAGGATGGAGGAAGAAACGGATATTGGACCAAGTCCCGAGAAAAGTTAAGGAAGTTTCTTTGTTTCTTTTTGTGCTTGCTGCATTGCGATTCGGGGATTTCGCAATATTAGATCTGCTGAGACTAGGGAGACCACCCGTCCCGCGACTCGCGGGACTGTCCCGCATTGAGGGCTCGTGTCCCGCGTCCCGCAAGAAATACCAAAATCTTCAAAATGTCCCGCATTTCACATTGTCGTAACATTCACTTCGCGAATTATGGCGCTTCCGAACAACAGGCCACGGGAAAGCGCGGAGGTAGCTGATAAACGTGTGACTCTGGATGGTATGTTATTTCTATCCACGCACTGCGGGAAGCGACCGTTGTTTTTGCAGGTGAAAGAAGCGCATGCGCCGTTGTGCCTGTCCCCTTTATGGCAAAATATTGCAAGCGAAAATTGCTCGCCAAAAGTTGAAAGTATAAACTATTGTAAATATTTGCAAATCATAATGTATCACGCGAAAGGTCTTTTGTGGAAAGCTTTCCTTTGGTGAAGATGGCCACACAAGGCAAAAACCTGCAACTTACAACGGTTGAAAAAACGAAAATATAAGGTTCTAATTTTGTGTAGGAGCATGTTAGTATAAGAGTAACTGTCGATATCGACAGAAAACAATAAGCTGAAAAATATTTACTGTTTCTTATTTCCTTTTCATGCATCGGGGTCTGGTACAGTCATTTTTTATGTTTTTCACTTACACACATTTAATGAAATATTTACCATTACAATTAAACAAAAATATTGCTGTCAGTCAAAATTATTTTAGATTGATGGCTGCACACAATTTTCAGGTGTATAATATGCTCTCGTACAGCACAGGATTTCGGGGTGTGCGTGTTGAGGAATTTCCTGTAATACTTTTTTCTTGAGTCGTGAAAAAACCGTCCTCCTCTTACTTCCTCCTCCTCCTCCTCCTCCTCCTCCTCCTCCTCCCCCCCCCCCCCCTCCGGTCAGGGTGTCCCGCATTTCACCGGGAGGAAGGTGGTCACCCTAGCTGAGACACTTGTAGCTTGACCTTCAGTGAACGATTCGAGCCTGAATGTAAAGCTTTACAGAAGAAAAATTTCGGGGCGGCTATCAGTTCGAAAGACTTTGTTATCCAGCATAGCCAGCCGGCAAGCATATTCTAGAATTGTCATTTGGACACAAGTTTGAGTTGTCTTCACCACTTGTGGGGTCGCTCTATAATAATCGCTGCCCGATCGGCATGTGCTTCGCTCGTCTCCCAAGGAGCGACACAACACAACGAGAAGATAGCAAATCGGTTTACTATACTTCCCAGTTGTCCGTCTTCAAGAGTCGGCACTGCGGCCCGCCGACCCGGGTGTCACCCGTTATATTGAGCTCGCAGTCGCAGTCCGTGTCCAGGCCTGCGGATCGTCCTTCCCACGCCAGCGCTGCGTAGGCAAGCTGTTCCGGGATTTTACAGCCTTAGTCTCGCTTCGGAACCACTCCGGCATTGACATGGCCTAGGCCGGTATGGCCAGGGCTCGCCATCTCCGCCGGTCCAGATCCGAACCTCGCTGGTAGAACGCTCCGGGAATCGCCATGAGCCAGACCAGCCAGAACGGCTCCATCGTTTCTGCGCGGCTCCAGCCTGGTGCAGCACGCTCTTCCTGTTTCCTCGTGCTCACCCCCGGCTAGAAAATGTGTGTAATTAGAAACATACTCTGCATCCTAGAGGACAGTACGCACGTTGCAATGGCTGTACTGTGATATGCAAGCTTTGTGTAAAAAAGGTGACAGGCAACAAAGTGCACATGTGAGAAGGATATTTACGCTTCTTATGAGCTGTTTCTAAAGAAAAACTTACGCATCCTGTTTTCTGCATGCCGTCAAATTTGTTACCAGGCTCAGCATTAAATTTGGTTGCCGAAACAAACAAAACTTCATGTGCTACGAAAATCCACTATTAAAACACTCGCAGGTTTGGAAGATTTTGGTTACGACTGCGCGTGTGCCGAACGGCTATGCAAACATACAACTACGACTGCTGGGACGGGCCAACGGGCCTTTCGCTTTTTGAATGCCTGATCGCCTGATTCTCGACATCACAGCGAAGCAACAATCGGCCCGATTGTTCCTACCGTACTTTCCTATGTGGTGTCTAAGTGACTCGTAAAACAACTTGTATAAAATTGTTATTTTGACGAGTAGTTTGCGAAACGAGTTCGTCAGACCACTTTCCAAGCCTGCACATTTATTTTTGATCACTTCAACAGCAACAATTACTGTGGAGTTCACTTACTTGATGCGTCGCACTGCAGTGATTCACTTCTGTCGCCGTGTCGCTTCCCAAGATCTCGATGGGAAGCGGTATAGTTTTACGCTTGAGTCGCCTTCGTGACTGTGACAGTCTTTCACACAGAAATAGCGACATTTATTTTGGGGGGAACTCTCGGAGTAGGCGAGATGTCACAGGAAGCCGCTGAGGTCATGGAGACGTGAAGCCGGGACTTACGTTTAAGAAAAACGGTTCCCAAAAAGGCTGGCGCCGATTCAAAATACCAAATTCACACATGGTTTCTAAATGCAAATGCCTGCAGTCCCCGCGATCCGGGCTGTCCTGGTCCACGCAGTGTTTTATTTTGCAGTCGCTAGATGGCGCAACGTGTAGTGCCAAATTGCATTGCCGGTTAATATTTGGGTCACTTTAAATGAGGGGAGGAGGTGGGGTGGAGTGGAGGGAGAGATTTGTATTAAAGAGATTCTGCTGTGATTGCCTGCACCCCCCCCCCCCCTCTCACAGACACGAACAGTGTCGTTGCTCAATACGGCCCTGACTGTGTGTTGCAAAACTTAATTTGTTTTTGATCTGTATAAAAGCAGAAATTATTTTACTGACAGGGTAACAGTGCTGGAGGGCCCAAATCTAATTATGTATTTGCAATCTAAACTGCAGATAATGTAGTTGCAGGCAGTGACAATCTGAATCTAGTGAAGCAAGTCAATTGTTCAGGAGAAGCTCTGCCTAGTACTGTTATGCACATGCTTCAGGCCCCTCCACTGTTGAGAAAATAGTGTTTCACCATCTCTGCACACAGGAGCTGAAGGATCAAAAGTCACTTTTTGGGGGGCAGGACAACACTGTCATACCACTATAGCCAGACTTGTAACTCAACGAGTGCTTGATGACAGAACAGGACGACTTCATTTCATGACTTCTTTATGCAGCGTAGCACGATACAGTCATTGCTTACTTGACATGCGAGTATTTGCAACGACGAGAGTTGGTAAGGTTGCCAGTATCCCACGTGAATAAATACTATATTGAAGGCGTGATTTGAAAAGGTAGTCTTCATTTATTTAGTGCATAAAGCAGCCTGGCTGTGGCAACATCTTAAGCAACAATACCACTTTAATGATAGTGACCACGGCCCTTCTGTCACCTCACTAAAAGTACCGCAAGGAAGAGCTCACAATAACTCCACAAGTTTCAGTCGTCACAAATCATAAATCAAGTTAAAGCGATTGGCTGATGGTCTGAAAATCCTTAAACAAGTGAAAGCGATTTGCTAATGGTGTGAAATTACGAAACATTTTCAGGGCATGCATTGCTAAAATCTCACCCTATTAGCAACTGTAGCATACATTTGTTTGGGCATATGCATGCTTCCTGCTATTACTACAACAAAGAAATGGGGTTGAATGTTTTGACTAACATAGCTCCTTAGCATAGGACTAGATTGACGTTGTGAAAGAATAGTGTGCTTTATTTACACTGCAGTACATAATCTTTTTATTTATTAAAGCTACAGTACGTCCTAAGCGTATAAGCAAATCAAGACATTGGTGTTGCTTGTCTATCTAACCTTCGCTCTCTTGGTGCTGCTGTGACTGCTCCACCTGGTGAGGCCGTGGCCTCCTCTTGGTCACCTCCCTTTGCTGTCCGGGATGGTGAGATACATACCTAGGCCTACAAGTTATTTTTTCTATCGTTTTCACTTCATTGACTTATTCAGGAGAACAGACTAACGGCAGAAAAAAACAAGGACACAAACAGGCAGGCACACAAAAAGGCAAACACGGGTACCGACTTAAAGGTGCACGAAAGACGTTTTTGAGATCGTCTGTTCTTGATGATAACTCATTTGACGTGCTCTAAGCGCTGCATCCTAAATATCCAATAATTATGCTCGTTCGATTCCTATTTTGCTACTAAAATAGAAAGAAAATAGAAATAAAATAAGATAATTCACGTCCTGCCATAAGACGAGAAGCGGAACCATCATCGAAAAAGTGTACATGCGGATGAGAGGGACATCAGTGCTATCTGATAGCTGTGTTCCAAAAATTACAGTTTAGCAGTGCCAATAATACCTACCCAGGGGTTAGTAAGCTAGCCCGCTTCGCTAGTAAAGACTAGCAAAAAAGACAGGTGAGACATATCGATGCCTATTTTTGAACACAGGAAGGGAAGGTAGTGAGCTATGGTGAGGGCACACTCATTCGTGTTTTCTTTTTCATGTCTCGTCACAGGTGCTTTTATTCACATCGCTCGGCTGCCCGAGACTGCACATATCTGTACAAAACATGGGAGTGCACAGCGGTATACTTCCTTCGTAATTTGCGATGTTGAATTTAAAAATTGTCAAATGGTTCATTAAAGGGTACCTAAAATCAACGTTATTAGAACAACTCAGTTCTGGAACTCCGCTCCGGAGGGGGGTCCCTCTGCGTGGCGCCTGTTAGAGGGCACGCGCTCCGCATTAATACTCGCTATCATCATCATTGACGGCGCGGTTCTGGCCTTTCTTACGGATAACAGCAGCAGACAACTTTCAAATTGTTTCTGCTGCTGTTGGTAGTCACGTTTTTACTTTTTTACTGGCGAAAGGGCAAAAACTAACCCAAAACCATGCTGAACCTCGAGAGGAGTCGGGACTCAAAAGCAGCCGCGGAGCAGTAGCAGACGAAAACGCATGGATTAATGCGCCGGCAGCGCCACCTAGCTGCAAAAAAATCGGACACGGTTTTGGACCCCCTCCAATGTACAGCGTCTATGGGAAGTTCCATAACTGAGTTGATCTAGTAACGGTGCCTAAAATATCATATACGTGAAAAGCTTTCATGGAACAATTTCTATATATCATTTTTAGTATTTGATGTGTACAGCAATAATGGACCTCCTTTCTTAATGCATATTCCAAATCTGAAATTCCTTCTCCTAAAGGGGCGCTCGGGAGCTTTCTAAAATGGCCTATTTATGGCCGTAACACTTCCTATATGCTCTAAGCATCCCAAAAATTTAAAGTTGCAATCATGTGCAGCTTATTTCACTAATACAAATCTGATAAAAGATAGTGAATCTCATACGTACAAATGGCGCCACTGAACCCGGCCGAATGGAGGCGAACAACGAAAGGGGCTCATCAGACAATCACAAGCGATGACTTCACGTCCGGACAAGCAGCCGAGCAGTCCTGCTCGTCTGCACGGGAAGCCTTCGCTTGCAGTTGACTGACGAGTGTCTTTAGCCGCTCCACCCTATTTGCTTTGGTTCGGTTCAACCACATTCGCTATCTTTGATCACATTAATAATAGTGAAATAAGCCGCACATGATTGTAACTTTCGGACTTTTGGGATGCTGAGAGCATATAGGTTGAGTTAGAAACATAAATAGGCCATCCTAAAATACTAGGGAGTGCCCCTTTATTTCATTTTATTTTGTTTTGTTTATATTTACGTACAATTCAGCATTTCAGTGAATCAAAGCAGGAACATGTATACAGACGAAAGTGGAGAGCCCATTTGTGTTGTCTGTATTTCTCCCCTTTTTGTGCATTTGCTTGACAATGTTACTCACTGCAGATTCATCTTGGCTGCCACCCCTGGCCCCTTTCTCAGAATGGTAAGCCGATCACTTTGGGAGCCTGCGGAGCTCTTCGATAAGAGTGTGTCAGGGCAAGCCTGCAGGGTCTCCTGTAGGTGGATGTGGTGGGAAAGAATCCCCTAACACACGAAAAAATTGACGCTTTGACAGGTGGGTATTTCTGATCATCCTGGAAGGGCTCAGATTCTGTTGTGGCTGGGCTGTGCTCAGCTCTGAACATAATGTGTGTAAAGTGTGAGTTATAATTTACAACGATTTAAGACATTTTTATGAACCTAATATTGATTTTGCCTTGTGCAGCACACATGTACATTCAGAGGCACTATGAAGTCAGACAAGGTGAATGCGGGCAGACCAGAAGAAATGCCGCGCGGGGTGCAGCACTGTCTTTGCACACTGGGAGCGAGGCCAGGATGTTCGATCTACAGTCAAACCCGATAATATCAAACCCGATTAATTCAAACTATTTGTAAATGAACTGGTAGCTGCAATAAAAATGCATAGCAAAGAATGCAATTACATCGAACAAAAATTGCAGCGTCACCCCATAGATCGATCTGCAAAGAGCGCTGTTTAGCTCTGCAAGCTGGCTTTTTTTCTTTTGGGCGGCCGCGTCGACCGCCCAGAAGAAAAAAAAAATCTGTTCTGCGAGGGGAGAGGGTGAGCCGTTAAACGAAGAAGCGGCCATTAAATAGCTGCGGTGAGCGTCCCTCATGGCGCACAGATGCCCCTTCGAGAGTAAACTACTTTTCCAAATGTGGCGTGCTTGTTCGTTGTCAAATTCATTAAACCTTTTATAGAGAATTGCCCGCAATTACGAAGTGGTACACTGTCTTTTTGAGAGTTTGATATAGTCGGGTTTGACTGTATTATGTTGCCCACAGGTGGGGAAAAGCCGATTGAACGCGGAAGGGCTGGCCCAGTGATAAATTGACTGATTATCAGGCTGGACACGACAGAACTTCCTTGTTTATTTTTGTAATTTTATTAGTTTAAGGTTTTTGTTTTTTATGAATAACTGCTCGTGTATTTGTTTTAATGCACTGTAGGTTTCATCATGCAATACCAACTTGCCCAAGTCATCATCTTAGCCATCCAGATGTGCTGGCAAAAACGGCATGGAAGAAAAGAGCCATAGACAGCCCTGTCTGCAAGGGAATTGGTGCGAGTGGTGCGTGTTGGGAAAAAAATAAAGTAGTAAGTTTCATTCTCTTTGTCTTTGTATTTTTGTTTCATGGCAGAATGAACACCTAAACCTTTGAAAAATTGGTATTCTTTTTGCGCAATTTGCTAGCTGTTGTCATCAGCAGCTTTTCTGCATCTAAATTATACCGTGCATGCAAGACCACATCACCCCAGAAGACACTAGATCGACCGGGCCACATCAGAACACACTTGACAGGGTCGCGTCTAGACATCAGAACACGCGAAGACACCAGAACACGCCAAGACTCGCGTCTGAATATCCGCTCTGGTGTAAACGTCAGAAACACACCAGACCCGGGCTGGTGGATTTTGCAATAGGGTAGCTTCGCGGGTTACCAGCGCTAACAGCAACCGATAGGTAACAAATAGACTTACATGCAAGGGAGAGCTTCACTATCAGAAAATCGCCTCGATTTAAGAAGCTCATCACGAATGCCTCGCGATACAGAAAAAAGTCAACACATTGGCGCCATTACAGTTAGATCCCGTAACGTTGCAGTTGCCGAGGTACACAACACCTGTACGTTGAAATAAGCTGCGCCCTTTCCTGTGGTACACTGCATCAGGTATAGATTGCATCTTTTTGATCACGCTGCTAACTGTACACATCGCTAGATTGTTCTTGCGAACATGACACAGGCGCGTTTTTCTTTACCTTAAAACAGGAAATCAAAGAACGCAACTTTTTATCGACCATTTTGGTTCCCCCAAAGGGTACATTTCAAAACATGAGTAGTTTTAGCGATAGGAATTCGTGTTTCAAAGTGAAAAAAAAAAAAATACGATGGCATTTTTGTTCTAACTGTTGAAGGACCACTGAATCTGTTCGTTATCACTCGAACAGTATTTAAAATGACTCCTTTGAAGCACGTACCTTGTTCCAATTGCTGTCGGTGACACCAAATTGCTAGCAGAGAGGCACGCAGCAATTTAATGGCATCTAGCCGGTAAAAACAGAAGATCGCTGAGCACACGGCAGCGCGCACCACCCTGTCCGGTCGTTTTTCTCGGCCTAATCAAGATGGTGAATCTAATTATTCTCGCGCCATGATATGCAATCTCCGGCGATCCGGAGTTTGCATATCTTTATGTCGACTTGCGAGCGGAGCGGACGTTTTTGCGACAGCTCCTTAGGAGGGCGTGTGAAGCTAAGTGCATTTGGGGTTTCGTTTGTAGATTTTGTGCTAACGTTTATGAAATAGTTTGGATAGATTGAGGAAGCGCTAGAATAGGAAGCTAAAAGGCAACCGAGAGCCACCAGCCATCAGAATTCGCGGCAACGGCGCCGGAGCATCAGCCGACCCCGCACACCGAGACCGCCGAATTCTTGTCGGGACTCACAGAGAGAACGTCCGAGCGGCAAGATTATACCTAAACTACACAGAGCTCAACAAGGGGTGAGTGACCTGATCCCTCCTATCTTGCCGGCTTTTACACTTCCAGCCATCACACAAACCCTTACGTCCAGGAAACACTTTCAAGTTTCAAGTTTCTTTATTCCTCTTCATACAAGAAGAGAGGGAGGAGGGAAAAAAGCAGTACAAAACTGCTTGACAGTGCCCTCTCCTCCCCCAACAGCAACAGCAGAAGAAGCACTCAAAACAAAACCGCTCTCAGGAGTACACAATCAAATCTCTGACGAAACTAGTAAAGATAGTATGCGTTTGTTGGAACAGTTTTCAATTGTAATATTTTGCGATAAAAATAGTTTAACATTTTGGGTAGCTGGTATCTCACCATCTGATTTCCGTAGTTAGTTCTCGAGCGCGGGACCGTCCAGGCGTCGGCATGGCGGGTGGCATACGAGGTGTTTTGTGAGTGAAGGGAAGAAAGAGAAAAAAGACTATTTCCCGGATGGTTTATCGCTGCTTTACGAGGGGCGTTCATAACGTTCGTATTATCGGCACAAAGAATTACAAAAAGTGGAACAAAACAGTCATCAACATGAGCGCGCGTCCCTCTAGTTTCCGCACATTATAAACATCGCATGCTATAGTAACTCGGAACGCCGCTAGGGAGTCGAAACAAAAATGGCACCGCCCATCGGTACCAAGCACATACAGTGATCCGTTTTCTCCATTTGAAGGGAAGCAATGCCAAGGATATTCATTCCAATCTGGGAGCGTTGTTTGGGGACAACGCCCCAGTTTATGACACTTTGGTTAAATGGCGGAGACGCTTCCAGTGTGGCCAAATAAGAGGAAAGCATTTCAAGGACGGCGCCTTAGTGATTGCTGAAGTGGAGCGATTCCTGAATTTTCAAAACGAGGAGTTCTATACAATGGCCTCCGGCATGTGGTGCATCGCTAGAAAAAGTGGGTAACTTTTGGTAGCGAATATGTAGAGAAAGTCTCAACTCCTACTCGAGTTTGATTGCTGAATCTCTATTCCTTCGTGACAATAATACAAACTTTATGAACGCCCCTCGTATATGCTAGGGCAAGTTTATACTCATAATAATTCGTGATTGGAACAATTCCCAATTCATTGAATAACGGTGCTGTGTGGCTGTCATGTGCTGCATTACAGAAAATACGAACAACTTTTTTCTGAAGTATATGAATACGATGAATATTTGCAGAAGTTGTATTTCCCCATACCAAGAAACAGTAATTAAAACAAGAGTAGAATAAAGAGTTATAAAGAAGTCGTAGCACAGACTGGGGTAAGGTTTTTCTATGCTTATAAATTATACCTACCACCTTCGATAGTTTTTTCGCTATCAACTGAACTGTTTCATCCCATCGCAGGCATTAATTAAATATAACACCAAGAACTTTGACATTCTGCACAATTTCTACATCACGTGAGTCTAAGCAGAGAAGCTGATTTCCGCTCATTTTTACCCCCTTTGCCCTAAAATCAACAGCTTTCGTTTTATTACTATTTATCACTAAATAGTTCTGGACTGTCCATGCATAAAGCTTTTCTAGAAATGTATTACCTGTCTTCATAATGTCCGAAATATCGGACCCTGCAAAAAATATACTAGCATCATCTGCATAAATTATCATGCTTGGTACGTCGTCAATGTTAGCTATGTCGTTAATAAACAGGTTAAATAAAAGAAGCCCTAAAATACTGCCTTGTGGGACACCTGCATTACGTTTTCTAGAATCAGAACGTTGGCAATTTAATACAACACCTTGAAAGCGAAACTGTAAGTAACTCTCGAGTATTTTCAGGGCTATTCCCCGAATACCAGAAAGTTCTAGTTTATAAAGGAGAGTTTTATAGTTAATACGATCGGAGGCTTTTGAAAAATCGATAAAGATTCCCAATGTCAGCAGTTTATTTTCAATATTGTTTAGAATTATCTTTTTTTGGTTAAGTAAGGCTAACTCTGTCAAGCACCCTTTCCGAAACCCGTACTGCCGGGGACTAAGAATCGAGTGTTCCTCAAAAAAAGTGTAAAGTCTTTTATGTATGATTTTTTTCAATCCTTTTGAAAATATTGGTAAAATGGAGACTGGCTTGTAATTACTAAGATCATTCCTATCCCCTGCTTTAAATATAACAGTGTAGCGAGCTTGGTTTGTGTTAACTACATTTATATTTAGAATATTTACAAATGGTTGTTAGTTGCAATGCAGAAGACGGCCATCGTAGAACGTCGATGCACCACGTCACCCCGAAACTCAGTGTCTCGTGGCACCCGTCACGAATCGCGCGGCGCCAAAACACACCGCTCTCGCTGTCGTTCACGTGGTCCTTGTAGCTCGAGGGCTACAGGTGCCCCCCCTTGGACAAGTGGCTGTGGCCACTTGAGTGGAGTTTGTTTGGTGCTCTGTGGGTTTTGGTGTGTTATGCTGATGCTTGGACGTTGGTGAGTCGAAGGGGGAGAAGAAAGCCGGTTTCAGTCTGTCGATTGTGACGGTTTCGCGTTTGCCTCGAAGCAACTGGGTATAGTATTTTGGTGATTTTTCCAGGACAGGAAATAGTCCATCGTACAGGTTTTGCAGAGGCTTCCGCGGTGCATCCTTCCTGACAAAAACGCGTGTAGCCTCAGCGAGTGCAGGATGTTGGAAATCCTTCGGTTGCGTTTGTTGGCGTGATGGAACTGGGCGAAGCGTTGACATGGCTTGCCTTAACTTGTGGACGTAGGATGCGGGATCCACGCTGTCTGGTATTATAGACGGCTCGATTATGTCCGCAGGCAGGCGTAGCGGAGAACCGTAGACGAGCTCAGTCACCGTACTCCCCAGGTCAGGTTTGAGCGTTGAACGCAACCCAAGCAGCACAATTGGCAAGTTGTCGACCAGGCATCGGGAGACGACTGCGTACGAAGTGCTGATTTTAGCTGCCTATGAAGGCGTTCCACGAGGCCGTTTGCTGCAGGATGGTAAGCTGTTGTGTGTGTACGGGAGCAGCCGAGAAGGGACGTGAGTTGACGGAATAGAGCGGACTCAAATTGACGTCCTCGATCGGTCGTCACCGTGGAAGGTACTCCGAAACGGCTTACCCAGGTGAATAGAAAAGCTCTGGCGACCGTCTCGGTAGTTATGTTCTCGAGCGGGTAAACTTCAGGCCATCGGGAGAAACGGTCGACGCAGGTCAATAAATAGGTGAAACCGCGTGATGGGGGCAAGGGTCCGACGATATCCACGTGCACCTGTTCGAAACGTAGTAACGGAAGAGAAAACGCTCCGAGCGGTGTTCGTGTGTGTCGCTGTACTTTGCAACGTTGGCAAGCAAGACAGGAACGTACCCAATCACGAACGTCGGCCTTGACTTTGGGCCAGACAAAACGGTTCATAATCAGTTCCTGCTTTGCACGGACACCAGGATGGCAAAGCGAGTGTAGCGACGTGAACACAGCACGACGTAAGTTTTCTGGGACGTAAGGTCGTGGGGTTCCCGTGGACTTGTCGCAGACGAGGGTGACACCGTGATCTGGGAAAAATACGTCCTCAAATATCAGTGAAGTGCCGGCTTCGCGGATGGATGGAAGCTCGTCGTCATCTGTTTGGGCCTCTGCAAGCTCAGAATAAGTAAACTGCGTCTTCTCTGTAGTAATAGCGTTGAGGTCCAAACGAGACAGTGTATCGGCAGCAGCGTTGTCTTTTCCCTTCACGTGGCGCAAGTCGGTGGTGAACTCTGCGATAAAGGAGAGATGACGGCACTCTCGCGGGGCGTGGTTCTGACTGGGCGACTGAATAGCATGGACGAGTGGCTTGTGATCTGTCGCAATGAAAAAATTGCGTCCCTCTAGGAAATGTCGGAAATGCTTTACAGTCAAGTAGGTAGGCAACAATTCTCTACCAAAAGTGCTGTAGCGTTTTTCAGTGTCTTGCACCTTTCGTGAGAAGAAAGAGATCGGAGACCAGATGTTGTCGATCTTCTGCTGCAAGACGGCGCCAACAGCAGTGCTGGAAGCGTCGACCATCAGGCAAGTCAGTGCTTCAGGTGAAGGATGTACAAGCAAGGTGGCGTCCGCGAGTTCTTTCTTGACCTTGTCGAAAGCAAGTGCTGCCTCAGGGGGCCAAACCAGGGGTGACGTCTCTGCGGTGGAACTGCGAAGTAGGGCTTCCAAGGGGTATAGCAACACTGCGCTCTGTGGAACAAAACGCCTGTAAAAATTGACAAGGCCAAGGAATCGTCGTAGAGCGCGCTTTTGTTGTTGGAGGTGGACAGTCCAAAATAACCTGACCTTTTTCTGGAAGCGGTTTGATTCCTTGACTGTTAATTTGGTGGCCAAGAAATTCAAGTTGGGTTGCGCCGAACTGGCACTTATCCGTGTTGATTACAATTCCATGATCGTGGAGCCTACCGAAGACTTGCTCCAAGTAGACCTTGTGCTCATCCGGGTTCGCACTGGCAATGAGGAGGTCGTCCAGGTAAGCAAAGCAGAAGGGGAGACCACGGATGACTTCGTCGATGAAACGTTGGAACGTTTGGGCCGCATTACGAAGCCCAAATGGCATCCGAACGTATTCAAAGAGGCCAGAAGGTGCTGTTATGGCGGTCTTCGGTATGTCGAATGGCTCAACGGGGATCTGATGGTATGCCTTGATGAGGTCGATTTTGGAATAGATTGCTGTGCCCGTCAGAAACGATGTACAGTCCTGGACATTTGGGATGGGGTAGCGATCCGGCACTGTTGCGGCGTTGAGGGCGCGGTAGTCGCCACAGGGGCGCCAGTCGCCAGACCTTTTGGGCACCTTGTGAAGGGCGGATGACCAGGGAGTGGATGATGGTCGCACAATACCTAGTTGAAGCATATGCTCGAATTCTTCACGAGCGACGCGCAGCTTGTCTGGTCCGAGGCGACGTGGTCGGCAATGAACTGGCGCTCCGGTCGTGAGAACGATGCGTTACATCGTGCTTCGGCGTCTCCTCGAAGTTTCTTGGCTTGGTTAGATCGGAATACTTCTGCAGAATTCGGGTGAACTCGTTCAGGGGCGGCTTCACGAAAGTTGGGCTAAGCGTTGGAGCCCGCAATAGGACTCCCGACACATGTCAACGAGAAGATTGAAGTTTCGCAAGAAATCGGCACCGACGATCGCGTACTCTACGTCAGCTACCCAGAACAACCACTGAAACCGACGTCTAAGATTAAGGTCCAGGCTCAGTGATTTTCGTCCATAGGTAGCTATGAGGGAAGTATTGATGGCTTGCAGCGAAGATGTTTTTGTGCGATTTCTGCGATCGAAAGTAGAGGCAGGGATGACACTTACTTCTGCACCTTCTGCGCTGGCCGCCACTAGCGACCGCCCATCCTGTTTCCCTGGTCCCGGGAAGAGGGAGCCGGACAGTGGCGGGCCTCAGAGCTAAACTGTCGGTGGAATCGGCACAGCGATTTTGTAGAAGACGGGGGAGATGGTGAGGGTTGACGGGAGCTGTCGCGACCAAAGCGTTGGCCTGCACGGTCTCGCGAGCGCCGTCTCGTCGACCGAGCACGTTGGGAAGATTCTTGTCAAAGCTCGGACACCTCTGCCTTCAGTTTCTCCATGGCCTTCCGGAGTTCGGCAATGTCCGAAGTAAGGTCGGCATTTCGCTGTGTTGCGCCGATGGTAGGGCTGTTGACCTTCATGATTCGGTCAGCTAGCTCGGCGAGTTCCAGGAGTGGAAGCCTGTGGGCCACAGCTAAACCGACGCGAACGGGGGGCGGGAGGCGCTGTAAGAAAAGCTCTCGAAGGATGGCTACGTCGATGGAGGCCGCCTTGTCGCCTAGTAAGTGTTGTAGGTGACGCAAGAACTGAGATGGCCGACGTTCACCCAGTTCTTCAGCGCTAAGGAGCTGCTGGAGGCGTCGCTGCTCTGAAGCGACGAGGCGACTGACCAGAGCCTCCTTGAGTGTGTCATACGGAGTGTCGCCGAGTGGCGAGAGGAGGATGTCTCTAACCTCGGTGGCGGCTTGGGGTGGGAGGGCGTCGGTTATTCGGTGCAGGCGGAACTTGTTCTTCACCTGCACGAACCAGAGTGCTGGATCTTCTGCCGAGAACTTAGGAAGAGTCAGGACAGCGGTAGCTCCAATGGCGAGGGAGGCGTCTTGGTCAGCTCCTGTAGCCATGGCGGCGGATGTCCGGGTCACCAGAAAGGTAGCAAACTTGGTTTATGTAACTAAAATAATATTTACAATTTTTACAAATGGTTGTTAGTTGCAATGCAGAAGACGGCCATCGTAGAACGTCCGTGCACCACGTCACCCCGAATCTCAGTGTCTCGTGGCACCAGTCACGAATCGGCGGCGCCGAAACACACCGCTCTCGCTGTCGTTCCTGTTGTCCTTGTAGCTCGAGGGCTACACCAGCAACCTTTGCTATCTGCATTTTACGCGTAAAATACCAGTTTCGAGACATACATTAAATATATGAGTTAAAATAAAAGCAATAGACTTTATAACATATTTAATGCGCTTTATTTGAATGTCCTGAAAGTCAGAACTTTTGCTGTTTTTTAAACTCGTAAAAATCGAAATAACTTCTTCCTCGTTAGTTGGAGAGAGAAATATGCTGTCAGAAAGATATTTTACATATGTTGAAGCTTCAACAGAGTGAACGCTGCTCACTAAGTCGACAAAATAATCATTGAACGCGTCTGCAAGAGCTTTACCTTTTTTAATATCCCCCTCAATCGTAAGTTCGGTTGTTTCTCCAAACTGAAGTCCTTCATGTAATATCGAATTTAACTTCTTCCACAAAACATCCGTTCTCTTTTCATCCCAAAAAAGCAAAAAATAGTTTGACCGTTTGGCCCGCCGTAGCTCACTTGTTATCTTATTTCTTTGCTTCTTAAAACTGGACAATACAACTGGATCCCTTGTACGCATAAATTTTCTATAAAGTGCATCTTTTTTCTTCATCATTTTTAATATCTCTACAGTGACCCATGGTTTTCTACACTTTTTATGAACTATATGCTTTTTGTACCTAAATACACGGTTATATATATCGCAAAACGTTTCAAGAAAACTCTCGTATGCCTCGTCTGCCGACACCTTAGACAGAACCGTACTCCAGTCTGATGTGTTAATTTGTTCTTGAAAAGATTCGAGACTTTTTGTACTAATATCACGGTAATGAAGGTTAGGCACACATATTTTTTGTGTTTGATATTTTCTAGAGTTATAAACATAAAAATAGGGAGATGATCACTTATTGTCGCCCCTATAACACCAGCATGTGCATGTTCTTCGGGTACATTTGTTAAGAAAATATCTAAAAATGTTTCATTCGCACTACTATAACGAGTAGGTTGACAAATTGTACAGATATAACCATACGACTAATAAAGCGTGAACATTTTGATTGCTGTGTTGATGACAAACGCATATTGATATTAAAATCACCCCCCATAACAAGCTTCAGGTTGTTTTCACCGATAAAAAGAAAGAGATCATCAAGATATTTTAGAAAACAAGTCGTGCTGCCACCAGGAGGGCGATACACGAAACAAAAAAAACGTTATGCGCGTGCTGCAACGTCAAAACTTCATAATCCTCGGTAATTATCGAAAATTCATATATCATACTGCAATGTATGGTGTTCATTCTGTACACAGAAACTCCCCCTCCTCTTTTGGAATTTAGACATAAATTATAGTTTTCATAGTTACTTAAAATTTCAACAGTATCATCTGTAGTATACCATGTTTCCGTTAACATGATAACATCAAAAGAAAAGTCGAAACTCTGCAAAAATGCATCTAACTGATCAAATGTATTACGAAAGGACTGTGCGTTTAAATGAAACAGGGAAAATACAACGCTGGTTTGGGATCTAAACGCGTTCCCAACCTCACTCGGCAAGAAACTAATATAGTTAGCCATTTCAGAAAGAAAGAAATCAAAAGAATGACAAATCTTGAATATTTCTACTCCAGTTTTCGCAAGTCATCTTCGTTCCTGATAACGTGCACTCGCCCTCCATCTTCTTTCCTCAAGAGTATATTGCCATTCCTGTACCAGGCATACTTGTAAGCGTTTGCCCTTGCCCATTACGTTGCAGTCCAAAGTAGCGATCGTTCATGCCCCGTCAGATTTTCCAAAAGGAAAATGTTTGTTTACGCTTCTTTCAGGCTCAAGCGCTTACGGAACCATAGATCCCGTGTTATCTGGCTTGCGAAGCACACGATAATTCCAGGGACCTTATCAGACTTCGAGGCAAGTCTGCGCGCTGAAACCATATCACTAGCGGTCAACTCTCGTACGTTCATCATTCTTGCCATACTGTTTACCTTTTCCAGTACGTTCTCTCTCTCAGTCATTGGTATTCGCAACTTTCACGACCTATAGGGGGCGTACTGGTGCCAATCAAAATGGCTGCCATCGGGATGATCATCGGAAAACAGTGGTACGAGGCTGGGTCTGCGACGCGTAGGTAATTCTAGTTTTGCTATATACGAGCAATATTAGAGCCCTAGTTTATTTTTTCACGCCAGGAAGGTGTAGGCAAGCACAATTAATATGAGGCCAATCATCCAGGAGCTAGGGAGAGCTATTCTCACACCGCGGTACCACAATCGCTGAAAGTTGCGAATACCGTGAAGCTCCAGGTTTTGTCGGCGTGACCGCAATTCAAGTTCATTCACCTGTTTCTTTAGTTCTTTGATTTCTGCCTTTTCATCGCTTTTTTCGACTATTTCGACTATTTTCCTAAGTTCTTTTATCTTCATATCGTGTTGGGTCATGTGGCTTATCGTTTCGTCGTACTTGTCTGACAGCATCTGAATCGAATGCTCTATTACATCCACTGCGTCTTTAAGATCTAAAAGGGTGTCTAGCTTTTTGTTCATTGCTGCGGGTGTCATCATGACTGCAGAGGGATCCAGATCGGAATCACTTCTTTGTTTAGCAATCTGTCCACTTCGCTGCCTATTTAGTCTGCAGGTTTGACAGCGCCATTGTTTATGCTAGCTGTCACCTTTCGATTTGAACGTTGACTCGGCTATTCCAGAGCAATCACCTAAGTGGTACGGAAACTCACGCTCGGAACACACCATTTTTCTGTCTTTGTCTGAGGAGATAACTTTACATAATATACAAATGTCATCGGTACCTTTGGCCATTTCACTCGTGAAGTAGCAATTTAGAAAAACAAGATCAGTAGCGCAACAGCAGCAGCAGCAGCAGCAGCAGCAGCAATGGCGACAAATAAACAAAAGGACAAGTATAATCAACTATTTCCAACCTGTGATATAGCAGGCGACTGTTTTAGTGACGAGGTTGTCTCAGCGCCACCGCTGCTGCTGCGAAGTGAAGCTCCCAGGTCGAGCTCGTCTTTTTGTAGCCTGGTCCCCTGGTGGAAGGCAGCAAGTTGACCAATACCAGGAAGATGCTGTTTCTGCTGACGTCCTCTGTCTTGTGGTGACTTGCTGCTTTCGTTTTCTGCCTGTGATATAGCAGATGACTGTTTTAGTGACAAGGTTGTCTCAGCGCCATCGCTGCTGGTGCGAAGTGAAGCTCCCTGGTCGAGCTCGTTTTTTTGTAGCCTGGTCCCCTGGTGGAAGGCAGCAAGTTCACCAATCCCAGGAAGATGCTGTTTCTGCTGACGTCCCTTGTCTTGTGGTGACTTGCAGCTTTCGTTTTCTGCCTGTGATATAGCAGACGACTGTTTTAGTGACGAGGTTGTCTCAGCGCCACCGCTGCTGCTGCGAAGCAACTGCCCAAAATCAAACAGTGGCGATAGGAATAGGCACACTACGACGACACCACATGACACGGTCAACCTTCCCCAACCCTGTCTTGTAAACCGACACAGAATGTGAAATCAATCGCAGCCCCTCAACCCCCAAGCTGCATGTACCATTGTGACTTCAGATAACCTTGATCAGCTCCAAGATGCGATAGAACGTTGCCTACTTGCCTGGTGTGAACAGATAATCGAAAAACTCTAAACTACATCGGACAAAATGCTGCAACTGGTTGCCAATTGAAGCGAAATTTTTTCCAGCCGACCCCCCGGAAACGGACTCACAGCAAATAGCACATGGATGCTGCACAAAGACCACTAACTGATTCGCACAACATGGACAAAACTAAAATGTCAGCAACCAAACCACACCACACCACCGGGTGGTCTAACTGTAGAATCATCTCTAAACTGAAAGCCGTAGCAGCAGTACAAACAGTGGCTACCCAACTGCAGTGGCTACCACCACAATTGGAAGACCCTAAAACAGTTTCTTGGCACCTGCGGAAAAAAACCCAATGTAATAGCACTACAAGAAACAAAGTGCAAACAACTACTAGTAGACTACACGCGATAGAACACACGATGACACAACACACAAATATCACAGCACGTCCTGCTGGAGCTCCTGGCCAGGCACTAAAATCAGGCCAACTTCTTTGTATTCAATCTGTACAGCCGTCCCGAGAAGTCCATGGAAGCCACAATAAATCAGGAAGTTATTTCATGATACGATCAATTTCGCCAAGCCGCGGCTAAACTCGCGGCTAAACGTGAGTGATATTAAAGCGGCGCACCCGTCGTAGGTCTAAGCGTCTGAGACAACCAAGGGACGGAAATTGGCCCTAGCCATCGCCCGCAACCAACTGAAACTCGTGAACGATTCCGCGCCCCCAACTCGACTGGATAACAGCGCACACCGAAACACCTGCCCGGATCTAACGCTCGCGCGCACACAAAACCCGTGCATGTGGACGAACCTAGCGGGCAATTTGGACAACGACCACTATATCCTGAAAACAAAAGTACAGATGAAAATGAAACGAACGCCGGGATGCAAGTTGCACCTTACGAACTGGAAACTCTTCACGATAACTAAGGCCGACACCGACAGAAAAAGACAGATCCGAAGATAAACCCCCACCCTAACCGAATGAATTACGCAACTACAGGCAGACATAAGCAATGCCAAAACCAAAGTACGGACAACGTAACAGACTCCCGCGATCGATCCGTACCTGCTGCCCCTTTGGGGTAGTGTTAGGGCCCTAACCCACAGATGCCAAAAGCAGAAGCATAACCGCAAGCCGCGACTACGCATAGCCAAAACCACACGCGAGGCATAACTCTACGCGCAAGAGCTGACTAACAGCAAACTTGTACAGACTGCGACAGGTACCAGGGAACGCTCAGGATGGCCCAAACATGGGTGCTCCTTCGTTCACTACTGGGCCTGAGCACGACGAAAGCGGAGATGTCCAGAGCAGTCACCAAGCTTCTACACGATGCCGCAAAAGGCAACACCGCACTGTCACGCACCTTGAAGGCCCCATACATGCCGACGGGTCCCAGACCGCAATATAAAGACTACCTCAACAGAAACAAGCGAACCCCCCTGGACGACATCACAGAGAGACAAATCTGAGTCGCTCTTGCCAATCTGACAAAAAGCACGTCACCCGGAAAGGACGGTGTCTCGTACAGGACGCTCAAGTGTCTGGACGACGGGACGATGACCGCCCTAACTGCGTACTACAACGAAGCGTGGAAGACCGGTACCCTACCGTAAGGATGGCGACACGCTGACATCACGCTAATCCCGAAACCAGGCAAGCCGATGGCCCTACACAATCTTCAACCAATATCATTAACAGCGTGTATCGGCAAGCTGCTCGAGCACGTTATGTTGAATCGGCTCGAATTTCACCACGAGACGACCGGCTTTTTCTCCTAAACAACGTTCGGCTTCAGAAAAAAATCACTCGACACAAGTCTTGCTGATCCAACTGAAAGAAAACGTAATCAATTGAAATAACGGGCCGGGGCACCGGGGCACCACAGGCACCACCGGGGCCGGGGCACCGCAGGGCTCGGTACTGTCACCCCGTATGTACGACGTGGCGATGGCCTGAGTTCCCTCACTCTTATGAAAAATTCCCGACGTCTACCACGCACCCTACGCCAACGATATCACGGTGTGGCCGAGCAGAGGCTCGGAGGCCAAATTAAGAACAGCCTACAGGAAGTCGAAGAGACAGCAAAACGCTACGCGATCGAAGGAAGCATTAGATGCTGGGCGGAGAAATCGGAACTGCTTGTCATCCGCTCACGTGCAAGATCCAAGAATGGTGAACCTGAGATCGATCTTCACCTAGACCGCACCCCCATCCCACGGGTGGACTAACTGCGTGTACTAGGTCCCTTCCTCCAATCCAACGTGCGAGTTGTGCAAATAGTCCTCATAGTACTCCTGGTTTCCAACAGACCCGGGGGGGGGGGGGGGGGTGGAAACAGCTAAAAAAAAGGGACATCGTGCGCATAGTGGAAGCCCTATTTATCAGCGGCATTACATACTACGTACCTTACCACGAACTTAGCCGAACCGAACGGGGTCGGGTGTACATCCATTTACGCTCAGCGATAAAAACGGTTTTCGGAGCACCAACGACTACAGCGACCAAGCGCCTACATAACATGGTAAAAGAGCTTATAGGGACTCACAGAACCAGCCAGCTGACGCGCCTCCGCCAAAAGAGAACAGTCAGAGACCCCCTCCGGCGACTACTCTATCCGGAGCCGACCGCCCTACTTACGGAGAAACCACGCACCATCTTACGAAAACGCGCAGGCAAGAGCTGCGTCGCACCCATTCCTCGTAACATGCACCCTAAACTCTACACCGCCAACGAAAGGCCAGAGTACAAGCACTCTCGCGAATATACGGCAAAGACCCCAACGTCCTACACACCGATGCGGCGAGTTACCCGACTGGAATCAACGCATGAGAACTGGCAGTGAAAGGCCACAGGCTCGATCGAAATAACGGGTTCCGTTCGAGGTACGGAATCGAGCGAGATGGCGGAAGAGACCGCCATAGCGAAAGCACGCACATATACTACACAAACAACAACACACATGAACACGAAGACAACCTGCAAAGATACGCGACAATCACTTATTCACGAGCCGCGCGCCGCAGCTTCGCGAAGAACATGCAAACCCCACAGGCTAAGGGCGCGCTCTGCCCGATAGGATTTCCCATGGTCCGCATCATCTGAAACCCCAACCACACTTCCCTCCATGGCAACGAGAGAGCGCACCCGCTCGCACTAGCACTAACCTCCCGGGCGTCACCAACGGGAATGGAGGGTTCCAGGGAAGAAGGGAAAGAAGACACAGACGAAACTGTGTGCACGACCATACGCATATACGCCCACATGGGAGAACACTACCGTACAGAGAGAAGAACACTGCCATCGCCGCATATCTCACTCAACAACTCCGAAGCCGCAGTTTGGCGATAACTCCTAACACACGCATACCCCAATCTGTACCACAAACACCTATTCTTCTCCCCGGACAGATGCCCGAGTTGTCAACAGTTCCAACTCTCCCTCTTTTAGTCTACCTGAGACTGCCCAGCACCGGCCACCCCACGAACAGCGATGACTGATAGAACAGGCCAGCAGGATGGCGGAAGCCAACAGGGTCCTGGACTGATGGCTTTGATGAAGAGGAAGACGACACTACATCGTGAATCAATAAAAGCTTCTCTCCTTCCTCCTCCTCCTCCTCCTCGGGGTTTGAGGCCAAACTTTGTTTACGGTGGCAGCAAGGTTGATGCGGCAATTTCCCTGTTACAATAAACAGCTCCCATTGCACCCCTTATTTGCCCCTGATGTATCCTCTAGCGCGAAGTCTCGTGTTAAAAGACATATCCATGGTTGGATTAGCCGGTGTAAGGCCGCGGTAAATAGAGGGTGTACATGTGGTGGCTGCTGCACCGTGCTGGGGGGGTGTTCTTTTATTAGTTGTTTTTCGCTCACCGACACCGCGGCCAGAGTGTTCGGAGGGCGCGTGTACCCATCCGGGCATAGGTGTTTTCGATGATACCCCGAGTAAAAGTTTCTTTTTGGTTCTTCGTACTTCTCTGATGACGATGGTCCTCGGCGTCTTCTGTTGGTGCCGCCAAATCCAGGAGCCGTTATATGGTTGACGTTTTCCAGATTTTTATTATTCCGAATAATTACTGACTCTGTACGTTCGTTACAAAACGTCAGGGACCCGGCGTCATTGCTGCGCGCCCCCAAGTCTGCGTGCGTGCCTAGCTCGTACGCCAAAAAAATCCCCTTGGGCGTCGACCATGTCCGAAGTCGCCAACCTGCCCCTGGTGCGCCCCATTAATCTAACCAACTCCCGTGGAACCACGTTAACCTAAGCAGTACGCAAGAAATCCCACTCACCCGGAGCCGACGGCGTGTCCTTCCGGCGAGAGTCCCTGGGAGCTTGCTTGGCCGTAGTCGCAGGTATGACGACAGCAGGCGAAGAACGGCACCCCTTGCGGTTCTGGTGCCCCGCCCTTGACTGTCCCTGCAGGCTGACGTTCAACGGGAAAATGGTAATGACACGCCAGCCGGTAATGTGGAGGAGCCAGAGGCGGTCACAATGCGCCGGCTCGAGCTCGAGTTTGAGCTTAGAAGGCTGCAGGTAGAGTCCGAGGAACGAATTGCTTTACGTAGAATTCAGCTTGAAAGCGAGGGCTCTCTTCGGTCGAGCACTGGGTCGAGGGTCGGCAGCCAGGGCCCCGTAGACCCTCTGGTACAATGTGCCAAAGTACTGAAGGGTCATAGGCTGCCGTGCGACGCGGGCGTCCCCATCTGGTTCGACGAGGTCGAAAAAATGTTCTTGACATACCGGGTGCCGGACGAGGCCCGCGTGCACTTAATAATGCCTGCGCTTACGGAGAGGGTCAGATATCTCCTCCAGAATTTGGAGCTCGAAAACTGCGCGGACTACGAACAGGTAAAAAGAGCCGTGCTTGACGAGCTCCAGTTGGCACCACCAGAATACCGCGAGCGGTTCGACAGCTCTTCTAAGCGCAGGGACGAGAATTGGACTCAGTTCGCGTCGCGGGTAAGGACGTACCTGAGTTACTACTTACGCGCGAGGGAGGCGGAGTGTAAAGATACGATGCTTGAGTTGCTAGTCGCTGACCGGCTGAAGGCAAGTCTCAGCCCGGACAGACTAGAGTACGTTCTGCTGCGCGAGGGCGAGACATGGCTGAGGGCGCATGAGATTGCGAAAGTTTTGCAAACATACGATCAGGCGAAGGGCACGAAACGCGATGCCAAGGGCGGGAAGTCGAGGCGTGAAGACAGCGAACTCGCACCAAACCAGACTCAAAATGGTAAGACTGGACACTCGCCCCGGTGTTTCCTCTGCCACGAGCCAAACCATCTTGCTAAAGACTGACCGCGCCGATCTAAATATGAGGGTTCGAAAAAACAAGAGACGAAACCGAAATCCTTTGCCCACAATGTAAGGGTACAGCGAGATGAGAACGAACGGGCGGAAGACGATGAGCCGAGAGGTTTGGTCGCGAGACTGGCAGGAGAGGTAGACGAGGTTCCAACATCTAAACTTCAACGCGTCAAGCTGCTCTGCGCGAACGTTCCGACCGATGCAATTCTCGATACAGGCTGTGAGATAACTGTGGTCAGGGAAAGTCTGCTACCCATAGACGTAAAAGAACCTTCAGGAACCGTGAAGCTCGTGTCCGCGTTCGGACAGGCAATCGTCGCGAAGCTTGCCCGCGTACCGATTAGATTCCGTTCAGATGTCACAGGCGCGGATGGTAGATCTGTGCACGTGGTATGTGCACTAACAGACCAGCTCGCTCCGGAGGTAGATTGTCTACTCACAAGAGAAGACTGGGAGCTTCTGGGGGAGGATGGGCACTCCGGGCGAGATGACGCCGCATCTGTCACCCTGGGGGCCCCAACCGTAGGGAACGGAGGCACCACTACTGAAGAAGGGGAGGGCGCGACGACCTTCGCTTGCAGCGCCGCGGATCGTGAGAAGCAGAACGGCGCGTACGAGGGGGCCGATGTTGGAGACGCGACGGCTCACCGAGTTGTGTTTCGCGATGAGCAACGGGGGGACCAAAGTCTAAAGAAAGCATATGAGGACGCACGGAAGGGAAAAGGGGGCATGTTCCTCTCGAATGAGCTACTCTATCACAGAGACTCGATCGCAGGAACTAGAGTGGACCAGCTGGTGTTGCCGAGATCGAAACGAGAGGAAGTGCTGCAGCTGGCTCACGAGTCTCCGTGGGGTGGCCATTTGGGACCAAAAAAGACAAAAGCCCGCATTAAATACAGCTTTTACTGGCCTGGAGTCGAGCGTGACGTTGCAGAACACTGCAAGACTTGTCATGGATGTCAGATTCGTTCTGAGAGAAGACGGGGGGACCGAGTGCCCATTACTCCATTGACAAGACCAGATCATCCTTTCCAGGTCGTCAATGTCGACGTCATTGGTCCCATGGACGATCCGACGGGAAGGGGCCACAAGTACGCTTTGTGCGTGGTGGATCTGTGTACACGCTGGCAGGAGGTCGTTTGTCTACGCTCTCTGACAGCGAGGGCCACGTGTGACGCCCTTCTCGAAATTTTTTCTCGCACCGGCGTACCCGAGGTTATCTGCTCAGACCAAGGGACGAACTCTACAGCAGAGCTGACACAGTTGATGCTTGAAAAGTTAGGATGCGCTCCGCGATTTTCTACTCCAGAACATCCAGAAAGCAACGGAGCGGCGGAACGGTGGAACCGCGTGCTGAAAAATATGCTGTTTCACGTTATGGAAAGGGATTCCAGAAACTAGGACAAGTTAGTTCCGTTCGTCTTATGGGCCTACCGTGAAGTGCCCCACGACACGACAGGGGTCCCTCCCTTCCGAATGCTTTATGGCAGAAGCCCGACCGGACCGCTTGCGATACTCCAGCGCACCTGGGCAGGCGACGTAAGCGTGCCCGACACGTTGAGAGAAGAACCTGCGAAGTACTTACGACAGCTGCGCGAGCAGCTGGAGGTGGCCGCTGAGGTCGCCGGGCTAACGGCTAGTGTGCAGCACAGAAACTACGCAGAAAGGTACAACCGTACTGCACGCGCCAAGACATTCCAAGTCGGGGATCAGGTACTACTTTTCGACACAGACCGAGCAAGTAAGATGGCGCCCAGGTGGATAGGGCCATTAGCTGTTATTGGGCGCGAAAGACAGAACTCTTATCGAGTCGAGAGGGAAGGGAAAAAAGACGACGGTAGTGCATGCTAACCGACTCAGACCTTACTACGCTAGGGTTGGACACGTCGGTGTCGTTTTTCACGAAGATGAAGACTTCGGTGAGGTAGACTATGCTCCCCGAAAGGGATCAGCCTCCTCTGGCGGCACAAATATCGCCCCCGAGAGGCTGGCCCATCTGGACGAGAATGCCAGGGAGGCGGTTGCAAAAGTTTTCTCGAAACATGAAGCATTGTTTGACGGAACACCAGGTAGGGCGAGTGTGGGAGAACACCGGATTGAGCTGGAGGAATTCTTCCACCCTAAGAAAGCGTATCCTTACCGGGTACCGGAACTACTAAAGGAGGAGGTGAGTCGACAGATTAGCGAACTCTTAGATTTAGGGCTCATCTATCCCGTAGAAAGTGACTTCGCCCATCCGGTGGTTTGCGTCTCCAAAAAGGATGGGACCGTCCGCCTGTGTGTGGACTACCGAAAACTGAACGCTGCTACCCGTTCCGATGCATTCCCCATGACGAACGCGCAGGAACTCCTCTACAAGGTTGGGCACGCCCAATTCATAACGGTAGTAGACCTCCGGCGCGGTTATTGGCAGGTGCCCATGTCACCCGAAAGCCAGCACCTCACGGCGTTCGTCACACACGAGGGGCAATACGCGTGGCGGGTGAGGCCGTTTGGGCTCAAGAACGCCGCCGCCACCTTCCAACGAATGGTGAACACGCTGCTGTCCTCGCACCAAGACTACGCCACCGCGTACTTAGACGACATCGCCATATTTTCTCGCACATGGGACGAACACCTGAGACATGTAGACATCATTTTCAGTTTGTTACAGGCAGCGGGCCTGAAAGTAAGCGCCGAGAAGTGCCAAATCGCACAGGGTTCAATCCGGTTCCTGGTGCACATGATGGTTCTGGGTGTCATGGTCCTGACCCAGAAAAAGTGGCGGCAATCCGGGGTTTGGAAAGGCCGCGAACTAGGAAAGAACTCAGAAGTGTGCTCGGACTCTGTGGGTACTACCGCGGGTATGTCAATAACTACGCCGCTATAGCTATTTCACTCACTACCCTTACGAGGCGCGGAGTGCCTGACCCGATCCCGTGGCCACAGGAGGCAGAGGACGCGTTCATTAAACTGAAAGATTCCCTCTGCAAAGCGGTAGCACTGTACACACCAGAACCTCGCGAGCCATACTGGCTCTTCACCGACGCGTCCGCCACGGCAGCCGGCGCATGCCTTGCTCAAGTCGGGGAGGATGGGACAGAGAAACCAATAGCCTTCGCCAGTCACCGCTTTACCCCGACCCAGACCCGCTGGTCGACCATAGAGCGCGAGGCTTTTGCTATAATATGGGCGCTAAAAAAGTTCGACTACTGGTTGTTTGGAGCCCGCATTCATGTTGTGTCTGACCATAATCCCCTAAGCTACCTTACCTGTAGCACGCCGCATGGCGCGAAGCTTGCGAGATGTGCGCTCGCCTTGCAAAGGTATGACGTGTCCGTGACTCACCGGAAGGGTGCGTGTCACGGCAATGCCGATGCGCTCTCACGACTTCGGAACTGTAATTGGGGCCCTAGCGATAATCCTGGAGCCATGTCGCCTGAGGTGTGCTTTAACGTTCCCACTTGCCCGTAGAGCGAGGAAGTGATTTATACGCCTCAGAGCTGGAAGCATGGCGGTGATATTAGCTGCTGGGACTTGTTCAGCAAGTGATGTGTTTATTTTCTTTGCTAGGAGTGCTTTGTTTATACATTTTAGAAACGTTCCAAGGCATGATTGCGAAAACACTTTTGTTTGAGCCGCTTTGTTTGCTTTTTATTGTTTGCGTAGCGCCTGTACTGCAGAGAAGACTAGCTTTTGTTTCCCTTTGTACTCACGCGGCCCTTTTGTGAATTTTACTGTGTACAGTTCTAGAAGTCCTGTAACAGTTTTAAGAGGGGAGGTGCAAGGCCGCGGTAAATAGTGTACATGTTGTGGCTGCTGCACCGGCGGGGGTGTGTTCTTTTATTAGTAGTTTTTCGCTCCCGACACCGTCGGCCCGAGTGTTCGGAGGGCGCGTGTAACCCGATCCGGGCAGTCGGCGCTCAGGCTTCAGCCAGGCGGCGAACAATGCACGGGCCGATTAGACAAGGAATTCGGTTCTGGCGGTTGGAGAACTGTGTTATATTTATATTAACTGTCGGACGTTTATTGGACAGGTGTATACCACGTGATCTCTTTCGGTTTTAAAATGATTGGTCGGTCCTGGCCAGAGGGAGAGAAGGAGCTTTTCTACAAAGGCCCGTGTCGGGCGAGAAAAAGGGGCTTTTGGCGTACGAGCTGGGCACGCACGCAGACTTGGGGGCGCGCAGCAATGACGCCGGGTCCCTGACTTTTTGTAACGAACGTAGAGGGTCAGTAATTATTCGGACTAATAAACATCTGGAAAACGTCAACCATCTAACGGCTCCTGGATTTGGCGGCATCAACAGAAGACGCCGAGGACCATCGTCATCAGAGAAGTACGAAGAACCGAAAAGAAACTTTTACTGCCGGTATTTATCTTTTGCAGTGGTGTCGAGGAGAACAGGGGCAATAGGGTGTTGTGAAATAACGTACGCAATGAATAGCGCAGTCGCCACTGCGCAGGCGCTGAACGCTAGCCGCGTTTTGAGCTTTGCGTGCGCTATTTTAGCGTACGCGAATTTTTGGAAATTATGTAGGTATGCAAAGAGTCTTTGTTCTCCTCCAAGGAGGATTCTTGATCGCGCGAGAAGTTTGCTAAAGCCAAGGCGAGCGCAGTTAGAAAATGACGGCTCCCAGGACCGCGTCTGCGACCTCTGTGGCGGTCTTCGTGAGCGCGACATCGGCGGCATCATCGGTGCTGCGATGATGCCGCCGACGTCGCGTTAGCGAACGTTAACGCGACGTCGTTGCGTTAGCGACGTTAACGACGCTGCGTTAGCGTTCGCTAACGACGTTGCGTTAGCGAAAGCTACGAAACTTCTTTTCGTAGCGTTCGCTAACGCAAGCTTTAAATTTAGCCCT
The DNA here is from genome assembly GCA_013358835.2 of Ixodes persulcatus. Lineage (NCBI taxonomy): Eukaryota > Metazoa > Arthropoda > Arachnida > Ixodida > Ixodidae > Ixodes > Ixodes persulcatus. The sequence goes on from JABSTQ010009984.1 coordinate 138,244, forward strand.
AGCGTGAGCTTAATAAGGTACTTTATTGGAAAAGTAACAACAGTCTCAGAAGTGGCCTTTCTGTGTTTTTTTGGGCGGGAGTGTGTAGACAGAAACATCGACAAGCAACGAACAGTTTTGTATAACTACAATGGAAAAAAATTGCAGTGGCTTAGCTCAGTTATGCCAGGATATACGTAGCGTGAGCTGAGGTTCAGCTGGTTATTCTTAGCTTTCCTGGTTGCCTAGGATTAGCTTGATTATCATGCTTACTGCTGCTTCAATGAAACACACACGTATACGCATTATGTGACTACTTCGGGATCCGATGAGTTAAGCTTCTCCGCTCTTCGGCGCCGCTGAGCAGCAATTTCGCTCTCCTTCTCCATGGCTATGCCACACTGCCAAACGCCCCGCAATATGTATACCCCCACTGATACCTCTGCGCATGCGCCCAAATGAGAGGCGCCATCAAGCGGCTCCGGTGCGGCGTCAGACTTGGTCACTGCGCAACAGAGGCGCGCAGCTGGGCACGCGGCGGCGCCAGTGCGTCTGCCGCGGCTATGACGTCACTCCTCTGGAATGCGTAGACCGCCGAGGCGCGCGTGGCGGCGGCGGAGCGAGCGGCGGTGGCGGCTCCGGCGCGCCAGCTGCGCAGCCGCCTCGGTGACTCTGAGGCGAGAGCGCTGGCATCACCATGGGGCGGGATCGAATCCTGTCCAAGGTGCCCGCAATCTGACGGAGGCTTATTGCGGAGGAAGGGCCGTGTAACCGAGCTTTCCGTTGCACTTCAAAAGATCCCCAGGTGGTCCAAATTAATCCTCAGTCTTTCGCTGGGGCGTGCCAGATGCCCGTCGTTGGTTTGGCACGTAAAACCACCTAATTTGACTTTTTTGCGCCAGCTGTGCGCCGTGTGACCTTACTGCTCCTCGCGCATGCGCAGCATGGCTCGCCAGGAGCCACGCGAAACTGCTCAACCTCAGCCAGTGTAGCGCACGCTACAAAATGAAAGCCGTTTACAACTCATTGTAACGCCGAATTAGAACGCAGCTCATGAGGAGGAGGAGGAGGGGAAGGTACGAAGAGGGGCATGCCCCTCCTCCCCTCCTGCTGGCCCCCATTTAGGGGAAGATTTTCCGCCAAATTTATTGGGGAAATTTTTCCGCTAAATGTAGCGGGGAACATTTTCTGCTAAATTTAACGGGAAACATTTTCTGCTAGATCTAGTGGGGAAAATTTTCCGCTAGATTTAGCGGGGAATTTTTTTGAGCTAAACTTAGCGGGGAAAATTTTCCGCTCGATTTAGCGGGGAAATTTTTCCGCTAGATTTAGCGGGAAATTTTTCCGCTAAATTAAGTGGGGAACATTTTCCGCTAAATTTAGCGGAGAAAATGTTTCGCTAAATTTAGCGGGGAAAATGTTCCGCTAATTTTAGCGGGGAAAATTTCCAACAAAATTTAGCGGGAATATTTTCCTCTAGATTTAGCGGGGAATACTTTCCGCTAGATTTAGCGGGAAAATTTTTCCGCAAAATTTAGCGGGAAAAATTTTCCGCTAAATTTAGCGGGGAAATTTACCCATCATGCACCGCGCGGTTACGCCGACGGCGACGGCGACGCCGACGCCGCACAAGCCGGAAACGGGCGCCTATGAGCTGCGCTCTAGAAAAAAAGATACCGAAATGGCTGCTGTTGCTACGATGATTCTCAACGAAATGCGCTAGAATTTAGCGCCGGGGTTGCGACTCGACGAACGATGAAAATACCAACCTCACAACGATTTGCATACTACTGTGTTTGGAGAGCGATTCTGTTTTCCCGGGCGTTGGCGGCTTCGGATACGGCCACCGCAGCTTCCCTTGATCGCCTTCTGTAATCCGCATTAGAGCACTGCACGGACCGGTATTTCTAGGCCCTGCCCGACCCGGCCTGGTAGAGACAAACCCCGGATCCGGCCCGAGCCCGACTTAAGTTTTAATTTCTAGGCCCGGCCCGACCCGGCCCGGTGGAGACACGGCCCGGGCCCTGCCTGAGCCCGATAAAATTTTAAACTATGAGCCCGTGCCCGGTCCGAACCGAGAAACTGGGAGCGAGATTTTTTTTACACCATAAATATGCCGATTTAGAAGGTGTAATTTCGAGAATTTGAGCGAAATAGGCGCAAAATTTGCGACAGCCTTTGAACACATGGCACACCTTTAATTCATAAGACATAAGGAAGTTTCCTTATTTATGAATTTCTTGAACAGATATTGCACTTTTCGTTGTTCTATTCAACAGAGAACTTTCCTTCCTACATGTTTTTGTGCAGAATCAATAAATTGCCCATTGACTTTCTCTACAGGCGGTTCCGCCCTGCTTGCATGACGTATCCCGCCGCGCTAAGGTTACGTTCGCTGCTAGCACTCGGGGACGCATAGGATGCGTTTGGATAGAAGGGACAGTTTTATGAATTCCGTCTCGTGCGCTCTCCAGAAGTCGCAAAGCTTAAACACTCATGAGCACGAGTAGTCCTTCTTGCCTTGCAGATACCCCTCCAATTCGTCGGTGGCTACGTTGTCATATTCGGCGTCACACCAGTCTTGAAACAAACCCAGGCACCTTCATTTCGAGGCGGGATCTCGAACGTCATCGTCAGTCTCATCTTCATCTTGGGGGATTGCTTCAGTGACAGTAGCTCTCTGACGTGCGCGTAGACTTCTAGGCGCTCGTCCTCGGGCAACATACGGAGTTGGCGGAGCTGAGGACAGAGAAATGTGGCTGTCTTGTGGAGAAGAGAAATTGTCAGCTTGTGTCCATGAAATGACGAGCGCGGGCCTTAATCTTCTCGATTTACACAGACTCTATTGCGGACATCGGAGCATGTTCAAGATGGTTCTATACTGCGGAAGCGTAAAGCACAACCAGTGGAAGTGTTGGACAGTTGTCCTCCTCGAGCGCGTCTCTAGCACCTTTCAAGATTTGCTGGAACTCTCATAACTCGTTGAGTGTTGTGTTGTTCACACTTTGCATCACTGGATTATTCCTTGACTTGAGCAAAGCTTCTATCTCCTCGAACTGAGAGCAGACGGACTTCAGCATAGATACCTTTCGCACACGTGGTTGTCACTTTCTCCTTTACGTCCGCGGGCACGGGAGGTTCAGGGGATGAAGGTGATAAGAAGAAAGAAATACTTGCGCTGTTCGATATAACCTTGCTTGTGACGTCTGAGATGAGATATCCCGGTCGTTGAATGAACGACACTTGAACATGTCCACTGGCCACCGACAAGCTCGCCGATTGTCGATATTGGCGCACCACCTTCCATTGCTGTCACGGGGACAAAAAGTGGCAGTATAGGAAATAAATGGTAATGCAAGAAAAGTTTCTCTGGAAAGATGGACTCGTCAAGCGTCTATTTCTTATTGGATGGTTGTTAACATGGGCAGGACAGAGGCCGATTTTATTGGTCATTTTGAACCCGGAAAGATTTTATAGGAAAATAAGCGACAATCAGAACCTCGTTAGTGCATCTTCAAAAGGCTGCGTAAACAAAAGAAAAAAAATGTTTATATAGGGTGCGTTAGCTTGTGTTTGGTGGCATAGCAAGGCCCCCGCAGAAAGTACAAAGTCGAGGTAACGTTTTTTCTTCTTTTTTTTAGTTTGAAAAGCAGAGGAAAAATACAATCATGTTTCACCCTGCTACCGGAGTGCCCTCGTTTCCTTACCCGCACGCTCCCACTATGCCGGTGGAGCCCATACGTTTTTTTTTGTTTTTTTTTTTTATCCGCTTGAAGGCTTTTTAACTGCAAGACGCCTTTTTGTTATTGTGAAAGGCGCTTTAGTGACTTTGTACTTTGCCTTTTTGTTTTCAGTGAACCTAAAAGATGAATGAGCAAACGTTTTGTTCACAACAATTTAGAATTTACGGCACACGACTGCCCAGGCACGGCCCGGGCCAGCTCGGGCTGACGCGGCCCGAAAACTGTTTTTGATCAAGCCTGAGCCCCGCCCCGGGCACAAGAAAACATGTGCTAACCGGCCCAAACCCGGCTCGTGGGCCGGGCCGGGCTCAGGCTTTCGAGCTGGGCCGTGCCCGTGCAGTGCTCTTATCCACATACTGTGTCCTTCGAAGAGCCAATCTGTCCACGAGGGAGGCAGCGGTTTTACGCTGCGCCTCGGTTTAACGTTGTCGTATATGTGGTTCTTACGCTCTCGTGTGTGGTTCTTTTGAGACTTGCTTCCTTTTTCCATTGTTTTTCTGTCGTCACCGCAGACTGGGGCAGTTTTTTTTTGTGTTCGCTCGATACTACGGCATTTACGTGGATTTGCAGAACATGTCCTGCTACGGTTTGAGTGACATGTGTGGCAACTTGTCAAGGATGACACTGGTCGGTTATCGATACACCTCTTTCTCGACAGAGAGAGACTTCTTTGGAGTTCGTGTCCAAATTTGTTTCATGGCGGATGTTACGGGACGTATGGATACGATCGACAGGTGAGAAACAACTTATTTACGGGCTTTCTAGGTCATGTAGGACGCGAGTAAAATGGTGCAGTAGATTTTTTTTTTTTTTAAATCTCGTGATGGAATGGAATCTCGTTCTTCGTCGTTATCCGTGTGCTGTTGCGTCGACATTTGTAAATATGTGTGGTAATATTCTAGTTTTTACCAGCAGGTGAATAACAAGTTTGTGTGATTATTGAAAGTGCGTTGTTTTTGCTTATGCGTTTATTCGTACTAATGCTATTTTATTACCCTTACCGTGCTTATACTAGAATCTGAATTGTACTATGGTGATAGTATTATTGTAAACAAAAGGTTATATTTTGTTCTAAGGCAGCTCCAGCCCATGGGAAGAAGTAAATTAATTGACTAAGTAGTAAGCTTAGTACCCCAGCCACACGAAAAAGTTAATATATTTTCAATAATGTGTATGGGATTTCATTAGTTCGCCGTCTTGATTGATTATACGAGCGTCACAAGCTGATTCGTCGACCCCATATTGTTATTCGATAAAAATTACATTATTTTGCCATGTGGCCGGGATATAATGCAAGAATTCGGTGACTGCACTTGATAACATCGCATAAAAGATCGTGACACTCGACTAGCAATGTCCGCATTTACAACGTCTACCTGAATTTTAACTGTGATTTGTTTTGATGTGTTCAAACACTCCGTGTCTCGCCATTTTGCCCAAGTATTTCTGTATAAAACATGCATTCCTACAGCAATAATTGCGTGACTCACTGTTTTCGACTTCAAACAATCAAAATTTTTTATAGACGTCTTATACGCAAACCTCGGGTCATTTCGCACCGATTATTTAGTGGTGTATTATATTGCCCGTGTAATAAAATGTTTGCTAGACCCTTTGCTATGTGGAGCTTTCATTTTAGCTGATAAGACACGCGTATGCGATTAAATCCAGTTACGACGGTCGATCCACGCGCGTTGCCTTCGCTTGGACGCGCGCCCCCGATGGCCTTGTGACGTCACGAGAAGAGCGCTACAGCCTTAGCTTTTAGGAGGTGTCGCCCTTATCCTCTTGTAAGAGGAAAGGTGAACTGGAAGGGAGAGCGAACGGGGCGAAAGAGCATGGTGAGAATTGCGCATTGGCGTCACAAGACCAGTCCAGTCCAGTCCAAACCACGACAGTTCAAACGAAACGCAGCTCCATGCCCCGGGGAATAAATGCTAACACATTTAAAAGCGGAGATTGCTACTTGGGGGCAGGCGGAGGCTGTGGGAAGGGAAGGGGTGGAGGGGGGCGGGTGCTGGGGGATGGCGGGGGTTCTTCGCGGCTCCGAACATTCTGGGTCATTAGACTCCCGGCGTGTCTGCTTCTGTAACGACACCCGGCCGCCCATCTCACACCGTTTTTGGTCTTGAGACTCCCGGCGTGTTTGCTTTTGGATTGACACCCGGACGCCCAGCTCACAATGGTCCCGGTCTTGAGACTCCCGGCGTGTCCGCTTCTGCGCCGACACCCGGGCGGCCAGCTCATAACACTCTCCTTCATGAGACTCACGGCGTGTCTGTTTTTGCATCAATAACTGGGCGTCCAGCACAGACCGCTCTCGGCCTTGAGACTCGCGGCGTGTCTGCTTTTGCATAGGCAGCCGGGCGGCAAGCTTATAACACTCTCTCTCGTGAGACTCCCGGCTTGTCTGCTTTTACATCGACAACCGTGCGCCCAGCTCACACCGTTTTCGGTCTTGAGACTTCCGGCGTGTCTGCTTCTGCATCGACACATGGGCGGCCAGCTCACAACACTCTAAGTCATGAGACTCGCGGCGTGTCTGCTTTTGCATCGATACCCGGATGCCCAGCTCTCACCGTTCTGGGTCTTGAGATTCCCGGCGAGCGTGTTTTTGCATCAACACCCAGGCGGTCAGCTCACAACATTCTCGGTCATGAGACTCCCGGCGCGTCTGCCTTCGCACTAACCCCCGGGCTGTCAGCTTACATTGTTCTATGTCGTAAGCTACCTGATGCAATTGCATCTGTGTTGCACACTAATGTGATTCCCTTTCAGCTAAACGCCGGCCCGTCAGATTCCGGCCCTATCCCAAGCATCGGATCCGGTTTTAAATTCTCAACACCAAGGATGGACGCCCTGGACGCCCATGAACTCTCACTAGCTGGTGGTGGTAGGAACATCCCCTTTGACTGAGAAACCGACAGTGCTCATCCCAGCTGTGAGTATAATCGAAGCTACACCCAAATCTTTTTAGCCTCGTATCTCTGTGAATGTACTAGGTACATTGTGGATGCTCTTTTAGTTACAGGTGCAAACATATCGCTTATTGGCGATTTTATATTTGCGGAATGTAAAAAGAAAAATATACAGCCCCGGTCAGCAACCGTAAAATTGCAGGTAGCATCGGGGTCCGCACTGCCTGCTGCCAGTGCAGTGAGGTTACGAATTTACTTTCATGACCGAAAACGAAGACAACGTTTCGTATACCTAGCTGGACTGCCAGTGCCCATGATCGTTCGTCAGGATTTTATTGCGGCGGAGCGGGTTTCACTAGACATCGCGCGAGATGAATACTGGCTGAGAGGCGAAACGGAATTAACGCCGTTTACCAAACGGCTGTATTTTACTCGCGACCAAGCATTTCCGTTAAACTTTGCTGGGCAGATATCTTTACTTCCAGACAGCGTGTTCAAGGCCGTGCAAAAGAGTTCCGGTAAACACAACCGGAAGAAGCAGCTCCAGCACCTGCTTGAACCCTTCTCGCCGATATTCACGGAAAGATCTGGGAAAAACGATCTTTTGCTAAAACGAATCGAACCCAAGGATGCACACTCCCGGAGGTGCAATTCGAGACCGATAATCTCTCACAAGCGTGAACTTCTGGATGCGGCGCTGTCGGAAATAATCCACACAGGTGTAGTACGTCAGTAAAAAGGCTCATGGGCTTCCCCGATGGTCCTTGCTCAAAGAAGGACCGCACAGCAAGGCTCTGTGTTAATTACCGGCGCCTAAACGAAGTGTCAGTCGGAGACAGTTACCCGTTTTCCAGTAATTCCCCAGAAATATAACCCCTTAGAAACGCGACTGTGTTCACAACCCTTGACTGCAGCCGCGAAATTCTTTAAATCAAAGTTTATCCGGTTGATGTAAAGTAGACTGCATTCAATTGTAACAGGGGGTTGTTTGAATTACTCACCTTCCTTTTAGTTCTTCCATATCTCCCGCCAGTTTTCAACGACTAATGGCCATTATCCTCAGTTACGCGAAGTACGAGTTTGCGATGGCGTACATGGAAGACGTAGTGGTGTTTTTACGAATATTCGAGGAGCATGTCTTGCACCTTCAAATTATACTCGAACGAATGCGTCAGGCCTTCCTTACGATTCATCCAGATAAGGTTCAGTTGGCCTCACCTGTATTTAACCTTCTTGAATTAGTTGTAGATAACGGCCCGCTTCGCCGGAATGAAGATAATTTGAGCGCAATAAGGGAATACCCACCTCTCATGTCATCAAAATCCAACAGATGTAATTCGGGATGACTGCGTCTTATAGAGATTTCATTCCGCAACGCGTTGAGATAACGGAACCTTAAAACCAATTGCTTCACAATAAAATGAAGTGGTGTTGGGGACAAGAGTAGCAAACCGCCTTTGCGTGTCCTTCAAGGGCTGTGACTGAAAACGTCCGTTCATATTGCAGACCGATGCAAGCGATTACGGACTAGGAGCATGCCTCTGCAGGAACATGGCAGTGTTCATCGTCCCGTAGGATTCGCCAGTTATACGCAAACCGAAGCGCAGCGAAACTACTCAACATCCAAAAGAGAGTGCCTGGCATTTATTTTCGTACTTAAAGGGACCATGAAATTAGGTTTTTACTTCTGCCAAATAACGTTTACATTAAACCTTCAACGTTCACTGAATGCCGAATAGGCATCCCTTTTCGTTTCGGTTTATTGACTTCTACACAAAAAAATAATGAAATATGGACTTTTTCTCTCTCTCCAACTCACAGCAAAGCAAGCTGCGGCGTAACTTTGAACGTCGTGGCGTACTCTGGCACAGGAAACGGAAGTACTCTCGGCAGTAGGACAATGGGAGCGTTAGCGGTGGTAAATTGGCGGTGTGCCGGTAGGTTTTACTGTGCTGATGTCGCGGATGCCACCGACATATTTTCTGAATCGGCTCCCCTCATTGTCGAGATAGCCATGGATACATCGCAGCTGAGCGATATTCAATTCGATATGTTGCGCTACAGCGACAGCATGGGACTAGTCCCATTCGCCGGTATGCCTGTTATGCCTGTTAGGAAGTGCGGCGAGTCTTCTGACGAAGACTCCAGTTCTTCATCAGAATCGGGCGAAGAAGAGTGGCGGCTTTAAAGTACGGAATGGTAGGTTACGTTTCGGCCGTATATTTAGACGTACCAAAGTAAAACAAAATTAAATTGTTTTGTTTCTTTGAAGGTGCACTTGCAAGTGTTGCATAATAACGCCTACCGCTCGAGAGTGCTTCTGCTGCCGGGAGTGCGGCGCCGCCGTCTAAATTCAAGACAACGGCTGCATTACTCAACATGCATATTTTCGCGTTCTATGTCTGTCCCCGTTGTGCTGCGGCCAATGTACTGGGAGCTGCTAGAGCAAGGATTCCAAATGAACCGTGGAGCGAACAAGTACGTAAGCTCTCAAACGTTGATTTGATTGTGCTGGATAGTGCAACGGCACGGCACTAACGTTATTGTTTCATTTTTTGCGATATGCAAGCGGTGCTTTGCCGATTATATGCATTAAATTTGTTGGTTGCAGTCGGCTACGTGTCGTTGCCTACCGGCAGTTCGCCAGGTGGGTGTGGAAGAGGCTGGGTCGTCATAACAGGTGAGTGCTACCCGCGTGTGTCGTGGCACAGATCAGAAAATTCGCATCCGTGCAGTACACGGGATTTTTGGAGATTCAGTAAACGTAAAACCTGAAGAGAGGTATTCCTCTGTCCACTCTGTCTTTTTTTCACTCTTTTGGGGGATTTCTTTAATAATTTTACTCTTACCACCTCACTTGTGTTTTTTTGCACTTTCTAATGAACTGGCCATGATAACAATGTAGGTAGAGAGTACTCACAATACATTTGCCCTGAATGGACGGCTGACCTTGAGCAATGTTCTATGTGCACTTTTATGCACCATACAATTTGAGGAAATATGTGTCCAGTTTCTTATGCCTTACCACAAAAAGAAAATATATGCTTTCCTAATTAGAGTTTTTATCAAGCCCATTATTTACACACCACATATTTTTTACTAACATATGCTTTCAGAAATACCCGTGCATCAACCTTCTCGTGGGGCGCTTGAAATGCCATTTGCTGCGGTCTGCGGAGTAAACTTGGCAAATGTCGAGGCCAAAAATATGTTTAGCCGCAAAATGACAGGTTTCAGAGTGACACTGCAGCAGTGTCCCTCTCCGGCACAGTCATTCAAAACTATTTGAAATTTTTGTCTTGAGCACTTTATAAGAAATAGAACAAAGAACGTTCACCGTAAGAACCCCTGGATCATCCTAGACATAATTTATCGGGTATGCAAAATAAAACGTAATGGAATTCTTTTCTCTAAAAGTTCCACTATTCGAAATTTAAAGCAAACACTTACGACAAAAATTCGTGAAGTTAGGAAGATTTACTAGTCTAACACGCGGCAAACGTTCGGCGCATTCGCACTACAAATGGAGGAAAAACCGTAGATTTCGTCTAAATTTGAGAAATCACGAGTCACATCAAGCAAAAAATAGCCACTGAGTTTAATCTGCGTTTTCACAACCCAGCCTGCGGCAAACTTTCTTCGATAATTCAACCAGATTTGTCCGGAGTTCACAATATCTGAAATATATTTTTTTTCATGCTGCTTAATCTTAAGCCGAAATCATTATGTGGCCCTGATAACATTCTCAACAACTTCCTTCGTCGTTACGCTGAATCACTTGCTAGGTTTCTTGTCATTTTTCGTTCATCGTTTTCCTGTGGTGTTGTTCCCTTAGATTGGCGTATTGCACGGATTGTACCTACTTTTAAAAGGGACAATTCTTCACTGTTAACTAATTACCGTCCCATATTGCTTATCAGCACATCATGTAAGCTCTTGGAACATATAATTTTTAATTAAATAACTGATTGTTTAGATAAGCATGAGAGCATCTCGCCTTTTCAGCAAGGCTTCCGTAGAGGCCTTCTCAGAATCATAGGATTTATTTCTACTATTCATTCTTTCGCTTCAGTAGTCCACAAACCCGGCAAAGTCGACGTAATCTTTCTCGACTTGAGCAATGTATTTGATAGGGTGTCTGATTCCGGTATTTTATTCAAACTTAACAAACTTGGGCTTCTAAATATGGCTGCAAAATGGATTCCCTCTTGTCCAGAAATGCGCAAACAATTTGTCGATATAGACGGTCATCATTCAGATCCCCTTTCTGTAAATTCTGGTATCCCACAAGGAAGTGTCCTTGGTGGGCTATTCATTTCAATTGATAATAATGATTTACCTCCTGCATCCACGAGAGCGTGAGCATTCGTTTATTTACAAATGACTGCTTACTGTTCAATGCTATTAACACCATTAGTGACCAGGCTGTGGTGAATGAGAGTCTGAAAGCAATTTCTAACTGGTGCGATCTCTCGGAAATGAAACTTAATCAAGACAAATCTGTGTTTATGCGTATCACCAACAAAAAGTGTCCCCATGCGTTTGATTACTCCATTGGCTAGACAATCATTTTTCAAACGCACAGTTTTAAGTACCTTGGCGTTACGATTACTAACAACCTCTCTTGGTCTTCACACATTGAACGCATCTATGCATCTGCACGTCGTAAACTAGGCTTAGCGAAGCAAAAGGTTAAATATGTGCCCTCTCATATCAACCTTCTAGCTTATAACACACTAATAAGGTGTCGGTTGGAGTACGCTTGCACTTTATGGGATCCTTTTACGAAGAAAGCTATTAACACGCTTGAGCTGGTCCAGAGACTAGTAGTTCGTTTTATATATAATCGTTATCGCCGGCATGACAATCGTACCAAATTAATTAGAACTAAGAACATCATTCCTCTAGAAGATTAAAGGAAGCTAGCTAGATTAAAATTCAATTTTCAGTTTTGGTATCACAAAACTTCGCCTTGAGTCTTCATCCTACATTCAGCCAGCATCTACAAGAGAGACTAGACATAATCACACACACAAAATAACTCCCTTATTCGCTCGCACAAATGCTTTCAAGCACTCGTTTTTCCCCAGAATTGCAACAGATGGGAACTCCTTGCCTCCGCATATTTTTATTTCTGACAATGTTCTACAATCAATTGAACACCTTTTAAAGTGTACCTTGTGTTTTATGTGGTTTATGTGTTTTCAATCGCCCCTCCATTTATTTTGATGTATAAATTCTAGGTATCGTGTGACGAAAACCAGCATCAACCCCTGCTTGGGCCGCATCACTGGCCTGCACTATCTTCTAAATTAATAAAATAAAAAAAAAATGTTTTATGTAAAAGACAGCTGGAGAGAGCCACATGATGTTGGTAGTTAAGATCGTAATGATACTGGCCCTCCAAAACGTTGAAGAAGTTAGCTCATCAGCTGATGAAGACGACAAGGTTACACAATCTGCGGCTTCGCCTTGGCAAAGCAGCTGACTCTGGCGTCAATTAAATTTCTCTTCGTTGGCCGTTCTGATTGGTCGCTCATATTCGGCTTTGGAGATGTTTTTGTGGCCTGGAACCTCTCCAGAAAGCTTGAAGAGCCGCACATCCCAACAACCACAGACATCAGGTCCTGGACATAGCCTGAAAGAAATGAGACCAGAAGTCATCAAGAGATACACTAGGTTTTACTTTAGAAAGCACAAAGAAACGAACTGGTGAAATATCAAAATTCAGTAAAAAATAAAACAAAAAATGAAAGCCGTTTACAACTCCCTGTAACGCCGAATTGGAGCGCAGCTCTTGAGGAGGAGGAGGAGGGAAGGGTACTCAGGGGAGGGTATACCCCTCCTCATCCTCCTCCTTCTCCTCCTCCCCTCATCCTTCAATCTCCTCCGGGGGGGGGGGTGTCACGTGACCTCGACCGGGGGGGAGGGGGGGTCACGTGACCTCGGGGGGGGGGGGGGGGCTCGTGCGGTGCATGTCCCAACATGCACCGCTCGGGTGGGGGGGGGGGGGTGCTCGCGCGGTGCATGTCCCAACATGCACCGCGCGGTTACGCCGACGGCGACGGCGACGCCGACGGCGACGCCAACGCCGCTCAAGCCGGACACGGGCGCCTAAGAGCTGCGCTCTAAAACAGTTATCTGAGTCCCCAAACACATGCTTTTAGACCCTCACTAGAAAGCTTTGAGATTTATCTGCCGCACGACAAAACAATTTGATCTAGAAGGGTCATAAAAACGCCACTCTTCATCGAGGTGGACGGGGAGCTGCAGGGCTGTGAGCACTAGCGCGAGCACCCATAGTTACTATGCGAAAACCGGCTTTCCATGGCTTGCATGCTAGGGTGGGTAATGACTAAAGCACGGTGCTGTCTGCCAGCTAGCGTTAGCCATTGCAAGGATCACCGTTTCAGTTCGCTGCGCTCATGGCGTTGCTCTCTCTCGAGATTCTCGGCCTGTTTAAAGTTTATTTAGAGTGCAAGAGCTACTAAATATTTAACTATACTTCGTTTCACTTTAAGCCCGAGCGAAGTTGACGGTGCAAACCAATGGGGCTAATCAAGCAGCGCCAAATGCATATACGTCATGACGTTTGACGTGTTTCGGCGCCTGTGTTATCCACAGATAAGCCAATCAAGCACAGTCAATGCACCGTGGCTGAGCGCTTTTGGTGCTGCCTGATTGGACACATCGGCCTGTAGCTTCGCCTGTTCACGGACTTAAAGTGAAACCAAGTATAGACACGATATTGTCACGAATGACGAGGTGAAACAAAGAGTAACTGGGGAAAACTGGAACGTTTAATGGGGGCGAACTTGTGCCCAAAAATAAAAAGGGAACAGAAGATAACAGCAGAACGTCGCGGGCGTCGAAGTCGGCGAAAGAGCAGAGTCCAACGATGGGGCGAAACTGACTGCGGCTTGCCACGCGGAGCCCCTTATGTACATGCGTGGGCTACTGGAATAATCGGCGTAGAAAGTCCGACGCGTAGAACATTCGTACCTCGAACAAGCAACATGATTCTCGAATTCACCAGAATACTAGTTTGCAGGAATAAAGAAAAGATGCGCCGCTCCCAGGAATCGAACCCTGGCTTTGTCGCGTGGGAGACAAGCGCGATAACCGTTACGCCACGGGCGCGCTGCCTACATGGTCAGCTGCGCCCGCGCCAATATGTCGCCAATCTGGGACATAATGCTGCCCCAACTAGGACAAGTCAGAGCTCGAGCTCTGCATAAAAGCTAGGTACAATTCTGCGAAAAATCCAGGATGGTTGGGAAGCCTATAAAGAGCTTGCGTGTGTTTTATCAATACCTTGTTCCTGTTCCTACCCCTCATCCTGCTTAGCAAATCCTGGAAACAAGCATAGGTAGTGAAACAGTATATAAAGGAAAGAAAAGACGTGTGCTTGTGTTCCTTTTACTGTTTTAGCTTACATATATTCTGCTATGCAGACTGTTTTCAATGACAGAACTGACTATTTGTATATTTCAATATGCTTTCAATACGCAGTAGATTAGAGCTGCAATCTCTCCCGAATATGACGAGCTACTGAAACGGGCAACAACGAATTTATTTAAAGCTGCATTGGTAAAATCGGTGCTGTAGTGTCTAGAGAGTTAATAACCTCTTGGATCACGGTTACTTTGAAGCTTTCCAGCATTGTATGCAAGCCTTGCCGAGTGCCTGAATATACCACAAACAAAATTAATGTGAACACAAATTGGTAGGAGGGCAGTGCACACACACAACTCTTGCTGTGCAGAAAAAAGCATATTGCCTGAAAAGGTGATGTAACATATCGGAATAGTTACCACGTGTTATATCTGTCTTCATTGGACACACTACATGGTGCCCCTTCCGTGCCATCGGTGTCTTGACTTTCCATTGATGGTCTCCTTCTTTCGTGATTGCTTGTTTACGTTCCGCATCCTCAATAAAGTGTAGTGCTTCCAGGCGGGTCCTACATGGTGTGCAAATGCCAGGTATTACGACAAACGAGAGCATTATATTTGTTTGGCATGGCTTTCAGTTTATCGTGCCGCTCCCCCTCCCCTCCTTCTTTTTCCCCAATGAAAGCAACCAAAGCGTGCAATAGAAGAGCCTTAAAAATATTTCTTGGATAGTCTCTTTATGATTGTATTTTGAAGGCAGCCGCAGCATTCAAACACCCAGAAGGTACTGCTCTGTGTGCCTTATTTTCTTATTTAAAAGCGCTCTCGAACTTCCACAGAGGGAGAAGCCTGTACAAATGGCGAAAGGGAAGGACTGCCCGTGGGGTAATTTCAAATCGGCTGAATTTTTTTTTTTAATCTTCAAGCTGCTTGCAGTTGCTGGGACTTTGAGAGACGTATCCCTAATCCCGCAAGAAAAGTCTCCGAGCTAGTGGCCGGGGGGGTTGATTTCCTTGTGGGGGCAAATAGAGATTTCTTTCGGAATCATCAAGAGTCAAATGTCAAGTTTGTTGTTTGTTGCTTATACTGCGGTTAGTTAGTCTGCAAGAGGTTTTATAAACGTTGTTACTCGCTATAGATAAGTAGCCAGTGTGGTATGTGCAAATTAAAGACCGATAGTGTGGGGTCAGTAGTGACACACGACCGCATGCCGGTACGATGCTCATTCAGGTTGAAATGTGCCGGAATGAGAATTGATCTCACGGCTCCCGAGTTTCGCAGCACGAGCTTATGCTCTACGCCAATCACTGCCGCATCAAGAGAGAGTGATGTGTTTTCATCTTGATCACGAAAACATTGTATATTTATGATCAGATTATGTAAGTCACTGTTGTGTTAACCACGGCGTGATATAGCAGCCTTGAGGTAGTCTATAGGTGTGTCACGTTTGTCATTTTACCCTGGATACCCAGACAAAAATTTCAGACTTGGGTATTGTAAGATACATTATGTTGATCTAAAACTTTGGACGTGTCACATATCTGGTTCTTTATATATATATATATATATATATATATATATATATATATATATATATTCATTTTCTTCCCAGTTATATACCCACGCCTTCGGCCTCCCGCCACCATGCCCGTTATACATATATATATATATATATATATATATAAACCTCGCAAGCATGGCCTCTGATGATAATGATGTCGACTTTGAGGCAAACCAATTCAATACGCAAAAAAAAATGATTAAATAGGTTTTGTCTGGGTGTCGTGCGAAGACCAACACAAGTCCTTCAAGAGGCGTTTCGAGGTCACGATGGTGGCAAACTTATTGTGAACCGGTGTTCCTAAAAAGAGGGTAAAGTCCAAATGAGATCTACCCATGATATACTTCAACTACAAAAAGGTTGCACCACCGAAGGTGTCTGCATCTCACAAGCACTTTCACAACGAAAGTAAGTTACAGTTTAAGAAGGTGGGGGGATGGAAAGGAACGTTAGGGGGGAGGAGGCAGACAGAATTCTGGACAGAGGTTTCCCCCCCCCCGCTCCAGCCTTCCGCTTGCTTCCTCCTTTCCAGCCTTATTTTTAGCCTACCTTCTTGATCTGCTGCGTGCTATAGGTAGAAAAAGAAGTATGGATGCTCACGGTGCTTGTGCTACTGAGACAGCTGTCTGATACTGTCCTCTTCAAGTAAAATTTAGGAACGTGAGATATGTCATATCAGCAACATTTGTCATATTGATTTTTTGCAGTGCACTGGCGTGTCACAATAAGGCACGCCAGCATATACCTTAATGGGTATATAGGTTTTTTCCTCACCCAGAGAAAGCCAAAGTACGTCGTCCAGGGGTCCGTGGAGACACGGAGCATACAAACCACCAAGGTGGTTGTAGATATCAGCAACGTGGCGTGCCGTTCTCACCCATGCTTTCACGAGCAGGTTCCCATCGCCCCTGCTTGCCGCGGCACACCAGTGCATGTGGTTTGCAGCCGGCTGGACCCAGACATCAAGTGCTCTGCACCCAGGGGCCTTGCTTGCTGCTGTTTTAGTCTTCTTTACACCTGGAGTAAAATACATCACTACAAAATGGTGCTCATTGATGGAGGCCAACTGATCCCCTTCAAACAACAGCAAAAGCGTGAACAGAACCAGGACTACATCGATCTGCGACCATATGGTTACATGGATTCTGTAGCCAGCAACCACGCTTGGGGATATGAAACTCGTACAACTTTTGCTCATGCAGCTTCTTCTCGTATCTGAAACAAGTGTTTCAATCGCTCAGTAAGCAGGCAGTATTCCTATATGGGCCCGTTCTTTATTTTTCAACCACCGTCGGCTGTTATAACCGAGCAAGCTGCTGTGACAACGAACTCCTAGTCATCGCAGATTCCGACTTTCCGCAAGATAAGGTGCTTTCGGGGTTTCCTTTTGATTAAGCTGGGAGAAAATGTATATTTGGCCGACTTTTTGATGCGTGCCACACATCAAAGTAGTGGACAACTTCAGGCCCCACCTCCATCATGTGCTTCACTATTGAGCGGTTTGGGTCAGTAGGTCGAAGAGCGCACCTTGATGTCCTTGGTCTACAGGAATTCCAGACAGCGCATAAGTCCCTGCTTCTTTATCTGGACACTGGCCCGTACTTCCTCGCTCTGCATAGGGTGTACAAATGCCCGAATTGTACTCTAAATCATGTCTTCGCAAACTAAGTACCTAGAAACTCAGTGGTTCCACAAGCTTCCACATTTCGTTGCCATGCCTTTTAACATATGAAACTCTAATGCAAAAAAGGAAAAAAAAAACTTTTAGTCGAAGTAACAGACCTGGGTCGGTAACTTCGGCTAAACGTTTTTTTTTTCTTTTCTGTACCATATTCTCAAGTGTTGCTACATGATTAGCTACAACCAGCTTGCCTGCACACTCACAATCTTTACATTTTGTTGGTTGTTCCAGCCTCGAAATTATTGCCTTTCTTCCAAACTACCAGTTATTTCAGTAGATTTGAACCAGACATAAATGCAGAGCCATCAAGTACTCCGTAGTTTGGGCACTATTTACCGAGTCCGCAGATATATGCATCATCTTATTCTATCACTTCTGAGACTGTGCAGTGGGTTCCTTGGCTGTTCATTGTTAAAAATGAACGTCTTGCAGTAGCATTAAGAGGTTACCCATTTTTCTATTACAGAGATGCTGTCAGACATACACACCTATTGGCTTATAATTCTGACTGGAAAAACAGAAGCTGTAACTCCTGGCACAAACTATATTGTTTGAAATAACTTGTATTTCGGTCGTAATGCAAGCCACAATTATTAACATGGACTTCTATAACATCACAATTAACATTCCCTCTTTCCTAGCCAACAGTGAACCTGTTCACTGTGCAATATATTGTTAATTTGAGGGGCATAAATGGAGTAAGTGAGGTACATCGCGGAAAATCCTGGGGAGCCGCATCTTCCATCCGCTCAAGTTGACAAGACTGTCTTTTTGCTGCTCCAACAGCTCATCCTGGTGCTCTGTTCACGCATAATAATGGAGATAATTACGTGTGTTGCAAAATATGCTATAACTATCAATATTAAAAATTTTAAATTTATTTGGATAGTAAATGGCATTGACAGTAAAGGGGAGATGTATTCCAGTTGGTTCATGAATAATTAACGTAAATACAGTGCACGGAAGGGCAAAGACTGAAAAACAAATCGCAGGACGAGTTCTGAAAGAATGGTTGAATTTGTATTGAAAAACGGCCAAAGCAAAAAACCAACAAAGAAGCTAAATAAACTGTCTGAGGTGACGTTTGTGTTCACATATGTAAAACAATGATTAAAGATTGGTTTTATAGACAAATTGATTTCATTAAATAATGTGAACACTGAAGACATCTTGACATTTCATTTTGCATTTTTGCGGTCTTTTTGCATGAGCCGTTTTCTAATAAAAATACAGTTGTTGGTCTGGCGCTCGTCCTGTGTGCTTTTCTCAGGTCTTTTTCCTTCTGTGCGCTTTTTTACGTTAACAGTCATTTTGTTTAATTTTCACTTTCGCTACAGTGGGGATGAGAAATTCCGACTGATAATTAAAGTACATTCGCAGTGTCATGATTTGGACGTTCATTAGCTGCAGCACATGTAATGTGGCTGTTGGGCTGGCTTGAGAAACGAAGATTGCTGAGGACAGTAGTAAGCTGCCGGCACCCTTGCCCTTGATGACTGGCTGATTACTCCAGGTATGGTAGCGTGTGTCTTTGCAGATTGTCTCCCCCTTCTCCAAGGTGCCTTTCACAGTCAGGCTGGGCTCGCTCTTCATGAGGCAAGTCTGGCAGATGGTAAAGAGTCCCAGAAAGCAGCTTTCGAAGACAACATATTGTTTTCTCATCCTGCAGGGACAGCCAGGATTCCATGATTTCATTCCTAAATGGAGTATAAATTAATATATGATTAAACGACGCCCAAGTGTGTTCGTTTATTTTTTTATCAATAATAAAAAAGACCAGAAAAAAGAACCCTTTACAACAGACGGCTAGATCCGCTACAAGGCCACGAACAACTACAGAAATCAAAACAAAACTAAAATTCAGGTACAATGTATAGCTTGATACAGTGCCGCCTAGTTGTGATATGCGGACAAAAAACGATAGTGTATGAGCGAGGTTGAGCTTGGAGGTCGAGCTGAAAACAGTGGTAGTTTCCAACTTGGTTGGATCCAAAAATGTATATAGGGTTTTCTTGTTTGTAAGTAAATCGTGTAGAGAACATCAGTTTCTCTTTCATATAAACATGCATAAAGTGTAGGAATGTCTCAAAGATAGAGATGCTAATGTTTACTTCTTTAATATATTCTTGAACTGCGCTTGTAAAAAGAAGAAAGGGGGACACTTATACCTTGAACACATGTCGTCTTCCGGCTGCTCGCTGAGTGGGCTCAAGTCTTCAGCCTTT
The DNA here is from genome assembly GCA_013358835.2 of Ixodes persulcatus. NCBI lineage: Eukaryota > Metazoa > Arthropoda > Arachnida > Ixodida > Ixodidae > Ixodes > Ixodes persulcatus. The sequence goes on from JABSTQ010009984.1 coordinate 157,745, forward strand.
TTTGGCCCCGATCAAGGTCTTCTTCAAGGAGGGAAGCGATGGGCAGTTTCACAACTGAAGCAGGTGGAAGCAGTAAGGGGGTCGGAAGCACGGGAAGGGAGGCATCGAGCTCTCCGTTTGCACCGCGCAGGTCATCGCAGCATAGGCCTGTTGGAAGCTGACCTGCGTGCCTGACCACAGGCAAAAAACAAACAATTTTTACATCTCTGCTAAGTGTCTCTAGGCTAAGAGAATGTGCAATGGCCTAAAGAAAGGTTTAGTAACTATACATAGTATTGTAGGAGCCCGCGAGGATTGGGCCTTCGCATATGACAGTGACTACCAACCAATGCATTCCAGAAACAAACCATATAGACTAATTGGATACAGGTATTTTATGGATGCAAATATATAGCTAGAGAGCCAATGCTGATGTTTCCTGGAATGCTTACCTGACTGCCGTTTGACCGAGCAAAGAACCTTCGATGTGTGTACCTGCTTGTTGTGTCGCCGCTGAAGCTTTTACGAATGGATCCTGCATAGCTGCCTTGTTTCGCATATCAACTTGGAGAGCTACGTCGCGTGTTGCTGGCCTCTTTAGTACGAAGCGATATGCAGGGTCCGCTCCCGCTTTCCAGGTAACGCAGCAGCAGCACTCTTGAAAAAGGGCCCTCTTCATAAGTGCTTCATTCGCCAATACCGGATGATCGCTCTGGAAAAAAAGATTGACCACATTTTACAACCTGGAAGGTAAAATATCTAGTAGGTTACGTCACCATAATCTTTGTTCTGAATATGTTTGCTCTTCTTACGGAACATATATTTAATTTGGCTTGTTACGGTATATTTGCTCCCCTTTTGGAACACATATTTAGCCTATCTCTTATGAAGGGTACTTTCTCTAATTTGCGGAAGTCTTCTATAGTTGTGCCCATATTCAAGGCTAATGATCCGTCATTAGGTAGTAACTATCGTCCCGTTTCGTTTTCGTGTGGTTTCGCGAAGGTTTTCGAAATGATTAGGCATAACCGGATCTCAAATTACCTTAGTAAAAAATTAGTCCGTTTAAGCATGGCTTTCTAATGAGAAAGTCCGTTTAAACAAATTTGCCCGCTTTTCTAGAGATCTCTGTGCCGATAGTCACAAACAGAGGCCAAATGGATGCCGTATATTTGACATGCCGAAGGCCTTTGACCGTGTAGATCATACTTTACTCCTCTGCAAACTTTCTTTTTATGGCATGTGCCCAAAGCTTTGTGAATGGTTCAGGAGCTACTTGAGTTTACGCAGTAATACTGTTCGTGTTGGCAACTCTTTTTCGAAGTGTTTTACATCAACTACTGGTGTACCCCAAGGTTCGAACCTGTTTATTTTGTTTGTAAACAATACAGTATCATGCATGTCCTTTATTGCTGACGACATAAAACTCTTTTTAATGTTAAAGACACTGATTGCATTTTATTGCAAACTGATATTGGTGCAATTTCAGAGTGGTGCAGAAAAAATGTTTTGTTGTTAAATCCTGAAAAAAAACTAAAGCGATTTCTTTGTCGAGAAATCGGAACATTTTCTTTTACCCTTAAGTGCTTGAGTGAAATGTGGTAGATCGTGTATCTCTGGTAAGTGACCTTGGCGTCTATATTGACAGCACTCTATCATTCACTCTGCACGTTTCTAAGATCGCTGGTACAGCGATAAGAAAATCGGGAATGATCACTGGGTTATCAAGTTCTTTCACTTCACCATTATCTGTAGTGCGTCTGTTGTGCAGCCTTGTACGCTGAGGACTTGAATTTAGTTCAATTAGTAGGAACGCACAATCTTTAACACAAGTTGAAATGATTGAGCGTGTGCAGAATAAATTTATGCGAATTATTTATGACGGATACATTGGTCGGAAACTGTCTTTTTTAGTCACGATTTGTTTCTGTCTTTATTTAGCCTTGAAAGGCTATCAACGTGGAGGGCTGTTAGAGACATTTATTTTCTTCATAAGGTAGTGCATGGTATGTTAAAACTGAAAATTGACTCATGAATATAGTCTTTCATGTGCCCTCCAGAGCTACCCATCCAAAATGTCAGATGTGGCCCTGATATATTTTATATATGGCCAATATGATAATATGAGGAGTCAAGTATGGCCATATACCAACATATATGGGAGCAAATACGGCGACATATCGCCATATATGCGTGCAGATACGTCCATATGTCGCTGTTTAAAAGTTCAAATACTGCTATATAGCCCGTTAACGACATATATGGGTAAAATATATCTCCCGATAATAATATTAGGGCCCGTTTCGGTCGTGCAAGCAAAAAGTTATATGTACTCGCGAAGACACTAGCTATTTATCTATATTGCATGACTGTCTTGTAATTGGTTGACTATTGTTAACATCCTTAAAGTGAAGTTATTTCAGATAGTTTTCACCAATTAATCAATTGCTCATTTTGAAAATTAAAAGACAAATGAAATGTGGTTGTATGTCAGACGTCTAACAATATGACGAAGTGCATAAGATAGGAAAGCGAGTTAATCAAATATTGAATTTTAGATCGCAGCCCTTAGGCGCCCGTTTCCGAGTTAAGTGGCGTCCCCATCGGCATGGGTGTAACCGCCCCGCTAAAATTAGCCGGAAATTGAATTGGTGCTTTTTTAACGTGACGTCAATTTGCCCGCTAAATCTAGGAGTGAAACTAATTTTGCTCATGGTACCCGCTAAATTCTGTGGGGAAACAGGAACCGTTAGCTTACTGAAGATGCAAGACGCTACTTCGTCGTCGCGAATCCTTTTCCTTCGAACGGCGGCGAAGCCGTTGCGCCCGGAGTAACCTACGCAGCATCTTTCGAAAACCGTTCGCGCAGCATCACAATCTTTCGTTTGCGAGCGTCGGCGATTCATCGTTTGTTGAAAGCCGGAGGATGTGCTGTTCGTGGTTTCTTTTATGTGTAACTCTTTCGTAAAAAAATTTCAGTTAAAAACACAAACCTAATATATATATATATATATTCGTGGAACTCGTGCGCAAAAAATAGTCGCACATAGTTTTTAATTTAAAATTATATATTTGGGTTCGACAGCTTCTTTGGAAGTTCAAAAGCTGGACTTCATAGACCTGTCCTGTTCACTCGGTATTTACAGCAGGGTAGACACTCTGTTTGATTTAGGCGAATCGTGTCTCCAGTTAAAGTCACGTGCCTACAGTCTGGAAGCTGATGAGAAGGCAGAACATGGCACCTGCCCCTCAAGCCCAAGGCCAGACATAGCATTCACTGCACTATCAACCTTGGGTACAAGTGACAAAACTTCTTATTTTGGTCATTGTTGGGAGGCCCCAGAAGATAAGCATATAAGCCTGTGTTGTGTGCACTCCCGTTTTGGCCTTTCCTTTCCTCCTTTTCTCTCTTTCCCTAAGCTGAAAGCATGGTAAAACGTGCGCACTTTCCGATCCAACCAGCCGTAAACTTTGTTCTCAGTGCGCGGGAAATGTCAGAAGCGTGGTTGCGTGGTTACGTGGTGTGACGGATGAAGCATTAGCCGTTGGCAATCTCGGAATGCGTTCTGCCGGACCTAGTTTGTCGTGTGTTGCGCCCTGCTTGGCTGCTGCGGATTTCTGCTTGTGCAGTTAATTCGAAAAGTCCTACCCGTATATCGGCAACAAGCGATTTCTTCAAAGAAGCCCAACAATTTTTTTTGTGATGCGTTTAGTGTTCGGTTCTACAAACGACAGCTTGTGCTACATTGTGTTGAATCTTCACGGACACCTGGAGTGCGCTGCAACCTACTTCGCGACAATTGATCGTTTTCCTAAAGGTACACTTTCAGATTAACTCTATAATTAGGCCGTGTCTATCTCCTGGCAGCCGGACGAATATTATCTCCGAAATTCTAAAATCATGTCACAACTGCAGGTATAATACAGATTTTTGTTTCTATTTTCCCAGCGCTTCGTGATAACGCTTTCCACGGCCAACTTCTCGTGGATACACATTTCATGGACACACGTTTCGTCAACATTAACATTTCATCGAGATCAGTTAAGCGAATGGCGATAATCCTGCTTTCACTGGGAATTAAGTTGAGCGAAATCAGGAGTGGCGAAAAGCGCAGTTCATGTAAAAATTAATAAAAGTTGGTACATGCTCGACATCCAAATGGTATTTTTCTTATACAGATGAGAAGACACTTTTGTAGTTATTTGTAGAAAACAAAAGAAAAATATATATAAAAGTTGTCTTATCTGATTTCGACATATCTGGCCTTATATGGGAGGCAGATATACCCATTTTTGGCAGACTCAGATATGGCTATATAAATACATTTGTCATATCTGGCTAGATATGCCTTATAAAAACTGGTGTACTTTATATGGCCAGATATGCCCAATTTTTTATATATAACCATATTCGATTTTTTATACTAGTCCAGATATGCCATTTTCATAAGGGTGGTCTCCATTTTTTAACACTTTATTCTACTAGAATTTGTGAATCATCGCCATTATGTCGTATGCAGTCTGACTTTAAACGTTTATGCGAATGTCTCGTAGATATGTTTCCTGATTTTGTTAGTTTCAAGCCGGCCATTGCAAAAGTGTATTTTATCCAACCAAGAGTTAATGTAAGGTTGTATTTGCTCTGCAAACTTGTATTTGTGGCCTTACAAATGTCTGTGTAATTTTGTGCATGTTTGTATTTTAAATAGTGTTTCTGTGAACACGGAATGACAGTGCACCACACGAAAGGTGCTACAGCTGTTTGTGGTCACTGAATAAAAATAAAACATTATTATTATAACTGTTAAGACGAACACAGTTAGCAAATGGCGGTTCCAGGACAACGGCTGCGACCGCTTTGGCTGTCGCCATGAGCGTGATGTCAGCGGCAATCCTCGCTACTGCGATTTTATTACTGGACGACATTGCACTTCTACGGGAGGTGCACGTTGCAAACGTTTCGGAAGACCCAAAAAGGTTGGCAGTGATCGTTGGCATCTTGCTATTTCCGACGTGCGAACATTTCTCGGCGAACGCACGTCAGGTACGTGTGCGAAGGTGAGTACACGAGCCCTCCCTTGCCGTCGTGACGCAAGCGGACACTACCACTCGACCGCTCGGGGCGCATTATCCAATTTAAACAAGCATAAGATATTACTCTGGGCCAATAACCTTCTTTTTCTATAATTACAAAACTTCGTGTCTGAAATACAAATTGTGACTCTTTCTTGGCGGCTTTGCAAGCGGAACTTGCTTGGTTTGTTTGCGTCCCGGTGAAGAAATGATATTCTAAAACTTCTCTTTGTAGCGTTCGCTAACGGAAGCTCTAAATTTAGCGCTAGCGTGAGTTAACCTAGCGCACTTTATTGTGAAACTTACAACCGTCTTAGGAGTGGCTTTTCTGCGTTTGCTTGGGGGCGTGGGTAGACAGAAACATCAACGAGCAATGAACAGTTTCGCGTGACAACAATGAAAAAACAAAATAATACCAAAATGGCTGCAGTAGATATTCTGTTTCTTGACGAAATGCGTTAGCATTTAGCGCCAGGGTTCCGACTTGGCGAACGATGGAAATTCCAACCTCATAACGCTCCGCATGCAGCTCTGTTCGGAGAGTCAGGTTGTTCTCACGGGCGTTGCCGGTTTCGGACGTGGCCACCACAGCTTCCCTTGATCGCCGCCTATAATCCGCATACTGTTGGCTTCAAAGAGCCAATCCGTCCACGAGGGTGTCGGCGGTTTCACGCAAATGGTGTCGTCGCTGCACCTCGATTTCACGTTGTCGTATACGCTGTGCCAGCACAACCGCCGCTCGATCCCCTCCTCTCCCGCTCCCGCGGCGCGTCAGTGGAAGCGTACCAGAAGAATCTTAATCTCTTGTAAGAGGAAGAGTGGACTGAAAGAGGGAACGAACGGGGCGAAAGAGCACGGAGGGAATCACGCATCGGCCTCACAAGACCAGTCCAGTCCAAACCACGACCGTCCAAACGAAAGAGAGCTGCATGCACAAGGGAATAAATGCTAACACATGTAAAAACGGAGATGGTATTTGGGGGACAGGCTGAGGTTGTGAGGGGTTGAGGGGCGGCGGAGTGATCGACAAATGCACCACGGCACTACTCTCACGAACTCCACGCGACTGTCTTACGGGCCTTTAGTTTTCTGCTTTTTAGCTTGCTCGCTGTAAGTTCGTTTTCTACGAAGTCAATGTCTATGGATAGGCCACTCAAGAGATTGAACGGTCGTGTCTCTTGTCTCCATAAGACAGTCAAATCCTTCCAGCCTAGCTTACCGTACCGAGCGAGTCCAGAAACGGGCAGCGGGCTGTTGTGTTTTCCGTGGATTCCTTTTCTTTTCCTCACCAGCCCTGTCTTCGCTTCTTGTGTCACCGTGATAAAAGCGCGAAGGCTATTGTATCGCCGTTCTTTGATTCTATCTCTCCCTTTGACGGGATGAAAAAAATCGTAAATAGAGATTTAAGTAGTTTGTAACCGAAACTTTATGAAATTCCATTCGAAAATATACATTTCTTAAAATTGATTTATGAATTTCTAAATTAGAAAAACAAATAACGGGCTACAATTACTTCTGTTTCTAGTAACGGATTACTTCCGTGTCTGATGGACACTCACCGATGTGTGTACACCGTACATTCGCCTCGATCGATCTACCTGCATGTCCTGCTCGGGTCCAGAAAAGTGAATGGCAGTGTACCTCCGGTACGTGCATTAAGATACAACAGGAAGTACACCGCATTAAGATACAACAGGAAGTGAAGGGAAGCCCAACGAAGCTATTCTTAGAGTTTGCTCATTTTCGTCATCGCGCACATTCGTCGCAAACTCGAACCCCACTATTCACGGATTGACGGCTGCCGAGCGTAAGACAACCGGTGTCGCAGTGCTCGAGAATCACTCGGTCACTAGGTGCCCGACACCGATAAAAATATAGCCTGCTCGAATCCACGTCCAGCAAATATTGGCGGTCTCCAATCCTTCACTCGAAAAAAGGGTGTATTCTTACACCCTTTGTCCCATATAAGACACCCCGAAACTTCAGTTCGACGTACAGCGCACTGACGTCGATCTGACGGTACTAACTTTCACGAGAGGCTTGATAGCCATATGGTACAACCTATTAAATTAGCTAATGTATGTGTTACTGACTACAAGAAAAAAATCAGTGTTTTCTTTCTGCGGTTTTTGATACGTACCTTAGCTTCTTAATAAGTTATATCGCACCGTTATCAGGCCCCTTAAAAAAACTTGGGACGGTCTGTTCCACTATAGTGCGATGTACGCCGAACTGAAGTTTTGAGGTGATTTATAGGGGACAAATGGTGTAAGATGAAACCCTCTTTTAGAGCGTTGGGTACGGAGCGTGTGATTAGGTCCTAGTTGTGGACGAACGAGGATGCTGCACTCTTGTCCAATCCTTGCTCAGAGTACACGTCCAAACGATGGCGGACCGGGACAATTGACTTTGCACCTGCGAAATGGCCTAGATGGCGCGCGCTTTAGAAAAAGAAAGATCTGTTTTCAAATATCTTGCTGTATTTATTAATTCAATGAATTGCAGCCACTGACCGGGCGGGAATAGCAGGGCGTCTCTTTCCAACGCCACTACCCCCAGCACGCATTTGCTTCCCCTCGCAGTCCCTTGGCTGTGCGTGTCCAATTGACGCTCATGAGCCGCCAAAGTTTTATTGAATGAAAAACAAAAACTCACGCTGAAAACCGAACGATTGAAACGCCCTTCTGCCATTCTCATCATATCAGTCAATATAAAGAAAAAAGATGAAACAATTTGTTCTCATTTCTGAAGTATCAAAGAAAGAGCCATGTTTCACTACTCTCAGCTAGTTTTCTTGTCGCTCACTAAACGAAGTTTCTTTACTCAAACACGAGCCCAATATCATTCCCTGGTACACCTTAATTATGCTGGATAAACAGAAATATAGCGATCGAGAAGTAACCCACTTTACTCGCCAAATCTCGTACGCAGGAAGAACTTAGTGATGTCACCCCGGAGCTTGTATTGTTTGTACAGAGACTTCCTAAATAACGCGATCGAATACCTGATATTGTTGATCGTTTTTACGTGATGTCGCTTCCTAATAACTCGACTCAAACTGAAGTGAAAACAGCACGATATGATTAGGTTGTAGTTTGATTCAAATGAAATCCGTTGTAGTACGCCCACAAGACACGCGCAAGATTTAACTTGTTCGGAAAAAAAAAAATTGTAGCATTTTTGTTTCAAGCAGTGTTTTAACATTAATTTTTCTCGGGAAACAAGCGAGAAGAACTGTCAAATCTAGACGAGGTTCAGCATGAAGCGTGTCGTCCTTGTTTTGTTCACAGTGACCGTTCTTACGCATTCGTTCGCACGAGGTAAATCATCGAAAGTGCGTACTCTTTTCGACTCCCTAAAAAAAGCGCGAGTTCGAACAATAATTCTGCAACCTACTAGCTCGTTGAGCGCCGCAAGCGACTGCGAGGACAAGGTTCTGTCGTGGACGCGCAGGACTGCCCTCCTGGTCGAGGTCTGGACACAGTTCCAGGATCGCGAGATGGAACTGCTCAAGAAATCATCAGAGGAAAACACAAACGTGGCTGTGATTGTTCCGTGGTCATCAACACCAACGAGGAACGCCATACTGGAACGCATCAAGCGTGACGTAATATTCACGCCGTTGGTGAAGTGGTTGTTTTTTCTGGAGGGCGAAGAAACACTACCATACGACGATCTTCAAGAATCCGCATGTTCCGTGGGTGCGGTAAGAGGTTTCAAAGACATAGATGTGCCCAGCAACGACCATCGGAACTGCACGCAAAGAACATCCGATATATGCAATTTGTTTCCTCATAAAGTTATAAGTGGCCTGTCATCTCTACGAGGTAAAACGTTCCGGATTGCAGATAAACTAATGACTTCTGATGGAATCTTTCCATCCGGAAACTATAACTATCCAGCTATGGTCGGCGTGATGAAAGCGATAGATTCACTAAATATCACAGTTTTGCGTCGGCAATATGTCATGGACGACGCGACACCGGATCAGGTCAGCTTGGACCTTATGCGCAAAACCGTTGACATTGTTGTCTCTGGCCCCATGGAGGCCCATCAAAGGCACCGATATATTTTCGTCAGCGCCGTCACCGAATGCGTGAACATTAGATTTTTCAGTCTTGCGCAGTGTATGCCAGGCTTCAGTGCCTTCAATGTAGAAGTTCTCGTAGCATTCTTACTTTTAGGCGTTCTTGTTGTGGTAATGTATCATGTAGTTGAATGCCGGCTCCAAGGTCGGCGGGTCAAAGTAGGCGTCGTCTCTCTCTTTCTCATTTTGGCGGTCACTGGCAAATCGTTTTTTCCACCTGCGTTGCACACGTACCCTAAGACGGCACATCTCTGCCGGCTTTGGCTCGTAGCAATGGCGACCATATGCGCTTACATCCAGTCGACACTAACCTCCGAATCAGCTGTGCCGGCCGTCTCGAGCAGCGTCGACACAATCCCACAGTTGACGGAGCTAGTCAAATTGAGGCAGATCCTTCCGTGCGTGAGAGAAAACGACTTCGGGCACAAGTACATCGCAGCTTGTGGCGATTCCCTCGCCGTCTCCCTAAACGACGCCCTGAACGAGTTTCCGAGTACCTGCATCGGCGATCTGCATGGTAGGCAGTGCTACAATCTCGCCAGCCGGGGGAGCCACGTGTTTATTGATGGAGTGCTCGGTGTCATTGATTTGCGCATGGCTTCTGCACATGGGTTGATCGCCTCGACTGAGTCCATCAGTTATTCCTGCCAGGCGGTGCTTGCTGCCAAGAATTTCCCTTACACACGGGAACTCGTTTTTCTGGTTAGGATAATTACGCAGGCGGGTCTAATAGACTACGAGTGGCGGAAGGAGGCGTGGGAAGACCCTCCACAGTCCAGTAGCACGGATGCCAAAAACAGGATGCGAACTTTCAACGAGTATTTCGACGTGTACTTGTTCGGAATGCTCTTCAGTCTAGCCACTTTCTTTGCTGAAGTTATTTTTAAGCACCTCCAACTTTACCTATACGAGGACACGTCTAGTCCCACGCACAGTGTGCAACGCTGGGCGTAGGTCTCTCAGGGCGCCTCCCGTCCACTGATCGGTTGGTGTGTGAAAGACATACGAGTCAGTAATGATTTAATGATTTATTGGAGAGGCGGATCACTAGAAACAAAATTGGGTTGCTCATAGTTACCATCGTTTGTTTCAGGTGACAGATATGACCCGTCACTTTTGATGGCTGTTTTTCCCATTTTAGTTTCCTCGAAATATTCCAATATATTTATATTGGAATATAGAGTGTGCAATGTATATATATATATATATATAAAGTGTGCGATGTATCCTTATATTCACCTTTCTTCTGAAGTCGCATAATTTCCTTTTTTTTTGCTCTTTTATATTTTGCCTTTTCTGCGAGGATGCTTCGCCATGTGTACTTCTGACGCCAATAACGTGAACTAAACTGCTGGCCACATTTCTTCGTATACGACTTTTTTTTGCATATCATGCCTTTGCGTTTTTTGCTGCATGCCCATGAACATTCTGAATACCACACTCCCCTTCTACTTACAAAATTACAAATCGTTCATTTAAAATAAATATCGTTAAGCCTGATTTGATCGTAGGTTCCAAAAAGCAACATCGCCGTTTGTCTATACTTATCCGAGGAAATATCGCTGCTAAGGAATATACTTAAAGGACGATGGCCTTGCTTCTGCACCCCATTCAGTTGGCCTTGCGTTTGCAGTCCTTCCGCCGTTCATTGTAGATGCATGCAGGAGACCAGCAGGAGTTTCACCGAAATCAACTCTTTGAATGGGTTTCAGGAGACAGGGTGTGTAGGGTTTAAGTACGGAGAAGATGTGATCCCACGGGTCAAGTTATTACCCGGTTTGGAGAATGCGGATAGCCGATGGTTATTAAGAATGTTGAAATTCGGAAATCGTCCAAATAAGCAATGTGGTGGGGCTTCGACACTAGTGAGTTCATTCCCAACACTTCAGAGTTTTGAGGCAGGTGTTCAAATACTTTCGGCAAAGCCTGTCTCTCCCAAAACGTGAAAGCTGTCTTCACAAGCTTTTTGGATTAGTCGACGTGGAGAATCTGTGATAGGAAACTTCTGAGTCGTGAAGCAGCAAAAAAGATCCGTCGAAATTTAGATAGCCACTGATTTTGTTCAAATCTGGTTCAAGACGTTTCTAGACACGTCTTAACTAGTCACGCAAACTACAAGTAATTATAAATATTTTTTGCGTTGGAGTTTTAAAGTCGGCTGAGAAGCTTTGATGCTCTTCTAGGAACACTGAAGATGTGACGTCAGATGTTGCAATAAGGGTATATAAGGGGGGAGTAAAGCATTTTTCCGACGGGTTACAGGCACTGTGATGGTGTGAAATGAAAGCTGGTTAAGCTGACACCAGCAAATAAAAATACAATGGCCTAAATACTGTTTTGTAGACTGCCTTCTCGACTTGCAGCACACACAGCATCTGACGTAACCTAAACAAAACGTGATGGAAAATGTGTTTGTGTGTGTTATTTTAGTGTTTAGCTATAGCTATTTTAAATAAAAAGGAAAAAAGTAGCGTGCCGGAAAGACAAAGCCAAGGTATTCAGGAAATACATTTAATTTGGGTGGCTAAAAAAAGCGCCGCAGTGGCGAAGAAGCAAGACTTCGAACTCTTCTTTTACCCTACGCAGGGGGGGGGGGGGGGGGGAGGGGACGGCATGCTTGATTTGCTTTCGTGCTTCGCAGTTCCAGCAAGTAGGTTCGCTTACTCGTTTGGGTTTGTGCGGAGTAGATTTGTTTTATATTTTGCTCTTGGGTGTTGTAACGAGGATTTTGTTTCTTGGTAGCTTGCGTGGAAACGTAGGAGGGGAATCCTCTAGCAGCTAGTCCAAACATTCTCAAGGTTCACTTTTCTACTGAGTACTTGTCGGCGTCAAAGGGAATTGTCACAGAGGTGACCTCCTCGAAGTGCTATTTTTTCGATTTAGTTACAATCGCTGTATTGGATTGTCCAAAAGCTGATGTTTCCTGCGGCGCCAAAAATATTTCACCGGCAGCTATGGCATTCATTTTCAAGCTCCAGATGTCTTTCTTCCAGGTGAAAGTATGTCTGGTTTGAAATAAGGCCTGGCTGCCATGATATGCAAATGACCTTCATTTGTAAACGACATAATACAAAAATCCTGGTTTGCACTCACTGATTCTGATCCCACCTTTGGCCAGGATGTGCTGCGGCAGATATTAGAAAACAGACTTATGTATACGTTTGCTGCCGACAGAAAAACACAAGCACAAATTCAATGTCACTATTTGTTTTTTTTTTTGTTTTCTTTTTTTTTTTTTTGGGGGGGGGGTGGGGGGGTGGTGGTGGCTGTACGGTATTTGAAAATATCGCCAGATTCGTAAGCATGTTTTTCATTCTGAACCCTGTATACACTGCATTATCTCTGCAAGCGGTTTTTACATCTTAAGAGTGCGAGCCGGTCGAGCGGTGCCAAGCGGTGCTGACTTCTCGACAAGGTCTAAAAGAACAATCCAAAAGTAGCTCATGGGTGTATGTATTTAATTACGCAACTTTGCTCACTGTAAATATTTATGCAATAAAAAGTGGGAACCAGGGGCAATTGTGTTCGGCGCCGTAAATTGCCCACATGAGTCTTCGTGCCTTTTTTTCAAGTGGTTGCAACTTGTGCATTCGACATTGTTTTTTCTGTAGAATGTGTTTTATGTTGCAATGTAAAGCGTTTCAACAAATGACAAGTTTACAGCAGTAAGTGTCTAAAAACCAGGTGTAGAAAATTGTAAGTAACCAGTTTATTTATTTCAAAGCATATTGTTTTTTCTGTAGAATGTGTTTTATGTTGCAATGTAAAGCGTTTCAACAAATGACAAGTTTACAGCAGTAAGTGTCTAAAAACCAGGTGTAGAAAATTGTAAGTAACCAGTTTATTTATTTCAAAGCATATGTATTTGATTGAAACTAGATTTAATGATTTAAATAACAAAAAACGACGTTTTACATTTTTACGTTTTCTAACAAGGAAGATTGATTCTTCAACGCAGTAGATCACTAAAACAGAGGAGAAAAATATTAATTCGAAATAAATTATATAAACGTGCACTTTTTATTCAGAGAACATCGTGATGTAAGTTTCTCCATAGTATAAAAAAGCGGACACATTTTTAATAGAGTAAAAAAAACAACAACAAAAGCAATGTTGCTGCAATACTTCACCGAGTGAAAACGCAAGCAACTTTTGAGTACACATACCGGCTGTTTCAACGAAGATTTTCAAAACTCGCTAGAAATAGGGTGTATAAGAAAAAAATTAAGCTCTTTCCATGGACAAATTGCAAGCCAGTGCGAACGGCAGAGATTGCAAAAAAACATGCTTACAAGTTAAATAATCAACTAAAATGTACAAATCAGCATTTTATATGGTGAAATGAAACTCATAATTCCTACCAAAAGCCTGCCGTGTCTCATAAAAAAAAAACTAAATCAACACGTTTAAAAAAAAAACAAAAAAACAACATCAACAATATGTTACGTCAAAAAAAAAATAAAAAAGAAGATCAGAAAAACCGCGTAGGGTTGGCGCGTTTCCAAGTTACAGTTTTCTATCTCTGCGCCCTGCGGTCCTGCTCCCATATGGCCGAGGCGAAAGCTGCCGGCTCGCCTCCCTCGTGGGAGGGAAGTGTTGCGCACCTCCGTTGCGCTCCTCCCCCTCCCACGAAGGGGGGGGGGGGGGGTTAAGGTACGACCACTGGCGCGAAGCTGAGCTCCGATTGGAAATCAAAACCTAAGAAAGAGTGGAAATTGAGGTTGGTTGTGCCTTTCTAAAATGAATTGATTTATTTTTGTGAAGTCCGCTCTAGAGTCATCGAATCTTCCCAGGGCACCGAAACTCCCAAGCTTCGTTTGAAAACCCAAACGCGGCGCAACAGTCGCGCTCCGAATCTTACCCAATTTGGCGATGCCTTGTGCGCAATCGCGTTCGTTCCCGTGCCAGCTCTTCATTCCACTTTCCTGGCCTGTGGCGACAGTGGTTTGTTTTATGGAAGCTTTTTCCTTCCTTCCGAGCGGTGAAAGACAATTTCCTCTCTGTCTCGCCTTTCTCCCTTTCTTTCTCTTTAGTCTCAAAACACATCAAAGTCGAGCGTTAGGCTTAGCGTCTGAGGCGTAGATTTCGAAACACGTATTCAGCGCCACCGGAGCGAGCAAACGTGCGGTCAGAGTTCCTTGGCAACTCACATTAACAGCTACTAGATAAAAAAACAATTGTGAAATTTAGAGCACGTTTTGTTCGCTCCTAATTCATCAATGCCCTGAGCTTCCACCCGTGCGTACTTGACGTACCCGTGGCGACGTGGAAACGTTTTATGTACGTTTTTATTATTTTTGGCCCTTCCTCATAATGGCCGACTGGTAACTTCCGCCACGTGCTGAAGAAGTCAATCGGAACTGGATTCTCCGGGATTGACTTCCGGTAAGCGGACTGAATGGATTCGGTACCCTGGAAATATTCCGTGAGTGTTGTCCGCACCTGTCGCTTACTGTGACCGTAGAATGTTATCCCACACAAGGCACCTTGACTAACGCCTGCTTTATTACATGACAATAATTGTGTTATTATACGTCATTCATCACTAACATAATCTGTCATTCACCAAATCTGTCAAGTCTTATCATAATGAACTATCTGGAAAAAGTCCTTATCTGGTCCCTACTCGTACATTGTCCGTACCGGCTTAAATTTCAACTCTTAAACATGTATAGTCCGGGGACCATAGTCTGGATAACACGGTAGTTTTGATGATGCTCAGGAGATTTCTAATTAGAACCATATGTCTATTTGTACCAGGGTAGGAAAAAGTCACGATTAAAAAAATAAGAAAGAAAGAGATTTATTTGATTTAAATCAGATTAACTTGATTTATATCACTGTAGCTAAAATTGTGATTCTTTATTATTAGATCTTTGCTTTGACTTCCTCAAGAACTCAAAGCCAAGATCATGGTCAGCAGAATACCGATTAACATGCATTCGGATTGAGACACAGACAGACGAAGGGCAAGATCCGAGGGCCAGGGGCGCAGGTGGGATGGTAGGAGCGGTACCCTGTGCGTGGACTGGGCACGGGGGCAGGACGGAATCATCACGGTAACCGTGGTGTCATTAGACGGTGAGAAGACAATCAGCGTAGTGTCGGCTGGGAAGATCGAGTCTTCGGCTCGTGCGGAGGAGGTGACCTTAGCTCTGGCGATCACTTGTAACCCGAGGGCGACCGTGCTTACAGACAAGCAGGCAGCGCGTCGAAACTTTGCGGCGGGTTTCATCGGACTCGTAGCGGCAAGACGAATTCGAAAGCACCCACAGGAGTCGGTACATGCCGTGTGGACGCCGGGTCACGCGGGTTACAGGGGGAATGAGGCGGCTTACTCTACGGCCCGAGGTTTACTTCCCAAACGGGCCTCTCCCTCCCAAGGCGACGATGTTGACGACGAGTCATCACACTCCGAACGACTGCGCGCCATTGGACTCGCCAGGCCGAGGTTCCATCTGCCACTTAAAAATCTCTCGAGAGAAGAACACATAACACAATAACTCCAGACTGTCTCATGACCAAAGCCTGACAAATTCAACACGAGGTAGTTGTCGTCCCTCCTGTCACCCGCTTGTACCCACTGCGGGTGTGATCGGGCCGATGCGTATCCCGCTGTGTACGCCTGTCAGAAGATCCCAGGCTGTACATAGTGCCGTTTACGAATCGACGAATGGACCGATGGGAGGCCGCGTTGCGCTGCGAGGACCTTAGCCAACAGCTACTTCTGGCCACGAGTGCAGCGATAGAGTCCAAGGCCGGTGGAAACCCAGAAATAAAGGCAGCCACCCATCGCTCTCCCTTTCTTTCTTCCCTTTATAAGACCCAATAAAGATGTTTTTAACAACACGAATGGTGGCATGTGGTGATATTCCAGAACGCAACGTTTGGCGCTCCGATAATACCAATCCGGTTTTCAAAATGGCGGAATTTCTGTTCAAGCGGGCTCTTTGATTCTTTGAGAGATAATCGTGGAACATGCGAGTAATCTTGGTGCTACAGCTTTAAAGCTGGAATTCATGCAGTTATCTTGAGCTTCTGGGCCAGTAAGTATAGAATTATAGCGGCGTGCCTGCCAATTGCTTTATTGAGGTGAACATTTGTTCGTGAGGGCACTTGTGTCCCGTCAGTACTACAAGGTACAAATGGAACTTGTGGCAGAGTTCTTCGCTCCCGTGTTTGGAATCGTGTTTTTTTTATTTCAAATATTCCCTTGTTTATTTTGAAGTTGACGTTCCGTTTTCCCATGAGCCCTTCTGCGCTTCACTTAATTTCGACATTCGGTTTTGTTTTCAGCATGCCACATCCAGGATGTTCACTTAAGCGGGAAGAGATCGATGAGCTAATGCTAGAAGAAGTACTTTGCGATTATTCTGCGGAGAGTGTTATTGAGTGCTACTTTGACGACCCAGACTGGATTCCAAATAAGGCTAGTTTGTTTAAAAGACCTCCACGAACTGCTTTAACAAGTTTGAGCCCAGGAACCGAGCCCCGAGCTCAATGGAGCAGTTAGGTCAGAGGAAGTGGCCACAGTTTCGGCGTTCTCCCTCCGCCCGAAACGCTACGAGTGGCGCCGAAGGGAAAATATGACGGAACAACTACAATTACCAGAAAATGAAGGTGCTTCCGAAAAGAAATATTTTGTGGTTGCTCTACAGCAGTGGACGTTTTCCTAGCTCTATTTGACAGGCCCCCACAGGAATAAATAACGTTTCAGAGCAATCTTTATGCCACGCAGAAATGAATTGATATTTAGTTGTCACAGATTTCCTTGGTTTCCTTGGAATCAAATTTCTCATAGGATAGCTTGAACTTCTGTCTTGGAAAGATTACTTGTCTTGCTCCCCAAGACCTTGGAGTTCCGTTAATTTCAAGAACTATGTCCAGGAAAAGGTTCTTCAGAATACTGTCCAACTTGCTCTAAAATGACAATGAGTTGTTGTCATATCAGTGCAAGGATAAACTCTACAAATTCAGGGCAGTGATTGATGGGCTGAATAGACCATTTTAACTAGCCTATGGTCTCTGAAGAGAGTCCTGTACCGGATGAATTCATAATCGTTGTTGAAAGAAAGTTTTTTGATGCAGCAGTGCAATCCCATGAAACCGGTCAAACGTGGCTACAAGAGTTAGTGCTTCGGGACATGTGCGGCTTAATAAAAACCTTTCAAGAGTATGAAGGAAAGCAACAGGAAACATATGATTTCCAGCCATAATTCAGGTTAGGGAGACGAGTGGCGATGACCTTTCATAATCGATCTTAGGAAAAGGTTACACGCTTTTCTTTGACAACTATTTCTCCTCCGTGCTGTTGAAGAAAAAACTTCAAATGGAAAACACTTGTGCGTGTTCCACAATACGAAGTTACCCAAAGCAGCTCCCAGAACTGTGCCCAAAAATACACTAACAAGAGAAGCGCACGACTCTACGTTTACACAGAAAGAAATTGCTTGTTTCCAGTGGGAAGATAACAAGGCAGTATACATCATTTCCAAGTACCAAGGATCTGAGGTCACAACTGTTGCAAGAACAGAACGAGATGGGTCATGAATAACTATACAATCTCCGACTGTGCTCTACGACTACATGTTCAAGGGGAGAACCCACAAGGCGGACATGATACGCAGCATGTAACGAACGGACATAGAATCTAGAAAAATAGTGTCGCCGTCTGTTCTTCGGTTTTTTGGACCTCTGTCTCGTAAACGACTACGTGTCGCCTGCTGCGAGTTGAGTGTGAAGGTTCCCTACGTTGACTATAAGCGCACAGTTGTGATGGGACTGCTTATACTAGGACGGTCCTCCCAAGGGAAAGGGAGTAGAGGAAGCGAAGAAGCTGGACAATGTCTCAAGCAGGCGGAACATTTTGTACTCATTTTGTGCAGGCTTACGAAGGGGCGGTCTCGACTCTCATTGGCTTGGTTTTGATGACAAATGTGGAAGATGTGAGGTATGTGCGCAGCGCAAGCAAGAATCGTGGCCATTCAACAAATGTACCTGTTGCGGGACATTTCTGTGCATATTCAAAGAGAGCAATCGCTTTGCCACGTTTTACGAGTTTCCTGACAATCTTGTTTTTTTTTTAGCTCAGCAGTACTGACAGGACATGTATGTCGCACGTCACCAAAAATGTTTTGTGAAGTAAATGCATTTTTTTTTTGCTTGCTTAAATCATTAAACAGAAAAATTCCAATTAATCCATGAGAGTTTATTATTCTGCGAAGTTGCAAAGTAGGTTTAGGCAGCAAAGGTATGAGCAATGTCTTATTTTTATAACCCTCGCCGTACTGAAAGAAAAACAACTTGATTTTTTTAGATACTTACAAAGTTCATTTGATTTTTATTTTGAGTTTTGTTTTAATTGCTGTAAAAAATAACATTTCTAGTTTTAGTTTTTTTTTTTTTTGGCGTTTATATTTTGTTGCAGCTTGATGTTACGTCGTTTACGAACGAAAAGTGGAAATCAAGCTGAACGCTACGATTTTCTCAAATGAGCAGTTCTTTTTGCTTGTGTCCAGTTTTATTAAAATATTTCTTGTTTGCTGATTGATACAAACACAAAACAGATGCGAACAGAAAGCATGAAACGATATCCAAACGCTGAATACAAATATGTATTTCGCGAATAATTGTGCGGGCAGGGTTTGACCTAAATAATTATAGTAAAACTGGTCTTATTTAAATCACGATTTATATAATGATTAAAATCACAATTTAAATAACGATTAAAATCACGATTTAAATATTGATTATTAACACGACTTAAATTATATTGATTTTTAATGTTCACCCTCATCTGCAATATTTAAAATGTTGATAAGTAAACTTTTGTTACTTATTTAGCTAATTTGGATGTGTTTTTCTATTCGTGACGTTTTTCCTTTTTTTCACCCTAGTTTCTCCTCTTTTTACCCTAGTTTTAGAAAGTTTAGGACATTTTCGATAAGAAACCCTGTACTGTACACAAACCTTGAGAAAACAGCTTTCGCCAATCTTTCACCATTCTGTCTTGAAACACTGCTACCTAATTGTTTTCCATTAGCTTCGAGTAGACAGTTTCACTTGCCGTCATTGTTTCTGGAGTCGGCTCTAGGCGAAACATCAGCGATGCAAAGCAACTGCAACAAAAACAAATCTTAAACGACGTAGAATCGTAGCGTTTGAGCCATATCTCGAGCACATGTAGAAGTCGGCTACCGGCAATCACTTGTTCGTTTGGTTTAAAAGCGTGCAAGGCGCTGGTATGGCGTCATAAAAGGGGGGCAAGCATGTGTAATAAGAAAGAGATATAACGGCCGATGCAAGATGCATTCCTTCTATCTTTCTGTCGGTCTGTCTGCGTGTGCGTGTACTCATACTTTTATGGTTTTCGTTCCGTTTGGGGTTTTAATTGGCTTGCAATATGACACCAAGAAACTCACGACCGAAGTATAGGGTAGAAAGAAATCTGAACAGCGCCTTCCGATCAAGAGAATCCCTTTTACTGATGTTCAACCTAATAAAACGATTCTATTATTCATATGACGATTCTTTAATTTAAATTAAAATATATATATATGTATATACGTAAAGCATAAAGACATTTGCTAACGGTTGACATAAAAATGTTTACTGGATTACTTTTTTGGAAAAGTTTTGATTTAAATCAAAATTCACAGGGAGTTTTGTTTCGACCAGTGCAAACACCATGTTATGGAGAACCGCTGTGGCCACACTGCCATAAAATGCGGTGTTCAGTCCGGGGGCTGAACTTGAAATCACGAAAACAGCATTTCTGTATATTCCATGAGGTGGATATGTCTATACGTGAATTTTGTGATACATACAGTATTTTAAGCATACAAAATGGGAGTGCAATGTTAAAAAAGATGTGTGAATGTGGACCCCTTCCGTCCCCCTGTCACGTTAGTAAACTACCCTCAAGAGCCCATCTACGTCCTGGGTGCCTTTATGGCTACTTTTACGTTCAAAAAAGTGGGGCGCTTAATTTCTTCGTGCGGTGATGGTTTTTTCCTTGCACGCACGAGCATGCACGCATATCAAATATATTTTTAATTACTCAGATTTGGCTCTTACCCCCTCCCTCTCCCCGTTATCTACTCCCATAATAATAAACCACGTTGCTAACAAGAAAACTAGCGCTCCTCAAAAACGACTGAGATATGCACCGGCGGAGGCTCTACCGGTTGATAAATATTATCATATAGGAGTCACAACTAATATCTAAATACTGTTGGAACTAGTAACAATACACTTTTTCCGCGCGCGAAACGGCAGGCAGTATTCCGACTATGTTCATTGGCCCCCTTTTGAGCGACTAGAGGTTTATCGAATAGCAGGGTAGGAACGTCAATTTGTTATCACCAATAATTAGGTAAAAGAAAAAATCTCATTTTATATCTCTTTGAATGTAATCTAGAAACTTATGGTCTGCAATTGTTTTATAAAAATCCACCACCGAATTATGTTTTTCTACGATACTGAATAAAGGTTGCAGCCTTTACGCCCAATTGCGAACAAGTGCGGCGTTTCCGGTGTACTTGAGCACGAAGACGTATATGCGTAATTTTTGTAGAAATATCTGGGCTACAACTTAAATAAACAAGTATACGGGCGAATCGGGACAGTTCCCAGCCGAATTTAACTTTAATATTAGCTTCAGGATTAGCTACTGTGCTTAAGACGAGCGCAGTCGAAATAGCAATGTCTGTCTTCAGGCATACCAGAGTAGCGCCCGTTTGCCTCCTTCAAGGAACGACAAAACGCCGCTCGTATATCGGTGCCTCGCAGTCTACACGAGAACGGCCGAGGCGAGCGGGAGAATCCTACCCCCTTTTTCGTCACCCCACCACAAAGCGGTGACCATGCTGCAAAACTTCACGCCAAGCCTGCCGCGAAGTCCAGCCCGAGCCGAGGAGCGGAAATAAATCAATGTGCACTTTCCTCGTTCCCTGTCACTCGTAGAACACCAGCCGTACGACCTAACAGCGCCATTGCGAAGCGAACGTCGACTTCACTTCACCGGAAATGTGCGAAGTCACATAACCCGGCCTTCTTCGACGTCACAACGGAAACCTTCATCAAACCCATGACCCCCCAGGGACCTTATGCCTTTCCAAACTCAGAAACTCACCGACCTCATAACTCACAGGCTTCACCGTGCTCATGAACTCACTGAAATCATGAACTCACGCCCCTCGCCAAACTCATGAACTAATTGAACACACAAACTCTCGCCCCTCACCGAACTCATGAAGTCATCGAACTCACACCCCTCACCGAATTCACCCAACTCATGAACTCACCAAACTCACGCCCTTCAGCGAGCTTACGGCCCTCACCCAACCTCAAACTCAACAGTTTTCGAGGTTTATGAACTATCTCACCTTCACCTCATGCCTGATCGGTGTGAGTGATGAGATGAGTTAGTGCACTTATGAGTGAGTTTCGCCGAGGTAGGCTACCAAGTTGACCCACCATGCTTCATCATCAGCACCGGAAGCGTACGTCCTGTAAGATTGTCGTCCAGATCTATGAATATCTACAACAAGCGATAGATCAACGCCGAAAGCATCATCTACGGCGCTGGAAGAAGAGTGAACGGAACGTATGCGACCGAAAGCCCCATTGGGAGGAACGCCGCCGGCTGTGGCTAAAGCAACAAAGCATGCTTCAACCCTACCAACACTTCCAGCATGCCTCGCACAAATAACCATCTGTTCACCGCTGGTCTGAAATGAGACAACGGGATCGAGTGAAACATTGCATGAGGCAATTTTCACAAGCTGCTCGGCTACGTGCTTCTGAAAAGATCAAGCGTCTCGAGTTGGCAACAGTAATCGAATTCATCAATACCTCGGAATCTGATCCCCCCATTGTGGTGTTCTGAAGAAAAATGGAACCATTCACATGTGCATTGATCTCCATAGCGCAAACAAAAGCGATGGTTATTGACATCTAACCCACTACCGCACATTGAAGAGGTACTGATTGCCTTACATGGCACACACCACTTTTCGAAATTTTACCTGGCTGCTGCTTATCATAAGGTGCCCCTACATCCATACAGCCTCGATATGACAGCGTTAATCACACACAAAGGGGCTCCTTCGTCTTAATGGAGTATGTTCTGGCTTGACTTCCGCACCCGCAACGTTTCAACAGATAATGTTCAAGATGTATGTCAAGTCGTATTGTTTTACCTTCTCGACGTTGTTTTCCTGGGCAGGACCGAGCAAGGACACCGGGAACGTCAACACCAGGTGATAAAACTGCCTTTCCGGCGAGGCACTCAGGCTGAATAGCAAGTGTTCTTTCGGTGTCACAGAACTCTGTTTCTGGGATCCAAGGTCACTGCTACATGAATCACTCCTCTGCGGCAAACGGTGGGACGCTTTTCGAGCGGTTTCTCTTACAACTGAACTTCCGGAGCTGATTTTGTTCCCCAGAAAGGTCGACTATTATGCGCGCTCCATACGCCGCCTTACATGCGAGGTAAAATCTCTGCGGAGAATTACTCCATTTATTTGGGTTAAGAGGCGGACAAAAGGTTCGTGCATTTGATGTTGCTGCTCCCATCTGCCAAGACTTTAAGGATGTTCAATCCCGATCTACCTATTATCGTGGCAACTGACGTGTCTGCATACAGGCTTGGGGCAATACCGGAGCGGATACGTGGCAACGAAGTCCAGAGGGTCACCTTTGCGTCACGCTCGCTGACTCCAGCTGAGCGCAAGTACTTGACAGGAGAGCGAGCAAAAAGTGGCACACGTACCTATGGGGTTGTCGCTTCACGTTCGAAACAGACCATCAGTGTCTCGCAGCGTAACTGAGCATCGAAGGAACAGGACTTTGCCATCTCAAAAGTTTTTGATCGTGTACCAACAAGGCAGGAAAAAAAAAAAAAAAACATGTGGCGGACGCACTTTCTTGGCTTCCGCTGGTAGATCATAAAGAAGCCACCGAATTTGATGAAGTCATTGTGTCGTTCGCAACCCTGGATGGTAAATGCGTGACAAGTACTTCAGCTGCAGCAAGGAACAGCGGCTGACTCGCTCCTTTCGACAATGATGACATAGATCACCGCCAAGTGGCCACCGTGAAAAGCATTGTCTGCAGATAAAACTATTTTGAACGGTCAGAAGGACCTGCTCACGATGGAAGCTGGTCTCTTAAGGGGTGAGTGGTTCATCATACTAACCAGCATGCGAGCGCATTCATCGCCAGAGGAGACGAGAGTCACGCAGGTATTGTCAGGAGAAGAGCTGGTGTCTGAGAACTGTACTGGTGTCCCCGCATGAATGCGAAGATGAAGAATGCAGTTTACCCCTGCGACGTTGCATGCGAGCTGGTAAATTCTACAAAGGCGTCTCACACTCCACCCTTTTTGCTACTTTTACCTGAAGTCCCGTGGTCAAATGCCGGAATCGACATCGTCGGTTCTTTTGAGCGTGCATGCACCGCGTGAGTACAGCTTCGTGATCAGATATGACAGCGATCATCTCTTTACACCTCATTTTTACGCGTTGGGGGGTGTCGCGACAGCATCGTTGGTGACAACGGGTTTCAGTTTATTTCGGCCGTGTTCAAAGATTTTCTGGCTTATTGGGTAATAAACCACCCGCTGGTTGCGAGCTCCCCCACAAACGCCAATGGACAAGTCGGGGATATTTAATCACCCATTCCTTTCTGCAGTATGCTGGTCTCAAGAACCATTTACTCTGCTACCTTTGATATGCTGTCCTGGGCTCCCTGGTCCAAATGCCGACAGAGCACCCACAGAAAATTTGTATGGGGTCCTAGAGGTCTCTATGGGGCAGCCATGGGGTTGTATGGGTGTCCTAATATCTCTGTGGGGTCAGGCCTGTGGGCCTATGGGACATGTGGGTTACTGTGTGGGGTTGTTTGGGTACCCCAGACAGCCTGTGGGAACTCCTTTGGGCACTCCCCACAGCCTGTGGGTGTTCTTTAGGTAACCCACAGAGTCTGTGGGGATAGAACCTTGAATTTTATGGGACATATAATAAATTCTGTGGTTTGCTGTAGGTACCCCGCAGCCTGTGGAGATAGAGCCTAGGATCCCATTGGACAAGTACGACATTGTGCGGGATGCTGTAGGGATGCCACACGCTAGGGGAGCGCGCTGTGTTGCTACACGGGACATGTGTGAGACCTATGGAAAGCCCGTGGATGTGCGCCTTAAGATATATTCTACAGGTCAGGCAAAATATAAATTTTTTGTACGTCTTTTTTTTTAATTACATCGCTCACTGCTGCATGAATCGCATGAATAGCGAGGGGAAATGTTTGCGCTGATAAATCCTTCGTAAATGACTGCCGACGCTGGCGTATTTGATCCCAGCGTGCCAAGGCTGGCGTGTTTTACCGCGAAAACGAGAGAAAAAACAATGCGGTGAGGAAAACACTTTCAGGATAGTGAGAGTTCGAACACGAACACCACAAAAAATAAATTTTACAACGCCGAACGATACTTTTTCAGGATTCGATTTCAGGCAGGAATCGACTGTCTTCAGTGGTAGTTATGATCACCTAACAGAAATATTTCAAATGTTCACAAAGCCAGACGATCTGTCCCCCGATAGCTTATGTTATATGACATACCGCACCAGAGGAACGGGAATAAAAACACTTTTTTGGACTCACACTTTTTATTTTCACATTCTGCGTGATTTTTACCCTAAAGTAGGAGGCCGGCGACAGCAAAGAACATAGGAAATATGTAAAACAATAAAAACAAACAAAAAACGTAAAAAAAGCATTTACAAAGAACTTTACTCTGCCGGGACTGGAACCACCGACCATACGATCAGCAGCACCGCCCATTAACAAGTTAAGCCAAAAGCCCAACGGGAAGAGTCGTTATTTAGGAAATTATATGTTTTCTAAATTCGTTTCGATACAGTGTGTGGTTAGTCTCGTATTTAATTTTTTTGCTACCTGTTCAGGATCGTATTTCTAATATTGTGGCATTGTTGACATGCTCAGTAATTTATTATTACTGTGTCTCCAACAGTTTTTTTAATGCGCTTTGCTGATCGTTTCATTGCAAGCGTGTTGAAGATACGCGAACATAGCCTCCGTAAAGTCGCTAGGCATCCATAATAGCCAACGAATACAATCCAATTCAATCCACAACTTTTTTTTTGTGCGTTTCGCTGGTCGTGTTGGCCGTGTGTGTTTCATATCTCTGTTTTAAGGTAAATTCGCCGAATAGTCGTGATGCGTGGAGTTCACCTTAGTTTCAAATGTCTCTGAAAAAGAAGGAAGCGACTGTGAGCCATGGAACTACGTCGAATCTGCTCAACAGCGAAGATCGTGGCACGGTCGTTCCAAAGTAAGTTCCTTTCTTTGTTCGTTAGGGCTAGATTCTTCTTTCCTCCGTTCAAAATGCTTGTTATTGTCTCTAGATCACTCGTTTTTATCATTATTACTAATTGTGAGCGAATGGTGTTAGCACCCCATCCTTGCGCTAATTATCGGCCAGTCGTCTGCAAGCGACTTCATTTTCGTGATTCGTAATCAGAAAAGAATTGCCGAAAATTGGTGCCGCGGTAAATTCACCCCATGGTGATTAATGCATAGCATATCGCTCCCGATCGTAAAAATGTGTGCCCGCGTAATCATTTTTGACGCCGCTTCTGGGCTTCTGGGGTAATTTACAAGCATTTCCTTGATTATTTCCTCACCAGTTTATGGGAGGTATATTTTGTTCAGTGTAAGTATGTAGTGTTCATACGTCACCCAATTTCTGTTTTTTTTTTCCCCTTTGGTACTGCCTTTAGCGAATGGTGTAGGTTGTAATTGTTTTTGGTTGTTGCATGACTGTAGTAAGGTGGTGAGCTGGTACTAATTGAACACCTTGAAAAATAGTTCACAAAAAGTTAAGGAGACAAGGAGAGTAACACATAGACCACATGCAAGCGCAGTCTCTCAACTCGCATAAACAGAGAATAAGGGAATAAAGAATGCGGAAGGAGCTCGAGCAGAGGCCCAAGTGGAACGCGCTGATTCACCCATTAGCAAGAGCAGATTTTACAAACATAATTTCCTCGTCAGTTAAGGTAACAGATGGATGGCTAATACATCAAAACAGCTCAATCTCTCCTTAAAATTCACAATGGACTGTCAGCTATTTATGCACTGTTTACACTGCTCGTGTATGTCGCCCTTAGAAAAGACGCGAATAATTAGCATATACTATAAAAAAAAACATACAAGAGGATTTTTCTAGGCCTTTATTATTCGTAGTATGGACAACCAATGTGTCCACACATTTTTCTGTTATCTGAGCTGCCAAGGAAATTGTTTTTAGTCTTGTGCATATGGGTGAATTAGCACGTTCCACTTGGACCTGTCTGAACTTTTGCTAAAGCTCCTTCCGCATTCTTTATTTTTTTTTCTTCTCTAACTTATGGGACTTCGGAGTCTGCACTTGAATGTAGTGTATGTATTGCTCCCCGTTATTCCTTGTTTTTTTGTGTACTATTTTTTTAAGATGTTCAATTAGAATGAACTCACCGCTTTACTACATGGAAAGGCTGTTGTTATTTCTAGAGTGTCTGGAAACAATCTACATGACATCTTTGCCTCGCGCCCCAGGTTCCTGAAGCTCAGTTCACAGAGCACAGCCTTTTTGATTTCTCTGATTCTCTCTTCTTTTCTTTTGTGTTCAATAGATTGAGTTGCTAGTGTTCACCTGTCTGTTCCTACGTGTTCCTGCCCTTTGTCCTTGTCTTTTTGTGCACTTTTTTCAAGTTGGTTCATGATATTTTTTATTGTATATTCTACTCTGTGTTTTCATCTTTATACTTACTGCAGCCCTTGCCAAGCCGAAGTTGGCATTCACTTTCGCCATCCTGATGTGAGTGTCCTGAGACGACACAAGATGACAGTCTCCTCTGCTGAAGTGCAGGCTTCATAGAAGACTGCCAAGGCTGTTTATGGTAAGGTGCTCTACATATTGGGCAGTACAATAGCAACTTATTGCTGCTAGGATTGTTTTTAACACAGACTGTGTTTATGGGCTGGCCTTTAGCAATTCTGATGCCACTCACTTGGAATGAAAGCCTGTAGGGAAATTCCGCCTTTCTGTCGTAAGCGGAATGCAGAGTTGACAACAGAAGTGCATCAATACTTTCATGCAGTGTTGCTGTTTGTGTTGTATTTGTATTTTGTATTTGTTTATTTAGTGTTCCCAATAATGGCTAAAGCCTTCCCATTGGTGCGCTTGTTAGTAGCAACATGCAAGCACAAACGAACGGCGTGAGCGGTGAGCAGTGCCACTGATTTTCAGAGAAGTTTCGAGTATTGGTCTCTATGATATTTTGGCATATATCGCACGTGGACACAACCAGGGCGCTGTACCTACAATTCAACACTCGCAAGACTTGCGTGAATACACCCTGTAGCTGGTCGCACTTTCAGAGTCATTTTAATGTTGCAAAAATAAATAATGACCTTGGCATATTTGTCGTGCTGAATTCTGTCACACTGATCTCTGATCTCTTGAACTGCGGACTTTTTGCATAGATTCTTGTACATCTCTCCCTCACATATGTCCGAAAACATTTTACTTGGTCTATCAAGCCGTTTAGTCAAGAAGCTATGATCTGTAAAACTCCCCAGAGCACTCCTGAGTTGCGAAGCTTCGCGATAGATTTTTATGAAAAACATTCCGTGCTATTTCCTAACCACGAATAATTGACTGCAGGAGCATGGTATGCCTTCGACATACTCTCTTTGACAAGCTACAGCATCATAAATGTCATGGCCATGACCCTTACTATACTCAAACTCAACTCTGTGACGTCACGGCGCGGTGGTGGTGCGTCGGTCGCACTTCCGGTCTGGGGCTGTGGGGAGAAGTCCCCATGCCAGACGTGTATTCCTGCGTTGTTTTGAAAGGAACCAGACAAAAACCTGCCTTCTCGTCAAAACGCCGCGACTGGGGCCGTACCAAAAGTGTCGAGAAAGGTTTGAAGGTCAGTTTTCACGTGCTCGGTTCGTCCGAGAATCTGTATATGTGCCGTGAAAAGGGAAAAAGCAGGCGCCGTCGGACAACGATTGCTTGGGCAGGAAGCACTTTGGGTTGAATTCACGGATACTTGTGCTCATCAGATTTATTTGTTTTGTTCCAACATGAACGGCAGAAAACCGTCAAGTTGTGAGGACCACCTGCGGACTACGTTCAGTGCGTCTTCAAGTTCAAACGGCCGCCTGATCGTTCAAACTGTCGTCTTCTCTTTCAAACGTTTCTGCTTCTCGTCTGCTCTCTTAGACGACGCCGGCCCGTAGACCAAATGTTGGCCCGGTACTTGCGATAAGAAGTAAGTGCAGGGCTCAAAATACTTAAATATGAAGGTTGGTAAGCAGGCTCGATGTAAACAGTAGATAAAAGGAGATGTTGATCATTGTTACCAGTGACCATCACCGACTTGTTTTGCCTAATTCACTTGCTCCGATTCTGCTTGCGATTTTCAGTATCGACGTCGACCATCTCAGCTACGGTTCACGCTTTTGCAGCCCGAGCGGCGTCGCGACTGAAAATTGCGAGCGAAATCTCATCATGCGAATCAGGCTTTAGCGTAAATCTCATCAATCTCATCATCATCAATCTCATCATGTAAATCAGGCCACGCGGAATGAATCGCCACATGTCACATTATTCATGGGAAGTTTTGCGAAGTAACGGGCCTCGGTAATTTCGCTGACGCCGCTCAAGATAGTCAGACATCACCAGGAAGACGTAGAATCAACAATTCGAACGCGAAAAAGGGCACGGGGCTCACACCGACGCCGACAACATCGCATTTCAATGGCCTGTTTATGGGCGACGGTGAGCTTCTTGCCCACACCCCCATCGCGCATGCGCGGCGCCAGTGGCCTCCGCTAGGGGCGCTCCGGTTTGTTTGTAAACATGAGTTGGTGTATACCTATTAAGTTTTTGGCTGACGGTGTCATAGAAGCTGTGTATGGGCTGGACCAAACTGCAATCAGCCTTGTGTTATGTGTCACTGCTCTCCCTGTATACACAGGGGCAGGAGTGCAGCCGCATTGCTCCAAGCTGGTGGGTGATTGATTAAATTGGTATATACTTGCCACCCCACTCTCAGCTTTTAGTGTAGCACAACGCACATCTTATGGCAGTGCCTGCACACTGCTCCGACGCATGTCATATATTTTTTTATATTTTTTCACAGAACAAGTGGCAGCAGAACCAGCTCCTGTGATGCAGAGCGTGTGCCAGTCAGGTGCAGGCTTGGGTGGTGCAGCTGCAAAACCTGCAACCTTAGATGGAGCAGCTGGTACAATCGGACCTGTATCCGCTGAGGCAGCTGCTAAAGCACCCGCTGAGGTGGATCCATATCAGCTCCTAAACTTCCTAGAACGTGAGATGGTAAGTTGATTTGGTAATTTTTTGCTTTACAGGAGATACCTCTGGATAAAAAGCATTTCTATGCTTGCACAATGTCTTCATGATGAAAAGGCCTTGACATTTGTCATTGACCATGTAGATCTCGATAAATGTTGCTCAAATGAGATCTCTCTTTCAGCACCATCGCCACAAACTATTGCTTTTTTGTGTTGCATCACTTCACCAGCAGTGGTGTAAGAACCAAGTTTATAGTGTCTTGAAAAACATATTTAAGGCGACATCTCTTTGTAGAAAGTTTAGACCTGTATCTCTAACATTCTGCTCAACATTTTGAGTGCATAGGGCAGAAAGACTTGGAGCATCATATTCCCCGTTAATTACCTTCGGCGCATGCAATAAATCCCTTTCAGAAGTGTGTGCATGTCCAAGGCCGCCATTTCTTCAACGCGGATCCCGAGTACGCGTTGGAAACAAGCGCCGCGTCAGTGATTGGCGTGGATAGACGTGTGTGCAACGTCAGCGTTCCACGTGGACTTCGATCCAATCACAGCTTTCGTGTCCAAGAAATACCGACCGTCAATGTTGCTTGCTTAGGTCTTGAAAATGGTATATTCTTCCTATGTTCACCAGGTACATGGGAATGAAACTCCAGCAATCTTGGAGCATAAAGTGGCTTCTTTTCTTTTAAGGCTGTTAGTTTTATAGTCCCAGCCACGCTCGAGGTTGCATATCAGTGGGCGCATCTTCTCATGTTCTCTATCCATTACGCCGACCGAAAAGTTCAGGGGGCGGAGTGGGGAGGGGATGGGAGGGCTGGGGTATCATGGAACACCATCTAAGGAGCTGGGCTAGTAGGCAAAGAGGGCTGGAAAGGGAAGAGCGAAATCACAAGGCGTGCGGTCAGCCAGTGAGCGCACTGTCAGGTTTTTCTGAGCCGGCCAAATAATCTTTTCCAGCAGCCGACGCTACAAGAGGGCTTGCCACCCAGTACCCTTTGCAGTTCGACAGCGGCAGAATCAGGAGACCTAACAAAAGAGCTTGATAGCTCGAGCAGCGTAGTACTGTTGTATGGGCGCCTCCCAGGACGTTTGAAAATGATTCGATTAAGAATAAGGTTAAACTAAAGAAAGCTTACTTTAATCAATATGCACGAAGCAGCATTTCATGAAAAGAGCATCTCACCACCAAATACATCGGTTTCGCCTCCTCTTTTAATTTTATTATAGGTGCATTTCTACGACCGTTGATGTCAAGGTGACGTGGAAAGCCTGGTGTGACAACATAGTGAACCAGGACATAAGGCCAAGCGTTGCTGTGAAGAACCTGGCCATTGCTCTGTGGGGATCCAGTGTCCTTCTGCAGAGGACTGTGACCGAAGTGGCGTTGAATGCCAGTCTTAACAAGGACAGCAGGCTGCCTCTGACACCCAAGAAAGTGGCATTCCTAAGAGGCGAGTGCAAATTATCTCACGTAAATGTAACCTAAGCAGTTATTTGAAAAATATTCTCAATCAAGGCAGTATCTTGGCAGCTAGTTGGTATTATACTGGGAATTCACAATGTTTCGGTGGTCTTTGGATGGACCGCATAAAACTGACGGGATTAAGCACACAGGTGTAACATAATGGTGGAAGATTTCAGTAAAATAATATGAAGATTAGGTAACCTCAGTAAAACACAAAAGCATTATTTTTTTATACTTTACGTGCAAACACCAGATTTTGTTTGTGCCACTGGCCTTTATTTAGGCTATATGAAGTAAGCAATGCGTAGGGCATTTCCTTTTTATTCCAATCATTTGCAGTTGCAATACATGCCACAGTGGCCCTGAAAAATATGTGATGTATTCACCAAAAAAAAGGCTCTGCAAAATTTTCTTCTCAAGAGAATTGTTGCAATTTGCAACAATTCTCTTTTCTTCTTCTTTTTGACTCAAGGGGGTTTATGTCTTGATTTTTGAAATGCTGAAGCCACCGCCTTCAGGCATACCTTTGTAATAAATCATAGCACAATATGCCCATTTTTCTGGTCACTTCGATGTGCCTATGGAACAATGTGAACTCCCACTCTGTTCTGTGTAAAATTTCAGTAGCTCTAAGTACTTGTCATGCAGTGGCAAACAAAACTGGGCACCTGGTGGATATCGCTAATGCCTCGCTTGTAATGCCCGTCTAGGAACCTTGACAGCTAGTGTTGGTGAGTGTCGCAGAAGTCGCTATTGCCCCCCCACAAGATTATGAAAGATTAACCCGTCACTCAAAATTCGTAGAAAAGCAGCAGCTTCGGTGGCTGGAACGACTAGGCCATCCTCTCGACGTCAGCCTCGCCGTAGCTTTGCTCGTCCTGAGGCGACTGACGTCACGATTGCGTTGGATGTCACGTGGTCTCCACTGGGCCTTCTCCGAGCGCTTGCCAAAGTGGGCCGTTTATAACGAGAAATACAGCCACCAGGCTCAAAATACAAACGTGCGATAGTCATTTACAGATATTGTGGATCATATTCAACCTATTTTTGAACACGACGGAAATATTTCAAATTTCGTTGAAGTATCCCTTTAAGGGTATAACCAGCACCTTTTTTTATAGATTTTGGTTGTGGAAAATGGTGACGTGGTGACGGTATCTTTCATGAGCCCAATACTTGTCCAAACCAGGAACTGGACGTCAAAAGCTTTCAAATGGCGATGATTGCTAATTGCTATGCAGTCAAACCTACTATATCGAACTCGCAAAAAACTATCTACCAGGTCAATATAGCTAGTAATTCTACAGGAAAGTTTGAATGAATCTGACAACAAACAAACACGACATATTTAGAAAAGTTGTTTACTCTCGAAGGAGCGTCTGTACGTCATAAGGGACGCTCCACGTGGCTATTCAGTGGCCGCTTCTTCGTTTTTCAAGGTCTCACCGGCTTATCCTCTCCCCACTTCCGGGCTGTTGACGCGGCTGCCCTCTCTGCAAGCTGGCTTTCCCCCAATGGTTCTCCTGCGTTGGGGGAAAGCCAGCTTGCAGAGCTAAACGGCAACCTTGGCAGTTCGATCTATCGGGAGACTCTGCAATTTTCGTTCAAATTAACCGCAATTTTCGCTATGCATTTTTATTGCAGCTACTAGTCTGTTCACAAAGAGTTTGATACAAGGAATAGTTCGATATAATCGGGTTTGAGGTCATACAGAATGTGCCATTTGTGGAGACTCAAGAACAGACAACCGTTTCGCTGGCGTCCACAACCGTTCTAACCCGCGCTCGTCCTGAGCGCGCGCTAGCTTCACCCCCTCACGAGCCATCTTTATTCTCTTCCTTTTTAAATCCCCACATCATTCCCCCTCTCGGGGGGGGGGGGAGTTTCTTAATCGGGTGGTCTTCGTTGGTCCCCTCCCAGAGCAGACGCCCTGTGAAGCCACTTCTAAGCTTGTCTTCGGGGCCACCCCCTCAACGCCGCTTTTGGACGATCCGGAGAGACTTGCTGCTTCTTGGTCGTCGAGCAGATGACGGAAGGAAATAAAAGGCAATGAGCGTCGAGAAAGAGTGTCTTGATACAGAGATGACGTTGCCTTGCGTAGTTGTCAGACCATCAGAGAACTGCTAGAGAACCATCGAAGCATCCTGACGGAACCATCACTGGTTCCACGAGGCCGTCATTGCTTTCGGCACAAAGTAACAGTCGAACTGGTCGACCCAACTGCTGCGGCTCTTTCTCTTTTGAAGCGCCCTTGCAAAATGAGCCTTCAGGAGGAGCGGACAAGCAGAGCCCTGTGAAGTCACGTCTAAGCTCGTCTTCGGAGCCACCGCCTCAACGTTCCGTTAGGAAGCTCCGGAGAGACTTGCTACTTCTTCGTCTTCGAGCAGATGACGGAAGGAGATGCACATCGATGAGTGTCGAGAGAGTGTATAGTAATACAGAGTTTATGATGCCTTTGCAAGTGATGCCAGGGTGGCCAGGACAGACGTACTTTCTTGGTCATGACTCGCCGGTGGGGGGTGGTCGGTGAGGCCTTGGTGATGGGCGGTGTCCGCCCCTCGTCTTCAGAATGGTCTATTGTCGCGCCGGAATTTGATGATGGCTTCTATGTGGACGTAGCGGAACGGTTTGAGTATTATTTTTGCTTAAGAGGGTACAGAGTCCGATGTGGTGATTACATCTCGTCGTCGCTAAGTCTAACGTTCGCCAGTTCTGGTGGTAAGGTTAGTGTTGGGCGCAGGCGTTCGGGGCAGGCACGGCCAACAATAAGGAGGGCGGCCTCGATGTCGGCAGGTGTGAGGGCCCGTGATCCAGCCCGCACCAGCGCCCGCTGGCGGTCTTCTCGGTCGTGGTGAAGTGCTCCTTGATGATGTTGTTCGCATGAAATGAGTGGGACGCGGCAAAGTTCACAGATGCCGGCGTATTCTTCATCGTCGTAGGTGGCGGGTAGATCTGCAGCACAGCGCTCCGTCAGTGTCCGTCGCCGGAAGGGATGGGGAACGTCCTCTGGTGCAGTTCCTTGTGGCACTTGAGGTTGGTGTTCCCAGGCCATCCGGGACGCGAATGTGACCATTCGCCCGACCTCCATCACGCACCAGGTGGCAGCTTCGGCAGTGCGTGGCGGTTGCTGACGGCGGTTATGTCGCCTGGCGCGGCGAGAGTGGCCCCGTAGGTTGAATTGGGGGCGTAGGGGGGATCGGGAGCGGCTCCGAGATCGCCTGAACGAATGGGTGTTGCTGCGTCGAGGTGGCATGCCTGGATAGAAAATAACCATGAGCAACGATCTTTCGTGTGGCAAAAATCGACAGGGGACTGTGTTCCTTAGGACATCCCTAAAGGGAGACATGTCTAGAGACAAATGGCTTCAGATCACAAATGTTAACGGGTCCAGTTAACGACCCGTCCTCGACATGTCGTAACCTATACACCAAACGTGATACCCGCGAAACAACTTCCAAGGGACCTTCCCAACGAGGAGCTAGTGATGCCGCGAACCCCTTTGCTGCATTACTAAGCGGGTGCACGCGCCGGAGAACGCAGTCTCCTATTGAAAATTCTAGGGGTCTCCTGCCTTGGTCATATTGGTTCCTCTGATCGAGCTGCGCTAACTCAATATTTTCTCGAGCCACTCGCACAGCGTCGGTGATGTTATCACGAAGTTGTTCAGCGAATCTCGCGTACGAGGTGTTTGGTCCCCTATTGTCGTCAGAAAAGCTGTTCTCGAGGGGAAATCGGAGCTCGCGTCCGAAGTTTATTTGGGAAGGTGTGAACCCTGTCGTACGGTTCTCCGTAGTTCGAGTGGCGAAAGCCATTTCCGGGATGTAATTGTCCCAGTCTTTTTGTCTCTCGGTGTATACCACTAGCATTGCTTTGAGGTTCCGGTTAACCCTCTCAGCTATGTTGGCTTGAGGGTGGTAAGGAGTGGTGCACTTGTGCTGGATGCCCAGTGTTGTGCAACAGTCCTCAAAAACCTTACTTGTGAAGTAGGATGCGTTGTCGGAAATTAATTGGGAACCAAACCCGAAGCGGGTAAAGGTGTCCCTTAATTTGTCCCAAATCGTCCTGGAACTCAGTTGGCGGAGAGGATGAAGCTCCACCCACTTTGAGAAGTGGTCGGTGACTACCAGGAGATACCTGTTTCCTTTGGGGCTGCGTGGAAAGGGACCCATTATGTCACATGAAACAATCTCCCAGGGAAAACGACTTTCCACTGACTGCATCAGACCAGGGGGTTTACCGCTCCTGGATTTGGCTTGTTGGCAACGTAGGCAACTGCGTGCCAACCCCACACATTTTAATCCCCACACATTTTAATTCGAACATAATTTTAAAAAAAAGGGCGAGAGTTACGTGGATACCTTTTTCTCTGTTTGTTTGTGGGGCTCGGCAGACATATATAAGGGGATAACCGTCACAATATGTTGACTAATTAACCAAGATTTGTTAATCAACTTTTTAATTATTGATTTTATAGGGCATGTCGCAATTGCAATTTTCAAGTGTGTCATTTTAACGGCTATTCCAAATGAAACTGTTCATGAAAGTGATGTGGCATCTGATCTAAATGAACATTTGTTTAAGCCTTACCTCTACAAGCTGTGCTCCTTTAAATATTTCGACATTGCATATTTTTCAGAATGCCTAGGAATGAAGCTCCGTGGCCAAAAACACCATGTGGATGTCATTGCTGTAATGTCGACGACAGCAAAAGTGAACCACATACTGGGAGAAAAAATAAACGACCGGCAAAATCAAGAGAAACGAAAGAGCCAAGCAGTAAATAAAGATAGAACCAGCCGGTTCTTGGCTATGGTCTGCAGTTAAATACGGTATCAAGCATGCATCCCCCACCGGTACCCACACAGATTGCCCACAGAGCATGGGGTTATGAAACCCTATGGGTTGCCCACACGGCTCCCACAGGACTTTGCTCCTACACAGCTCCTATAGGATCTCTGCAGGACCCACACGGCTCCCGTAGACCCACACAGACTGTGCGGGGACCCATGGGCACCTATACACCCACACAAACCCTGTGGGGACCCACACACCCAAACAAACTGTGCGGAGACCCATGGGGACCCGAACACCCACAGAGTTTCTGTGGGACCCACACGGTTTCATAACCCCATGGGTCTGCGGGTATTTTGAGCGGGGCTACCTTTTCATTTTCCGTTGTACACCGCACGCCACCATTGGGCTATTTTCTGCTTTGCTGCTCCACAGTCGCAAACCAGGGGAAAGAGTGCACGTCCTAGGCCTCTCCCATTCATAGTTCCTAAAGAATCCAGTTAATAATAATAATAATAATAATAGTTTTATTAGCACAAAATCATTCACATACATTAATTACTGCCTCACGAAAGCACTTGCGTGCTTGTGTGTGAGAACAGGCAGGAGCTTTAGCGCGTATGCGGTCAATCGGCAAAGTCAGGAAAACTACAAGCGGTATACTGACGGAAGACGGGCAGCCAGGACACCTCAATTCAGAGTTGTTTATCTAGTAAGAACTATAAAGCCGGGCAATTTACGTAAGTGAACTGCTGGCCCACTCTGCGAGTAGCCCAGCAGTCCCTATTGGAAAAATGAAAAAGCAACATACATCTGCTTGTACAGTTTGTGTATGATGATGATGATGATGATGATGATGAGGATGCGGCTTGTTCCCTTTGAAACGGGCGAGCGCGAACTAAGTTCGTGCCCAAGCCTGGGAGCGAGGAGATCTTAATGCCCCCGGAGGTGGATCTTATTCCACCAATCTTCAAGTCGTCGTTTAGTGGCCACTACAAGCCTGTGCCGGCCGCTAGAAGGCCCCTTTATCTGCGTAGCAGCAGCGCTTTGTGCATTAGAGGAATCTGCTTGGTTGAGCCCGATTTCAGTAATTGTGAAGCCCAACGCCTCAGCGAGCACTAAGGGGCTCTGTGGGCGTGGGCACCGGGACGGCTGAAGTCCCGCACAATCTAGCACAACGTGCTCCACCGTTTCATCGTAGCCTCCGCATACCCGACATGCGCTCGAGGTCACTGTAGCATCAAACCGGCGTCTATAAACTAGTGTCCGGAGGGCCCCGGCGCGCGCCTCAGACAACAAGCGGCTGCCCAGGCTGTTGTCGTACAGCAGTGCTTCCGATGCGATGGTTGTTTTGTGGGTCAGGTACACTTGGAGCGTCCTCTTTGTTTGTGCGTCTCGGAGCCATTGTTGGGCCTCGTTGTCACGGACTTTCTTCTTAACCTCTGATGCCCATTCCCTTTCTGATGACGCTTCAACCGGGTTAGAAAAAAAGCCATACTTGTTCTCAAGTTGATGAAGGCGCTTCTGCCAGCGTGTCCGCAGCCCCGTCAGATGAGTGTACATAAACAACCTCCTGGCCCACCTGCAGCTGTCCATATGGTGAAGACGCCCGTAGTAGGAAATTTTGCTGGTCGCCTCCCGAGCCTCAAAGGAGGACCAGCCCAGCTCTCCCTAAACTGCCTCGTTGGCGACCCCCCCGTGGCAGCCCAATGCCTGGCGTCCAATCTCTCTCTGTGGGCGTTCTATATGGGCTCGGACATCACCGGGAACGCATACTACGGCATTTGCAAATGTCAGTCCAGGTACTACTACCGCTTTTCAGAGCTCCCGGGACACAATGAACCGATTGCAGCTTCAAAGGCTTCGCTTACTTAGAATGTTGGCTCCTCGTGTGGCTGCATGGCGAAGATAAGTGTGGTGGTCTTGTAGGTAGTCTACCGCAGTTGACAGTGTGATGCCCATGTACTTATATGAGTCGAGTATTGGCACATCGCATCCGCCGAGGCGAAGGCTGCCGAGAGTTGGCTCGAGGGAACCTGAAAACACAACCGCCGCTGACTTGCCCGCGTTGAATCTCAAGCCAAGCTCCATAGCCTCATGAGTGCATATGTCAAGAAGTTGTTGCATTTCAGCCACTGATGCCGCAGTCAGTACCACATCGTCTGCATAAGTTAGTCCCGGCAGAACCCAGTCGATGGTCTCGCCATGCTCCAGGTGAGTTAGAGAAAAGCCCAGCCCAGATCGGATGAGCTGCCTCTCTAGAGTTGTCGCGTAGAGCATATATAAGTGCGGAGATAGTGGGCATCCTTGCCACAAGCCCCTCGTCACCCGCACCTCCTCAGACGTACCCTCAACGAGTTGGGTTCTAACCATGTTACCATCGTAAAGACGGTAGATGAGCGCTGTCCACTCCGGTCGCATGTTAAGATCCTGGAGTTGACGAACGAGCCGGGCATGTGGGACGCTATCGTAGGCCTTCGCGATGTCTAGAAAGCAACAGATAAGATTCCTTTTCTCCTTTCGGGCGACCTCAATACATTGTGTAAGGGTATACAGGTGATCTTCCAATCGGCGCCCCCGTCGGAAGCCTCCTTGGAGTTCCGTCAGTAAACCCTCTTCCTCCGCCCATGCGGTCATGTGCTCTTTCATGATGTAAGCGAA
Organism: Ixodes persulcatus; assembly: GCA_013358835.2. NCBI lineage: Eukaryota > Metazoa > Arthropoda > Arachnida > Ixodida > Ixodidae > Ixodes > Ixodes persulcatus. The sequence continues at coordinate 196,195 of JABSTQ010009984.1, forward strand.
AGTCCTATACACCGTACTTGTTACAGTCAGGGGTCTGTAGTGTCGAAGATAATGACGATCACATCCTTTTTTAGGAATCAGTACGACCCGACCACCCCTCCAGTCTCGAGGAATCCCTTATGTCCCAGACAGAATGTTCTCAAAGATGTCCGCCAGCTGATCCCTGGACTCCCTCCCCAACGCCTTAAGCACACTTGCCGGAATCTTGTCTAAGCCTTGGGCGGTGTTGTTCTTAATATGCGACAGTGCGCGTATAAGGGACACCCTCCCGATTGCTACACAGGTAGCGTCATCCGGCGTCAAGGCCGTACCTTCCGTCGGGCTTAAATCCTGTAGCGTTCCTGCTTCCGGAGGTGAGAACACCGCTATCAAATGATCTGTAAGACATTGTCCCAGTCGCTCTGTTGGCTGCCCTGTGTCTTCGTCCAGGATAGTGAGGCACTGCTCCCTTCCGTTGAGAGTTCCTAGGTACCTCCAGAACTTCCTAGGTGCATCTCTTCCACTTGCACTGATTTCTCTCATTGTGACCATGCCAGCCTGAGCCATTTTCTCTTGGGCAAGTTGCTTTGCGGCTTGCTTCTGGAGTTGGTACGCATGCCACTTTAAAGGAACTTGGTCACTGTGGCCGCCAAGAAGGACCGTGCGGTGCTCCCTGTTCAGCTCTTGTCGCAATCTGATAGCGGCTTGTACTTCCGCGTCCCACCATCGCTTTCTTTGTCGTCATCCACCTCGTTCTTTTGTAGAATGCTGCTTGATAAGGCGCTTTAATTCGTCCACATATTCTGCGTATCCAGACGCACTCACCCTCTTGCTGCTGTTCTCGAACTCCTCCACAGCTTCCTCAGCTGCCGCTGGGGATAGCCGGAAACCGCCTGTCTGAGGGGGCTTTTGTTTTCTTAGTTGTCGTGTTGCCTTTGAGAACTGTAACCTTATTCGGTTGTGGTCGCTCCCAACACTATGGTCACCAGCTTCATCGATGTCTGCGAGGACAAGGTAGCGGGCCAGCTTCTATGAAACCAAGGCATAGTCAATGCAAGTTTTGCTTCCACGGGCACTCCACGTATATTGCCCTTCACATGAGGCTCTAAGGTTGACTATCTCCAAAGTGTTATCTTCGGCCATCTGCATCATCATTCGTCCAATCTCGTCCTCCAGTCCATCCAGTTCATGCAGGTGTCCGTTGAAGTCACCCATAATAAGAATCTCTCTTGTAGCAGCAAGGGCCTTGGCATCGGTTGTCACACAAGCCATTAAACGCTGGTTCTCTTTTCTGCGCGCAGTTCCTACCAACAGGTACACTATGCAAACGGCTACAGGGATACATATTATCTCCCCTGTCACCCAAATATGGTCCCAGCACTCTAGTGGCTCCTTCTGCCATACTGATGTATTGCGCCACACTACGCCCACTCCTCCACCTCGGCGCTGTCCTTCCACACGATTGCGTCCAGCCCAACACCAATTTTCGTTGGTTGGAGCTTCTTCCAGATCACGTAGATGCGTCTCGGCTACTCCAAAAAGTATCATTTTTTCGTCCTCCAACTGGCTGAACAACTCTTCACATTTTTGCTGCCGTCGGGCTCCTTGGAGATTGAGAAATCCTACCACCTCTGTCGGTCGTCTACTGCGTCTACGTCGCCTTCGTCTTTTTTTAATACTACTGATTCTGACATTGACCCGTTTACCCCTGACCCCCCTCACTGAAAGCGCTTTTAAACCCTTTGCCGTTGACAGTGGTAGTCCAGCTGCTGGTTCACCATTTCGGTCATGATGGCACGCAGATCGTGTAGAGGGAGGGGAGGCACCGCATGTGTATAGAACTGGGCGACATGTGCTGTCTTTGGGGAGGTCCAAGGTCCCGAGGAAGGCACCGGGAGTCCCCCGCTTGAATCTGTCTGGCGCTGAGGGTGGAGTGGGGGCATCTCGGGAGGCCATCCGAACGCTGCAAGATTGTTGTGTGCGGCCAGTGTGTACCTCAGTGGTGATAACCCTGGAACTCCAGTCGCCGGTGGCAGGTGTATGTTCGAGTCTACGTAACGAACTTGCTGCTCGAGCCCGGGTGTCGGAGTGTAGTTTACCACAGTAGGATAAGGCAGCTGTTGTCGCACCTCCGCGTCTCTGGGGTGTGGAAAGGGGTTGTCTGTTACAGTGTTCCCGTAGGGCCGCACTTGCGGGAAACTTTGTTGGGGCCTCTTTCTGTATGGATGAGCCCTGGAATCTGGCCGACAGGAATGTCGTGGTGGCTTGAGCAGGCGAAATGCAGTCGTCCGGTGGCTCTTTCGGTGAGCATCGTTGAAGCCGAAAGGAGGTTTTGTCCTCTGCTCTTCGCGGTTCCATTGGTAGCGCCGCTCCAGGTTTTCTGGCGCTTTCCACAATTGGCTTGCTGTTCCTCCAACGCCTCTCTGTACAGTGCTTCTAAAAAACGCCTTGCCACTTGTGCCAGTTGTTGGGACACCACACAAGCACCCATTTCTCCGTAGTGTATGCCATCTTTGTCCATAGCGTTGTGGCCAGTCAGCTCCGCACTGATGTCAACGTACCGTGCACGTATCTTCCTGCAAAATCCCTTGATCTTAGCGTTCAGCATCATCGTCGCAGCCTGTACAGCCTTGCCTTTGCTCACGACCTCTGGCACCGAGCAGATAGTCAGCGATGCTTTACGTGAGCTCCATCTTTTACGAAAAACGTCTACAACATCCTCCGGCTGGTGTCCTTTCAGAAGGTAATTAATCCACACATGTATGATGTACATACGAGGAATTTTCCGGGCCCCTTCCTCGTACTCATCAATCATTTTATGGACCTGCTCTGCTGTTGCCTTTCTGTTGAACATCACCTCAACACTTTGTGGGTTATTCACTGCAGATACGTAAGGTTGGGCAATGCGCTCCACGTTGCTGTCCCCAACAATCAAGACCTCTCGTGTGACCCCAGGAGGAGGTCTGTCCAGTCTTGTGAGGCCCTTACTGACTTCCTGTCATTTAATGAAACTGGTGTGGCGCAAACCCTTGGTCGCCCCGTCGGGGATCCCAGGTCTCTTCGAATCATCCGGGTTGTTTGAAATGTGCAGGAAGTTTAGATCTTCAGTTGAATCATCCTTCGGCTCATCTATGCCATTCAGCCCTTCAGACTCCGGTCCTGTGACACTGGGTATTTTATTCGGGTCGGTTTCAAGCTCCTCTCCGTGTTGCATGAAATATGCCACGTATTGCGTCAGATCTTCGCACTGTGTTCTACCGGCGCTGGTTCGTCGGTCGCTCAGGTTGCTTATGTCGAAACCCACGAGCGCGTCGTTGGACTGCTCCTCGGATATCGACAGTGGAGCTGGCGGAGTAGTTGACGGCATTGATTTCAGTGACCTAGCCTCTCTACCCTGTAGGAGCTCCCTCCATTCCAACAGCTCTTTAAGCTGTTGCTCCATCAACGTGAACTTCCGTTGCATTTCACGTAGTATGTTTCCCTCCGTCGCCACCTGCTGCAGTCGTTCGCCGAAACCACCTATGCCTATTCCAGCGCCTCCATCTCCTGTTTGTGCATCCGCCGTAGTTCAGCAGCAGAGTCACAGTCCTTGCATGATACCTGGGACAGACCTCTGATAGTCTGAAGGTGTTCATCAGTGACCGGCTCGATGAAATGCTGCGAAGCGTGTTCGGTGGTTGTATCTTCCAGCGGCTCCTGGAGAGGTCTGCCTTGGCTCCCCGCAGAACTAGACGCCCTGCTTGGGATTGACAGGAAGTCCTCATCGCGATCACTGAGCGATCCGTTGCCAGCCGCTCCCACCGGCGGGGCGAGCAAGGTGTCTGCGCTCACCGTCACGGTGCTGCCCAGCGATGATTCTGTCTCAGTCAGGAAGCCGTCAGGAGTTGCCGTAGCGGCTTGAAAGCGATCGACAAGTTCACTTTTTGATCCGACGGTAGATAAACCCATGGCTTTAAGCTCCCGTTTCAAATCCATGACCTTCATCTTCTCTTTTCTTCTTTTTATGACACCACATTAATTTGTTTTGTTATTATGAATGCAGCTAGCGTGGTTTGGCGTTCTGTATAACTGGAGATACCGGCGCCGCTATGGCTGCGCCACTCTCCATACTGGCAGCCAGTTTGCTTGCCGGTAGGATTCGGTTAAGCTGGTATGATTTTGCGTCCGATGAAATGGGCGACCGACTACTTTCCAACAAACGCTTATACCACAAGACCACCGGTATCACAAATTCATACATGCAGAAAGGCGACCGACATCTTCCAACAAAAACGTCCATCATTTACCACCGGTATCGTTACATATACCATACATGTCGAAACGGAACATAGACCGACGTTGAGCTCACACAAATTCCTCGGTCAACTCTTCACGGCGACGTCTTGGGGCGACTGTCTTGAATAATGTGCTCCACAAGTATTCGTCAGCCGCACCTGCCGTACCGCATAGCAAAGCCAACGTGCACGGCAACAGACCGTTCGTGACACCAAGCTGAGCGCATCACCGATCGACAGCGGCCAACTGCCCGTTGCTCGTACCATGGACCGTCACTCGTACTCGGCCAACTCGGCGTCTTTTCTTGGCTCCGTCGTCGCAACCGTCGCAACCATCCGCAAACCTACCACCCCGCAACCGATAGCCGGCGTCGGCGAAAAGCGAAACAGAAACGTAAAGCTTCCGCCCTGTGGCTGCCGCGGCTCCCCGGCTCCCCTAGCTACCCGGCTTCGGCTTCCCCGCTTCCCGTCCGTCGCGGAGAAGGCGAGGGCGCAGCGGCGGGAGGGTCGTCGGCTTGCTCTACGTTTTACGGGACAGATGTTTTGCGGTCCTTTTCTAGTGCGAAACTCTGGTTATCAACTCGACGGCGCCTCTCATAGTTCAACCAGGCGTGTCAGCCTGGGTCAGCGCAGCGCGGCTGGCTCGCCTCGTCCGATCGCCGGAGACTTCGAAGTTCGCCCTGTTAGGCTTAGGATCCGAAGGTATCTGTCTTTCTGTGAAGCGTTAAGCGAATCTCGTCTCGTTTTCGTTCTATTTTTAAATTATGTTAGGTGCGCTTCAGTGTAAACATGTGTGCCAAGTGTTCGTGACAATTTTGAGCTAGAGTAATAGACGATTTACTACTTTCCTAAGCGCCCCGGCCCGCGCGCGAGGAATTGCCGGAGACACTGTCCCTCGCCTGGCCGCCCTGCCTTGAGATCGCATTGCCTTGTCGCTTGCCTCCTCTTAATCCTCTGTTTTTAGATTTCATTACTTATTTTAATCTGTTCAAGTGTATCTTTTATTGCATCTAAGTGTTTCTATTCTCTTTTGCGCGCGATATTTCTTGTATATATATATATATAGTATTTGTGTCTTTATTTTGCCTTTTTAGACGGGAGTGCCGACGGACAACACCGCCGCTTCGCGCGTTGTTGCCCTGGTGAGTACTACCGTTGCTACCGATTCTTATCGCGCTGTTAGCTGTTCATTTTGGTTCAATTTGACCCGCGTGCAGTCGAGAGGAGCCGTTTATAAACACCCGCGCACAGGTCATAGGGGTAGGCAGAGCTCTGAATCAACAATCGCGACGCCGAGAGCCGAGTGCGCTGTGGATTGGCCGCCCGCGCTCGCTCCGTTGACTCGCACTGTAGCGTATGCCTTCGAGTGCCGCTTCCTTGACCAACATACAGCACACCTCTTTGTCGCCGCGAACCATTTGTCCGAATGTTTGCGAAGCTGAGGCATATGCAACGCTGCGGCGCCTGACAACTGTGCGCTGCGGCGCGAGCCCTTCGCAAGCGCCGGTGGCCCAACGTAACGGCTTGTATGCGCTTATGGTATGCCTTCTTAATCTATCTGCTAAGCGGTCGTCAGTTGCAAACAACCTTTTTCAAGTGCTGACAACTGCGCGCCGCTGCGTCCAGTTGCCAGGCGCCGCTGCGTTGGATATACCAAACGGCGTTACGGTTTCGCAGGCATTCGGACAAATGATTCGTGGCGACAAAGCGGCGTGCTGTATCTTGGTCAAATAAGCGGCACTCGAAGACATAAAGGCATACGCTACAGTGCGAGTCAACGGAGCGAGCGCGGGCGGCCAAATCACAGCGCACTCGGCTCTCGCGTCGCGATTGTTGATTCAGAGCTCTGCCTACCCCTATGACGGGTACATATCACATGAGTGAATGAAGCTTTAGCGAACAGCGACATTTGAGGGAATCAATGTTTTAGCGAATAACGGGGGCGCGCGTTAAGCCATCCGCCGCGCTGCGCTTACGCCGCTTCGCGGCGACAGTCTGCGGCGGCTCATTACAAAAATGTGAACCCATTTGGCCCACCCGAAAAGGGTGGGCTAAAGTGTCATTCGGTGAAACGTGGGCGTTCGCTAAAATGTCATTCGATCAAGTGAGTGCCTCCCCCCTAGACATGTGCGCGGGTATTCATAAACAGCTCTTCTCGACTGCACGCGTGGCAAAGTAAACCAAAATGACCAGCTAACGGCGCGATAGGAATCGGTAGCAACGGTAGTACTCACTCGGGGAAGAACGCGCGAAGAGGCGTGTTGTCCGTCAGCACTCCCGTCGAAAAAGGCAAAATAAAGACACAAATACTATATATATATATATATATATATATATATATATATATATATATATATATATATATATATATATATATATATATATATATATATATATATATATATATGCAAGAAATATCGCGCACAGAAGAGAATAAAAACACTTAGAAGCAATAAAGAATACACTGGAATGGATAAAAATAGGTAATGGAGTCGAAAAACAGAGGATTAAAAGGAGGCAAGCGACACGGCAATGCGATCTCAAGGCAGAGTGGCCAGGCGAGGGACAGTCTCTCCCACAATTTCTCGCGCGCGGGCCGGGGCGCTTGGGGGATTTCGCAAAAGGGCTATTGTGCTTAATCACGGTTTTTCATTTACTAAAATTGTAAATCGAGCCGATGAATAAGGAGCCATGCTAGAAAACGATGTACGATGTTAACTTATACTTGGGCGGCTTAAAAAAAAAAAAAACTGGTTATGGCTGGATGCGAGGCTGGTCCCAATGCAATGGTAAGCACTTAGAGCGCCTTCGTGAACGGCATGTAAGCAATATAGCGATAAATGAGACGAGCGACGGCGACAAGCTACGAGTGCCAGTGACGAGCGACGAAGATTTCTCACTTGCTTGCGTCGCTCGGTGTTTGGGTTTCTAGAGAACGTCGTTCATCGCCTTGATCGCTTGCACCAATCGCTTTCATAAGGTGTGTCTCGTCGCGCGGCTGACTGAGCGACCGCGAGTCCTTGTCGCTGTAGCTCGTCTCGTCGCTCGCCAAATTGCTTACATAAAGTACACCACCCACACTTTTCTGCACTGGTGCAGGAGGTGCATGTGAATTGAACGAAGCTTTTATACACCGCGAGCGTTCTCTTGAAACTCATACTAGCGATTGTTTTCACCCTGTCAATTACATTTATGCAAAACGTGGGCTGCTGGTTATTTCTGTGTTTAATTAATACACATCACTCACCTAAAAAATCCTGCTATCCTAGAGTTTACGCTATAGGAATGCATCGCTTCAGATAAATTTGTTAATTTCTATTTTTAGCCCCTTGCCTCGCCAGATACGACATCTGGCCTAAAGCATTGTATCGGATTTCCTTCCAAGATCTGAGGTGGGTCGTCATTCAATCCAGGAGTCGGCAGCGTCTCCTGGGCGTGTTGCTGGTACTTCTTACTGGATGGTGCTACCGGGGGACAAGTGATCATGAGTGAGAAAGGCAAGTATGGCCGCCGTACGTACACATATTGTTTTTAACTTTCCTCGAATCCACTTCTTTCAAGAAATGCACGGTTCGCATGCGCGCATCTCTCAATGCTTCTATAGTCGGCGTGTTATTATTCCGGAGTGCTCCAACATGTCAGCGCTAGTTTCTCTGGACCATGCAATTGAGATGCAACACTAAACCACATGCCCTCGCAACAGTGCTGGGCTGAAGCACTGTGGAAGCTACTCTAGCCTTTACAATACAGCACAAAAAAAAATAGTTCACGCCGAGTATAGCTAGCTGTGAGACTCCTTTTTACCAAAAGCTCTGTCGAAACAAATCTGCCACCTTATATGTAGTACAAAAGAACCTCGCGTGCCTAACCTGGAGAAGGGCGTTTTTTTGCATAGGCCATTTTTTCTTAAACCAATCCTTCAGCCTCCTTGAAATGTTAACATCATGTGAAAAACGGAAGTACTGTAAACCTCTTAATGTTCGCGAGCCCTAAATGTTTACAGCCTTTAATTTTGCGTAATTTAGTGGCTTTGATTATGTCCTCTGTGACCGCTTCGAGAAGAAATAGGGGCCACGAAGATAAGGGGTTTTACTGTACATCGGAGAAAAGAGGAGGTCATTTTTGTTCGTATGCAAAAGTAAAACCAACAAGAACAATCATGGTGTCATCAATTTGTGAGCCTATCTGTGTCTATTAAATGATATGAATTTTATTTTAGTTCGTGAAACATTGTTGCCTGTACGTTGTGGGATGCCATCTTCAACACAAACAGTGGTTTTCCTCTGAAGCAGGCAGCATGGATGCGTGCCGCAGCACAACAGAGTTCATTTGCAGGTTGTGCCGGAGTTTGAAGGAGGATTCACAGATTTTGGGGGAATCACGATTCAGTGGTCTACCTCGAGCGTGGACTAGATTTGCTCATTCTAAAAAAAATGGCTAGAAATCAGGGATTTTTGACGAATGTACCTGCATGGTTGAAAGGGCCAGACAAGCCTTGTGAGCGCTTTGTTTTCTAGCTTCTCAGTCTTGAACCCACTCACGTACCACATGTGTAGATAATCCGATAGGCGGGAGCACTTATTTGGAAAACGGTAGATGGAAATACGCATAAAATGTTGTTGTCTTTATCGGAATTCTGTATTATGGCCAAAGGTGGACTGCATATTTTAATACTTTGTCTCACTTAAAAATATATCATACTAAGAATATGAGTATAGCCAATGACAAAAAGAGAATGGCTGGGCGTCCTCCAGCCCGCGCTTCTACTTTTTACCCCGCTTTGAACGGATGTGCTCACTCGAGGCTCATAAGACGCTGAAACGTCATCGAAGGTAGCAGCCGGGCTTTTGGGTGAACAACGGTGACTTCTCGTTGCCTTTCCCATTCTGTCAATGAGCGTGTACTTCTATACTCTAACTCGGCTTAACCTGGACAGAGCTGAGGAGAATAGGCTTGGCGAGTGCCCTTACTGCATATGCATTTGTACAGTTGAGGCACTTTCTAAATCAAGTGTCTTGTGTATATTGCCTTCAAAAACACATCATTTGGGGGGTGCAAAACGAATTCTAAGGAATATGTTTGTTTGTATTGTCCTATTACGCATCGACTCCTTCGACTAAATGAGGAGCCGACCCCGCCTGTTGAAAAATATAATGCCTGCCAGACAATGGACCTTTTCCGAGAAGCGTTCTGCGCACGCGCGAGCGCCCGATGCCAAGCGGCGGAAGTCGGCACGAAAAATCGAGGAAATTCGGAAAGAGGCTGTGGGTCAGCGAGTAGAACACGTAATTGCAGCATATATATAATTGTGTTACACAAAAAAAGAAAGTGGACGGAAAGAAAAACACAACGTTTGGGTCGTGTTTTTCTTTCCCCTCTTTAAAGTCGCGTTGGGCACGCGCCGCAGCTCAGAGAGCGAAGAAACTGGTAGCGTAGCTCCCATTAACGACTGGTAGCGCAGGTAGGTCCCTTCCTCAATTTTTAGTTCGTGCAGCCACCGCCTGGTGCCGTGGGTATGTGGAAAAGGTCCATTGTTTTGCATTTAGTTAATATATCAGTATTCAGTTAGGTATCCCAAGTCGTTAGTCGTTGAGACACAGTCTCTTTGTGAGTCGGTCACTTTTAACATTTGTAAAACTGCTTGTCAAATAACGGCACTTTCAATGTCAAATACTCAACACGAACAATAGCTGGGCACAAGCTGGTCGCGTGGTTACAGGTAGGAAACATCCCGGTTTGAACGTCTGAGTACCTACCTCGCAATTGAGCTGGAGACTTGGCCAGGGCCCCACTCACAAACGTCTATACTTTGTATCTCTTTAAGCTGGACCACATTTGACGCTAGAAGCCATTGCAGTAAAAACTGCGTGACACATGATTATAAGCTCGACGTGCCATGGCGTCCAACTACAAGATCACATGGCTTGCTTTCTGCACTGAATTCGCAAGTAAGGCTTGGAGCTTCTGCCGTGTTTAACTTTAAGCTGAGATAGTTTGGAAAAATGCTTCCGGTTTTCCGTGTTGCCAGGCACAGTTTACAATTTGGTGATATAGTGCTGCATTGAAAAGTCGGCGCATTCATGACAGTACCACCTTATGAATGCATGCTAGCTATTAAACTCTCAGTTCTGCACAGGAATGAAATGCACTTTACTTCTAATTGCAGCTGCTTCTGGAACTTTATGGTATGAAGCACCTTATGGCTGCAAGCTCTGACCGGACCTTGTTCTGTGGTCTGCGCAGGGCTATTGCAGGAAGTCACTCCGAGAGCCTCACCAGAGTTTCCTGCCCGTGGTCGTCCTAACGTTTTCTGGTGTAGGTATGCATTTATTCTGTCTTTCCCTTAATGGTACTTGGGCGTTTTCTTTTTATTGTCGCCGACGTGCCTCAAAATAATTAAGCACACGAATAGACGCTGTAAAACTATACCCCACATATGTTTGTCAAGATAAATTGCCTTTGCCAAAGTTACAGATTTGTTTATGAAGGTTGGTCTTCTTTTTATTTACAAATTTGTTTAAGTCTCGATGGGCGACACTAAAACGTTATGCCAGTGGCGAAGACAAGTTCACTCCTCGAACTTGTTCTCAACTGATTGCAAGAACTTAAGTTGTAAAAAATGAATGTCGTAAAACCTCCTTCCAGCACTTGCTCTGCAGCACGAAAAAATAAAATTATACATAGGACATACCCTAATTTTTAGACTCCTTGCTCATTCTGCAGGTCTGCCTGCCATAGATGTCGTGCTACCGGAGAGCAGGCAAATTCAATTGTTGGTTTTCCCATTTTTTTAGCAGTTGTCTTTATAGTTTTTGTAAATTTAGAGATTTTCCTAAAATGCAAGCCAGGACGAATATTTAGTTTGATTAGGTAGCTAGAAATAATGATTGAGTATCCTTTAGTCAGTAAAATACATACTGTATGCCAGTGTTAGTGCCAAGTCGAGATCGGCACTTTTTTGACATAGTGCTTAGAGTAGTACCATTTTTATTGGTTAGCCTCTTGGTGCACCAACTAAAATCTTTCTATGCAGACACCTGCCCTCTGCTGGCACACTATACCCTCATGCTCAGTGAGTGCATGAACTGGAGTTGTATCCCCACTCGACACTCGTTGAGCATGAGGGTAGGAAAATCTTACCTTTGCAGTAGTAGTGTTTTATAATCTTTACAGTTGAATGTGAATATTTGACAGAAATCTCTCAGGTTTGCGCAAAAGAGGGTTAAACGAACGCGTTTAATCATTCACCTTAATTAGGTACCCATCATTTCAATGCCTACATGGCCTTGTCCTCAGGTGAGACTATGGCTGTGGCAGTGAAGGAGCAGTTTCTTTTATAAGTAAAAGTACAAAGTATAAAAATAAAAGGATCTATGTGATGATCACTCAAGAATATGCTATTCATTGTAATGCATCTCTGCCAAGTACTTGAGTGTGATTTGTTTTTATTTTTAGCTATCTGGGTGCCTCAAGATCTGGAGATCCTAGTGGCCACAAGCTTGGACTCAATCTTCTTCTGTGGTCTGGCCAGGACCATGGGGAAGGTAATCCCAGCAACAAGAGCATCGCAGAATCTCCCTGCCAGTGACTTGTGATTAGCGTCGCGACAGGGGAGTCCTCGTGCCACCAGGTGTTAGGTATGCTGCTCGAAATAAGCATTCTTACCTATTCCTTATGTGAAACAGCAAAAGAACTACTAAGCCTAAAATGCAAAAGACATTTAAATCTTTGGTTGGATGGAGTTCCAACTACAAAAAGGAGTCTGCAGACATGATTAACATGTGAACCTAAAAGCCCGCGGATGTAAGTTCAACGTTGTCACAGAAATAACTTCCCGCAGATGGCTTCGCTCGTGCTATACCCGAACGAATTCTTAAAATAATCATTGTGTTACGTTGGTGTCATCAGTCTTATGTACCTATCGCGCCCAGCATTCGAGAGATGTGAAATATAAAAAATAGGAATTTGCACATTGTCAGCTCTGGAAAGATTTATATAGTGAACAGAGCATAGCACGTTCAGCTTAAGAAAACAATTCAGTGCAGGCCTATATTCATGGTTCACATATGTGTAATTGCCCTTCTTAATGAAGTGAAAACTGCCTAAGTTGTAGCCCACGACAGGCTTTCTATTAGTGTTAAAAAGTGTTATGGTTTTTTAAACAGCTCGCACCAAATAGTTTGTTGAAATACTTAGGTTCATGGAAATTATTATGTGGATGTTTGCAGACAGTCATGGTGAGACCAATCTTTAATGTCAAGTGTTTCACGTATTCGGAGTTGGTTGAGCCTGTAAATATTGTAGGTCGCAAATTAAATTTCTATGATGTGCAATGGGCACAATCGTCCGTAATGACTAGCTCTACTTAGGGGAAATTTATACGTTTACTACGGCAAGATGGTTTTGCAGAACTAAGTATTTCTTTTATTCAGCTCCTGCAAACCCCTTGTCTCTCGAAAATTTTTATACTCTTTGCAATGCTGAGATAAGATTCTGGAAATAGTTTTTCTAGAACTACGCTAGATATTTCCAGTTCATCAACTTCCTCGCAAAGCATTCGAGAGAGCCAAACCTTGTAATGTATGGGGGGAACTCACCGAATAACGCGACTGACAGTTTGAAACAGTCGGAACTGTAAGAGTAATAATGACATGCCACTTGCGTATATAATGCTCATTGTCGCAGATCAAACTGTTTTTTTCCGTCTACACTCACTTTCGGTAGAATCATTCACCGAACTCCCTCTCGAGACTTCAGCGCTTGGTTCTCCGAAGTAATTTGCATCTATATAAATGCAACAGGTTTCTTTGAGTGTGCGTCTAACACATAATCTTCTTATTGAATGTGCTAACTGTATTCATGACCATATCCATAATTGTATCCGCATTCTACCTAATAATTTTTATTTTGACATTTGAGTTTTCGGCAGTACTTTTCTTCACATCTGTGCTTGTCGAGCCGTACTCAAGCCCATACATCTTGTCTTTCACTATTACATCAATATATAGAAATGTTGATGCCGAGTGAGAATTCAAGCTACCAAATCTGTCATGTGAGTTAAGAACCCAAAATGAGCTCTATAGACGGAATTTTGTGAAAGTGGGCTGTATGGTTTATCAGAATAGCACATGCTATGCTAAAAAAATGCAAACTTTTGTTAGGTATGCAAGGATGACAGTGCTGCGCCATTTCTGATATGTCAAAAAATCAATGGCATACAGTGTTCCTTCTGGATGATTAAACCGTCAAATTCAAAGCCCAAAAGTTTTATGCAAGAACGTTCCTCACTACAAATGTATTTAGAGATCTGAGCCACCGACTCATGCAAGACTATGTGGCAAACATTCATTTTCATGTGAATTACAAGGTCTAGTCTGCACTGATATATTGCATTCATGCTGAAACTGCGGGGGGGGGGGGGGGGGGGGAGGGTCTCTGGGTATCAATAAAGAGATAAACATTTCTTGAAATCATAATATTTGAGAACGGACAAAAGGAATGATATTAAAGCGGTATCTTAGATTTTCTTTTCTTTGTCTTTTCTCTAATTATCACTTTTTTTCATGTGAGGCATTTAGTTTTTTAGGGCGCAGCTCTTAGGTGCCCGTTTCGCGGCGTCGCCATCGGCACAACTGCCCCGCTAAACTTGGCAGGAAATTGAATTAATGTAGAGGTCATTTGACATTAATTTTTCAGCTATATCTAGTGGAGAAGCAGTGTTTGTATCTGGCTGACGTGACACAAAGTCATGTAACTTCATTTTCCCCTCTACATTTAGTGGGAAAACGGAATTGGTGTTGAGGTCACGTGACATCAATTTCCCTGCTAAATTTAGCGAAAAAATATTCCTGATAAATTTAGGGAAATTTCCCGCTAAAGGAAAGGGAACAGAAGAGGAGGAGGGGAGGGGGAGGGATGTCATACCCTCCCATCTTCCTCCTCAAGATCTGCGCTCTAATTTCGCATTACTAAGAATTGTAAACTTCTTTTATTTTTCGCCTCATGTTAATTCAATTTTTATATCGCAGGTGCGCTCGCAGCACAAATCTGGGCTGTGGTGATCCTCTACGCACAAGTTAGGAACTCCTGAGTGGCAAGAGTGGGAGTTTGGCCTGACAGCACAAGGGACACCTTTGTTCAGTATTGAATTTATAATTATCAGCTTTTGAGCAAAGTCAAGCTTTGCTGCATGCAATTCTTCTAGAAATAAATACTTGCTACCAAATTTACCACGTCACTACATTTCGACACTGGTATTAGTGCTCCTCGAGGACCTCGGACAAGAGCTTATTTGTGTGCAAACACCATGCTTGTTTCAAACCAATCTCTGATGTAGAGACTCGCTGATATCCAGCATTCCAATAAAACGCTGGATCTCTGCGAGTCTCTCCCGAAGGATGCAAGTGGGGAAAGAACCATGCAGTCGTATCGTATTAGGGGACATGCTAAAGGGTGTTCTTTGTATGCTTTGCAGATTTGTTGAAAAAAAAGCCGTAAAAGCTACACTTACGCGGTCTGTGCACGTGAGATATATTTCCAGGGGGGCATGGTATAAAGGGCTAATTGTAATGATGAGTCGGCTTATTATAGGGAAGTGCAAGACTTCTTTCAGAAAAATAGATGTAGGTTGATTCTAGTGTAGTTTTATGCCGTGAATCTGAATGTCACGTTCGTTTTCTCCAAAGATATAAGAAAACGTGAGAAAACAAAAACAACCGACCAGTAGTTGCGTCGTAAAGGGATTTTTCAGCTGCCAAGCATGTGTCGCTTGAGGGCCACGCGTCCAATTGCAAGCTTTCTAGATGTACTATCCCGTACTGGCACCAGTCGTGAAGTCTTTTTTCCCCTTTTTAAAAATAGCGTGTGCGCGCATAGCTTTGATTGGCGCTGAAGATGCGTGAGCAGAGATTTCGAAAGCTTCTTTTGTGACGTCACTCTCCGGGAAAGAGTGCCTCCAGTGATACTTTAAAATGATTCTATGCAGCCTCGATTCACCAAATTACCAAATAATTTTGAGATTTGAGATTCTGGAGGTCAAATGAAAAAGATTTAAATGTGTTTCCTCAAATACAAAACCACCCTACCTTCCCTTTAAGTATTTATATGTTCCTTAAATTTTTAATTAGTGAAAATAGACCCATAATTCCAATTAGAAAGTTGCTAAGCATCATTGAAAAACACTAAATCAACCCTTTTCGTGAATATATAAGACGGAAGTAGCATTTTACGGCGTTCTAAAAAAAAGGCTTAATTTGGACGCCTTTCCAGACTTCGGTTTCTTATCAGAGCGCATCTTTGTACCTGTCATTCTGCTGACCAGTGGCTGCATTGCGAAGACACCTCCTCGCCTCCCTCGTAGGATTGAGGGAAGCAGGGCTCACGTCTGTTGCGCGACTAAACCCCTGGGGAACAAAGACTGTGGGCGCAGAGATGCGCTCCGATAAGAAACCGAAACCTAAAAACGGATCCAAATAAAGCGTTTTTACAGAACGCGTAAAATGCTACCCCTGTGTTATATCCTTCTAGAAAGAGTTGATTTAGTGGTTTTCGATGACTTTCATCAAGTTTCTATCTGAAACCATGTGTTCATTTTCAGTAATTAAAAAGTTGTTTAACAAATTGTATTTAATTATCCAACTGATCGTTACGATTAGGCCGCTATACTACGTACCTCTGGCCGTATAACTAACCTGCACACACCACAGAAGTGTAGCTTTCACGACCTTTTTAAACAAATATGTAAAGCTTAAAAAAATCGCCCTTTATAACAGTGAAAAGGCGATACCAGCTTGGTGAAGCCATATAGCTCCACCATGCTGGTATCACATTTTTGCTGGTATAGGATGTCCCATATTACGTTATGTTTGTATTGTTCCGTCCGCCTGCGTGGTTTCGTGCAACTTAAATGTCGAAATGTTTAACCACCACCAGCTCGTTTGCGCCCTTCTTTTGTTCACATGCAATATATTTCGCGCTATATTAGTAGCATATTTACTTTATTTTGCCCCCCAAAAAAATATACCACAGCGCGCAAACTATGAGGATGCAAAGTGCAAAAAGAACTCGTATAAGCTGTCATTAAAACTGTGGACTTCACATGTCTGTTTATGAGTTGCAAAAACTACGATCTGCGTCCAAACTTTTCATTCTTGAAAAGAAAGTCTTGTGTTTCCTTTTTATTTCTTAAAAACCAAAGTTGTCAAAAATATTTCGGTCTTTGAACTTTCTTAATCTATATTTTTGTTTTAGGTTCTAAAAAGAGCTCGACATTTTATAACTATTTGCCGTCAAATCTTAGCGGGGCTCAAAATTTTTGAAGCATTTCAGACACGAACATTGAAATGTTAAAAAACAATTTTAGCTGGATATACATTTTTTCTACTAAAGTTTACCTTGTACATATTCGGAAACATTTTGGGCAATGAATGACCGGTTTCAGTGTATGCGTTCCAAATGACATAACGCGCAGTAATATAATTGCTCAGCATGAAAGTTTTTTTTTTTTTATTAAGTCCAAAATTCAAGCAGTTCAAATTTGCGTGGGGAATTTTTACGGCTGGTTCAACTTTGGAAACCATCGAACCTGTAAAAGGAGGCAAACTTGGATAATAATTTTTTACTAAATAAAACAAGTAGAAAAGCGAACTTACGTTTTAACTTTGTGGCATAATATAGTTAGGGAAGGGACGCTTGCCTAGTTATGAGCTAGACGTTCCTTTTTGTTTTCTTTTTATTATCTTGTGTGTTTTCTTTTTAAATATATGTTTCTCTTACTGAACAGATGCCTGGCAAAACCGTATGACAAGTAGGCTGGCACCAGTTGGACTTCAAGAGACGCTAATATGTGCGATCGAAATCTGCCGTTTTTATGCGAACACAATAAATGTCCACAGGAGCGAAGCCGGCGTTGCCTGTAGCAGCGAAAAGGCACCTAAATTTCCATAGGCTGCAACAAACCGTCTTGGCCCAGCAGAAACGAAACGTAGTGCTCATGAGCTCGCCCACTAGCGTTCCCGGTGTAATCTACTATTCCCGCAAGTTTTCCGAGACCCGCTGACTAACTCGACCTGCAGTGTTCCGTGTCAACTTGTACTCCCGTAATTGTTTCGACACCTGCTGACCAACTCGTCCGGCAGCGTTCCCGGTATCAACTGCTATTCTCACAATTTTTTCGACATTCGCTGACAAGAACTCATCTGCACCCCGGGCTTCGACAAGCTCTTCCTTGCTCACTACTTCACCCAAGTCACGATTCCTAGACCCCTTGTGCAACGTCCTATATCTGCAACGCTTCCTGGCTGTTTCACCTCCTTCCAGCCGTTGTCCTGCTTTGCAGCAAACATGCGGTCATCTCCTCTGCCTCCGAGGACGACTTTCTACCATCTTAAGGGGTATGCAAACTGGCGCCGTGGTCTTTGAACGTTTTACCGCTCCGCCAAAAAAGCCGGGAAAACTTCACTCCTCGCCACGACACATCATGGCAAGCCACGGCACCCCGCCTCCTGACGTGTTTTATGACAAAAACACTAGATGCTACCAACCGTAGTAACGATGGTGACTGGCTGGGTGGAGAGGAGATCAAAGTTTTGTTTGGCAAGGCTTGCGTGGAGAACGGCATCGCGGCGGCGCGACTGGCTCGACACCCGGATGCAGAGAATGGCACCGATCACGTGGATAAACGCTGGGCCAGTCACATCGCTTCCTCCTCTCCGACTGAACACGGCTTGCCTCAGCTCGCTGTCGTGTTCAAACTGAACAACGGAGAGGGAGTCCAGCTTTTTTGGCGAAGCGGTGGAACGTTCACGGACCACGCATTTTCTGCGCGCATATATGTTTTTGTGTCGTTTTGGTATCTTTGTGGTCTCTTCCCGTAAATATGAGGTCTGTGGTTTACAAATAAAATAAACACTCAATTAAATAAATTTATAGCGTCAATGTTCTCTTAAATTAACGTTTATACATGTATATCGTTATTCCTAAGAAATGCGTTGCCTTGACGGCCGTACGTTTTCGGCACTCCACTACAAATTTCGCATTGATAAACATACCATGTTGTTGAAACTTTGGTCATTTGATGATGTTTAGCAAAAGTATTTGGGAGAAGTACATTAATCAATAGCTAGTATGCACAGAATGTTCTAGTTAACGTGCGTCATGCTTTGCCAAAAAACAAAACAAAAACAAAGCACTCTACAAAATTGCAGTATTTTATAACCTAATTGATTAATTAGTTGGAACTACTTAGATACGTTTCCTGAATTTTAATTTAATGACCGACGTTTGAAATAGAAAGTCTACACGTTGCCTCTGCGAAGGCGTCGGAAGTGTAGGGTAGGAGATGCTGCCAGCCACGACACATTTTTCTAGAAGCTATATTTTCAGAACTAGTGCAGACAAGTATACACGATATTAACGAGATTGTAATGGAATGTTCAAAAAGTTCAACTAAAGAAGGAATGGAAATTAACCTTACCGTGGAGAAAACCACGTGCCTCCGTGTGACCGCCGCGTTTCCTACCAACGTGGACGCGCACGCTTCATAACCTCTCTCAGAAAGAGCGCACCGCTGCTTCACGAAGAGGTTACATAGAAAACGTTAGTGACACCAACATATAAAAAAGTAAATATCTCCACCACCGGACTATTTGTCTGCTACGGTTCCTCCCAGTACGTCGAGCCCACTTATAACGGCCCCACTTAAAACGAACGTTCGGTTAATACGGACAATTTCTCATCCCTTAACATATTTCGCAAGAATCCTGCACAAAACGGCCCACTTTTAACGGCCCTTTCTGAGCGCGATTCTCGGATAGAACGAACGAAACGGCGCCGCGACCTTAGCTGCCGGCGGAGATAAGGCAGAGGAGAGGAGGCGCAAAACACGGAAGGACAACCGGCAGCGCAAAACCCCGACAGCGTCGGGTTCTTGGGGAGGGGGATGGGAGGGAAGAAAAACGAAAGGGGAAAGCAAGACAATGGATGGATGGATGGATGGTAATGGCTATACCCTTTGCAACGGGCGGCAGCTTGCGCCATCTAGCCTAACATTTCATCATCCCTTTTTTTCCTTCTTTTTAATTTGTATGAATTTTGTTATAACAGACCCGTCCCCCTCTCTCTCTTTTCCAGTGAATTTATTGCTTATTTTTATCTGTATTTTTTTATCTTTATCCTTCCCTAGATCTCTTCCACCAATCTTCCAACCTCATCTTAGTTACCGCAATTCTTTCCCTATCCATTCGTCCATCCATGTCCTGAAATCCCAGTGCCCCCTCCAAATCCGTAGTCATCCCCGCCAAGAGGGTGGGACGAAGCCCCGTGTACC
Source organism: Ixodes persulcatus (assembly GCA_013358835.2). NCBI lineage: Eukaryota > Metazoa > Arthropoda > Arachnida > Ixodida > Ixodidae > Ixodes > Ixodes persulcatus. The sequence continues at coordinate 215,773 of JABSTQ010009984.1, forward strand.
TTAAAATTACATGTTCTATAGTTTCCGTTTCGCGGTTGCATACGTCGCACAGAGTGTCTACTTCCTGGAATTTAGCCCTGTTCGTTTTCGTTCTTAGCACCCCCGTTCTAGCTTCAAACAGCAAAGAGCTCCCCACTGAATTATCATACAGCTGTTCCTTCTTTATTTCTTGTTTTTGCGCCCTTTATATTGTTAAAGCTGATTTCCCCTGCATTCTTTCTTCCCACAATTTCCTCTCTGTTTCCTTTACTCCCTTTTCTACTGATATGCTCTGATCGGCTCCATCTCGTTGAATGTATTTAAATCTCAGCTTGCGGGTTCGGATTGTCCACTTAGTGTTTAGACTTTTCATATATAGATACTTGTACACTTTCGCTTCCCACCATGTATCCTCAATTTCAGCTAGTCTTTGTTCACATTTTACTTTACTGACCGCTTCTCTACTCTCGAAAGATGCCCAACCCATATCCCCCTGTACTCCCTCATTTGGTATATTTCCATGGGCCCCCAATGTCAACCTACCCACACTCCTTTGCTGTATCTCCAAATCTGCCTGGATTTCCGACCTCATACACAATACCGCATTCCCAAATGACAGCCCTGGCACCATGACTCCCTTCCATACACCCCTAACGACTTCATATCTATTATAGTTCCATAGTGCCCTGTGCTTCATGATAGCCGAATCTCGTTTCCCCTTCTTTATTACAATATCTTCATGGTCTTTTAAATACCGTCTTCCTTCACTTAACCATACTCCAAGATATTTGTACTTTTCCTCGTGTTCTATCAATGTGTCATCTATATCCAGGGGTTCCCCCTTCTCGTCGTTGAAACCTATTATACTAGACTTGTCCCTACTAAATTTTAGTCCCAAATTGTCCCCTTCCCTGCTGCAAATCCTAATCAGTTCCCGAATTGTCTCACGACTTTCTGACACGAGTACAATGTCGTCTGCATACATTAACCCTGGCAATACTTGATTTACTTTATGTCCTTCCTCTATGTAAGTCAGGTCAAAACCTAGGTTGCACTGTTCTAACCTTTTTTCCATCTCACTGAGGTATATCATAAAGAGCAGGGGAGACAATGGACAACCCTGTCTAAGACCTCTTTTTATTGCTGCTGGTCTTGTAGTTTCGGCTTCAGGCAATCAGGCCTCCCAGCCCAACGTTTTGCACGTGTTCTGCTCGAAGCGTTGGGGCCGTGTGCAAAGCCTTTTTTTGCGCTTTCTTTATTTGGGGTGCTGTGGTTTCGCGGTATTTTGTGTTAAGTTCCGTCTGTAGCGTGTTGCCTCTTGTCGTTTGGGTTTCGGCTCGACCTCCGTGCAATCGTTCAGTCTTCGGTCACTCGCCGAGTCATCGATCCTTATGTCGGACATTCCTTCAACTGTGAACAAACGCAAGGCGATCGACATGGGTGCGAAATCTGCAATCCTTAAGGAGCTGAGCGCCGGGGCGAAAAACGGCGACCTGTGCAAGAAATATGGCTTATCGAAGTGCAACATTTCGACGATCGCCAAGGACAAGGAGACGATCATGGCAGCAATGAGCATGAATGGTGACTGCAGTGCTCGGAAACGGCTGCGGCACGCCCCGTACAAAGACGTCGAAGACGCTCTCTTCAAGTGGTTTCTCGACGCAAGAACTATGAACGTCCCCATCAGCGTATCCCTGCTGCTGGGGAACGCCAGGGACTTCGCGTTTCTCCTGAATTTCGCAGAGTTCAGCCCTGGAAACGGATGGCTCTATCGTTTCAAGGAGCGCCACGGGATTGTTTACAAGTCCATCGTCGGGGAAGTGGCATCCGTGGACATAGAGAGAGCGGAGCAGTGGCTTGCTGACAACCTCGACGAGATCTACAGCAACAGTGGGCGAGATGTCTACAACGCGGACGAGACCGCGTTGTTTTAGCAGATCAGGCCTGTGCGTATTCACGCGTTAAAGGGCGACAAATGCGTCGGTGAGAAGCAGAGCAAGGTGCGGATAACTGTGCTCCTGTGCTGTAATGTAGACGGCAGCGACAGGCGCTTGCCGTTTGTGATTAGAACGGCGAATAAACCGCGCTGTTTCACCAACCCCCTGGCCGTACGGTACCGAGACAGTTTCAAGGCTTGGATGACTCGGGAAGTCTTTGCCGAATGGCTCACGGAGCTTGACAATGCCATGGCCAAGCAAAAACGGAAAATCCTGTTTATCATGGATAATTGCTCAGCTCATCACGTAAACCCGCAGCTGAATGCTGTGACTTTGATGTTCCTCCCTCCAAACGCCACTGCCAAGCTCCAACCCCTCGAGATGGGGATCATCAGAAATTTCAAAGAGCGCTACCACCGCCGCGTCATCGAAAGACTGCTCATCGCAATCGGCCGACCAAGTGCGCAAGGGCCTCAGCTGACAATTTCTCTCATGAACGCGGTGGAAATGCAGAAGGCCTCCTGGATGGAGGTCAGGTCTGGCAGCATCAAGAACTGCTTTCGAAAAACTGGGATTTCGCTTTCTTCTACGGGAGCAAGCCAAGACGATGCGCAAAGCATCGACTCGATCCGGTGGACCCAAGTCGTTGCTGCTAGTCTGACAGAGGAAGGGCAGACGTGGGACGACTTCGTCCACGCCGACGAAGATGTCATCGTCTCGGAGAGCGCCTCCGACGAAGCTATCATGCGAGAGGTGCGGCCCACCTTCCAGGACATCGCGGCATCCGACGACGAAGACGACGTCGGCGATTGGGTTGCTCCCTCACGTTCGGTTTCGACAATGACGGCTTTGGGGCACATAGCTTCGTTGAAGCAGCTGGTCTACGCACGGGGACTGAGCGATGTTCACATCGATCAGCTGAGCAACCTGGAGAGCGCTATGATTGGATCTGCACTGCGGAAGCAAACAACGATTACGGACTTCCTTCAATAAACGCCATGCGCATCGATCGCAGGTGTTGCGCTTTCAATCCGTGCCGTGCTTACTTATTTATCTAGAATTTTAAGGGTAAGTCCATTTATAACGAACTTATCTTTTAGCGAACGCGTTTCGTGTCATAGAAGGGTTCGTTGTAAGCGGGCTCGACGTATATGGTCGTGGTCGCCATTTTGCTAAAATTTTTGCGCTCAACGTTGTTCGTTGTTAGGGCTGTTCTTCGCCAAGATTTTCTAGCTAGTCGGATTTGTCATCGTCGTTGTCCGTCGTCTTGGTTCCCTGTCATATCATTGTCGTTGCCCGACATCGTTTGTCGTTCAACGTCGCGCCTTATTCTTTGCCGTTGTTCGCTGTCGTCCTTAGTTGTCGTCGTTCGTTTAGTTGGTAGCCTTCGTCGTTAGTTAATATCCTTGTCGCGGTGACTTGTTCGACAATGTCTTTCGTCTTTGGCGTTGTCGGCTTTTGTGTTTTTTCGTCGTTGTTGCTTGTCGTGGTCCGTTGGCGTTCGTAGTCCTCGTCGTTGCCATAAGTCGTGGTTCGCACTGCGCCTTGAAAGTGGATGATCCATACGACCGACCTCCACCAACAATGTGATGATTAAAGGATATGGACAGATAAAAACCGAAAATGGTAATACATTCAAGTGACGGAAGCTGCGACTGACGGGACGCTGCCATCCATGAAGATGTTTTTTATTGTTTTTTTTTAAGTTACATTGTTGAGAACAATCCATAAAAGAATGTGGAATCCAGTCCGAGATTCTACTAAAACGCTCCAGAAAAAAAAAAAAAAAACTAACCTCGTGTGGTGTGAGAACCGTGCCTCCGTGCGCCAACAGAGTACACTGCGAACATAAATGTGCGTGTTTTTTTAAGGTGATAGTATTTTTCTTCGAAGCTTCCTGGGAAAGTTCTCCTCCATGAAACGAAACGAGTGCGCATGCGGTGGAAAATGATGAGTGGATGAATTGACGACAACAGAACAAAACTATGAAGGTCAGCGAAGTGGTATCGAACCCAGGGCCCTAAGATTATTGGCATGACGCTGAACTACTACGCCGATAGGCAAAAATGTAACAGGCATTTTTGTAAAATGTGATACGATCTTGCTTGCAATTTGACACCGCGGAACATGCATGTGGTGCAAGCAAGGTGCCAGCCGGTAGCTCCGACTTTTGCTCCCGCCGCACGAGGGCTCGTGCAGCCGAGGCGCTATCGAGCGCAATGAGCTAGCGTTTGTGTCAGCAATAGACCCTTTCCGAAATTCAATCTGGCCACCTTGATGACTATCATCATCTGTGGAACGGCATCTGTGCCATACCAATGGCGGCCTTCTAGCGACTGATAAAGGAAGACGTTGAAGATGCTCCTAAGTGGATGATGCGAGGCCTGTACGCCTGTACATTCGGGGGGTCCGTACGACGCGACGTAGGAATGAAACACAAGAGCTACGTAAGCGTTTATTTCTAATAACTCAGATTCAGCCAATCTGCGGGCGGCACACTATCGGCTTTAAAGCACTTTGGTGTATAGAATTTTCTCGGGGCATCTGAGTGGGTTGGTGCTTTGTTCTGAATGCAGGTTCTTGGTTACGATCGAACTGAAAGTGATCGGGAAAGAACTCACACTGAACAATTCCTCGCGTGCCGTTGACTTGAAAAAGTGACGGTGCCGATACAAGTTTATTTTCGCCATTGATATGGCAAAACCTAAACAGCTCTACGAACAAACAGATGGCACTGAATTTCGGAAAGGGTCTATTGTGCATGGATTACACAGCTTAATAGGCCCTCTTTCTCAAAAGGCTATTACTTTTAGTATTCACTGACGGCCAAAGACGTGTGCACAACTTTTGAGCGCGTGCTGAGGGCGAGCTTCTAGAGTTCTCCACACCATCAAGATAGCCGGATTTATCAGCCTAACAATGTGAGCTCGTTCAGCGCATGCACTCGATACAGCACGCTCAAATACTCCGTCCACTGTAGACCCCCTGTACATAGTACTTATGGCAATGATCCGAAATACACTGCGGGGATCAACAAATATATGTGAAGTGGAAAGGGTCATTTGGGCTTTAACTTTAGAAGTGACACATCCCCAGTGCTGGCGTTTAACGACGAAAAGAGTGAACCGCTGATATTAGAAAATTTTGTAAGAGATAATGCGAAAACTTTAAATATCTAGAGGTATGGGTCCATCAGTGAAGTAAACATCCGGAGGAACAAGAAGTAATTAAAATTAGAAAAGAGGAAAATAATTTCAGTTATTATTAAACTCCTGGATATTGAGTATAAAAATGAAAACCTCAAGTGGTCAGAGAGTTATAAAAATGATGATTGTGCCTCAAATATATTTTGTCAATGGGGTACCGAGCATGCAATTGGATGTTTGATCAAAATTTAAAATTAGACAAGGGATCGTAGGCAGACTACACTGGGAGCGCATGGGAACGCACAAAATGAGGAGGTACAGGAGGACACGAACTGGTCGTCCTTTCAAAACCACACGGGCAATGACTAAACTGATATTCGAACAAAGGGGGTACCCAGTAGGTAGGTAAAGTGTGCAAAGCATTTTTACAATAAAAAAAGTATTATTAAATTAGCTAAACACACTCGAAAACTAAAATGTAAATACATACGCACTAGTGATAGTGCTGAGCAGAGTAGTTCAGTGGAAAGGAAAGTAAAAGTAGCAGAAAGAAAACCGCGGGAGGTTAGGGTACGAGAGAAATCATGTTAAGCAATGTACAGGTCATAGAAACAGGACATAAGGAAGGGTCTTTAGATTATTCAAAGAGAAGATCATTAGTGTTTGGGGTGAGAACAGGTTTCGTAAATACAAATACATGGAGGGCTAAATTTAAGATATAAACACACGTGTGTTGTGGGCCGTGGTGATCTCGAAATTTTATATCATGTGGTTTTGAAGTACACGGGGATTCGTCCCGCCCTCCAAAAAGGAATAACGGATTGTGCGGGAGGGCTGGATGTTGCTGGAGAGGATGAAAAAAGGGAGGAAAATATTATCATATTTACCAAGTGTAAGTAACATGATAGGTGGAAAAAGTTAGAAAGTCGAGATGATAGTCAAAATATAGACTAGAGTAGAATATCTACCGAGAGACTTAATTTACACCAATATGTAAAAATACGGTATGTCCCTACTGAAAAAATGATGTTGGTTGGGGCGAAGCTCTGGTGGTGCTTGTCTGCGTAGACGCTGAGCCGCAGCATGCTGAGCCTTTCGTTCGTTTTCATCCATGTCAGAAAGAGAATGCGTGGTATGGAACGTGGTTATATACGCATTTGAGCATTTGACGGCAGCGCCCTCTAGTCTATAAACGTTGAGCCAATGCATGCAAAGTTTAACGCGATTATATACGCATTTGACCGCAGCGTCCTCTCCTGTATAGACGTTGAGCGGCTACATGCAACGTTTCATCCATGACAGAAACCCCAGGTCTTGAGTTACTACCACATCTCAGAGCCCCCTACTCGTCCTGTCGCTGCGCAAACAGATTTCAACATTTTTTTCATCTTTGTTTCTTTTTTTTTTTTTGCCCTACACGAGAACGTGAGCTCACAAGCTCGTAATTTTTTTATCATTTTTTTTCTTTTTTTTTTGGGCCTACACGAGCACGTGAGCATGTGCTCACGTGCTCGTGAGCACGTGATCTCACGAGCAGAAGCACGAGCACCCGACGCCGGGCTACGGCGGACGGACATACGGACATGGCTAGCCCCTAAGGAGCTTCGCCCCTAAAACCATTTGGCGCCTATATGAAAGTAAACGGGTTCATACCGTTAACATTTTAGACATACCGGCCACCAGTTTGTCAAAGGGGTCCCCCGTATGAGCCATAACGGTCACCTATTTGGGCAAACAGGTCATTTCTTTGGCAAACGGGTCAGTTGTCTGGGCAAATGGGTCACTGGTTTGGGCAAAGTTGTCGCACGTTTGCTCAAACCGGTGACCATGTTGCACAGGCGGGTGACCGGTGGCCGGCAAGCTGCACCGGTTTAATCAAACGGCTCTCCGGAGCCCGTTCAATACTTAACGTACAGGTCGTGGGCATGGGCACGCCAGTTTCAGCAGTGGCAGCCCGTTTCGAGAAAGCCGGGGGCGCCGGTTCATCGATTTACAATCGTCCGCGTAATGCAAGTAATTATATTTATATTTTGATTCAGCTGATGTTCGCTTATACTGCAACAACAATAAACATTCTTTTACGTAAACATGCGACGTTGACGAGCCGATATTTTTGACATAATTTGAAAACTTTGGCTTTCTTTGTTGCCTCAGTTTAGTTATTCAGCTCGAATCTCTCTCGCAGAGGACGCGACCGCGTGAAAAAATATGCTTCTTGACTCCATTTCGCCTCAATTCAAGCCTCAGCGAAGGTAAGGCGCGAACACGTGTCTGTACGAACAGCGAGCATTGTGAGAGCAGGCCCGCTGCTGCAGCAGTAAAATTACGAGCTCGCGCTGGGTGCTTTTTTTTCGCTCGGGCGCAAGTCGAGCTTCAAGCCGGCGCGCGCCGTTTCCAGGTTTCGACCGTGCTGAAAAAATTCGCCTGCTTTCCGAGGCTGCAAACGCGGCATAGTCAACTTTCTGTGGCAAATCGAAGAGATGGGGAAAGCGCTTGTACAGCGGTACGGCTTTTGGTGCACCCTCTCCCCTAGCATTAAATGACAAAAAAAAAAAAAAACTAACCGCGAGATTCTCTTTGTTGTTTTTTTTATAGAAGGGTGGGGTGTACGCGTCCCGGTGTCCTGCAGCTTGACCTCGACCCCTTCCTCCTCTCTGGTCAGCTCTGTCTCGTGACCCGTTGCAGCACGCGAGCTACACGCTGATAAGCATCGAGATCCGGAAGGGCGAGCCCAGCAGCCGCTTTTTCCTTTGTCTGCTTGTTCTCAGTTGCAGTTTGAACTTCGCTCGTCCCACCTGCTTCGATCTGTCGTCTAACCCTGCGGTCTTATTAGGATGTCTCACGACAACGTATTTTATGTGCACCAAAGCTATCAGTGTTCGAAAAGACCTACGCGTATTTCGGCAAAGGGCATCTCTCCAAAGAAGTCAGGAATTCTTGCGGTTTGGTTGTGTTTCGCAAATGACAGCTTGTGCGCCGCATCGTGTTGAAACTTCAAGGAGCCTTCTTTCTCGTTTTTGTGTTTGTGTAGTTGTCCTGCTTTGACCGTGTCGACTTATATTTTGGATTACATCTTTCAAGTCAGCTATTATTATGGTAAGTGCACTGAAACCTACTTGTTGGCAACGATTGACCGTTCTTCTACGCGTACTCTTCCAGATTATCTATAGAATTATGCACCGTCTAATGTCGCGGCAGCCGGGAGAATAATTTCTCCCAACGTCTGAAATTACCTCGGCAGTATAAAAGCTTAGAGTGCCTCTTCACATTTCACAGAACGCTTGCACGTTTGTACTTGTCTACGGAATAAGTTGTAATAAACTTCTAGAAGAATTGAAAACGATCTTTTGTGACTGTTTTTCTGGCCATTTGCACGCACCTGCGCGAGCACGATTTTTTCCGAATGCCGGAGAAAAGCTCACCGCAAAACCGGCGGATGCGAAGAAAAGCTCACCGGCCATTGAGCATATGCGGAGAAAAGCTCACCGATATTTTTTCTTCTTTTTATATGGAGGCTGTTGGATCATGCGTAACGTATATCAATTTATTGTCATTAAAATTCGTCTGCTTTGTAAAAAGAGAATATGTCCTTTTTGTAATATTTGTTAAGCTTATTGGGTATATTGCTCCCAGATTGATAATTGAGGGCGAGTGTTTTTTGTGGCTTACTCTCTAGGCAACGAAAGCCTAACTAAAAACTTTACGGATTTGAAGAACAGGAAAAAGTTAAAAAACTTAATGATGTCTGCCTAAAACCTAAAAATCAAAGCTGTAAATGCCGAAAATCTAAAAGTGCATGCGCAACAACGCGGTGCCTGAAATTCTTTTTGAAGCTTTTGTTAACCTTTTGAAAACGGTATAAAACAGTCAATAGGGAGTATTCACTGGACGCCATATTTGTGGGTACTGTTTAGAGCGCATGCTCAGAACGAGCTCACATCAATAGGCTGCTAAGACCGGCACTCTTGATGGTGCGGAATGCATGCTGCAAAAGAACTGTGGAAGCTCGCCATCAGCACGCGCTCAGCATTCCCGCACACAGCTATGGCCGCCAGTGAATACTCCCTATAGGATATCGAGGCTTCTTTCTTCCACGGACATGCACGCTTTCTAGCCGTTCGTGCTGGTGTTTCCACACGTTCCCTTTGTGTGATAGTGCCCTTCTACGGTGAGCCACCCATGACCTTCGGAGCTGCACACTGGCACCGTTGTTACTCGTGACCTATAAAAGAAGTAGTCTTCTGTAAGAGAGCGAATAGGGCGAATTGGTGAACGTTATACATGATGGGCTGAAGACAACAAACACGACACGACGAAGCTGTTCTCGCAACTTAAGTTTTGTTAGTGAAATTAACAGAAAGAAAACAGCGTAGCCGACACTGATTACGTCAACAAACACCTACTTATCTATTAGGCACTACACAATATTTGGAGCTGAAACGGTTCACACACCGCTATTCGTATTAGCTCGCAAACAAACCTCTTTATCTGACAGTGCCAACGACGGTGCACTGTCAGCGCTCAATAAATTGTTGCCTTTTTAACCGGTGTACGATGTTCAGATTTTATACTTGCGGCTTCATTAATTTACAGAATGGGTGATTACTAATTTCTGAGGAATTAGTAAATAGGCCCAATGAACTTCAAGAATATTACAAAAAGGAGAACATATTTTTAATGATGGACGAATGCGAATTGTGTTAAATAGGTGACCGACGTTTGAGCCGGAGGTTTCCTCATCCGAAGCGAGGCACCACGTGACTTCACGCTTCCGGTTCGTCCGGTGCCGGTCGTGGTTCGTCCAGCTGCATCGAGAACCTTTCTAGGAGTGGTAACCGTGCTGTATTCGCGGTGAAAAGGGTTTACAGCTCCGCGGTACGTTGTTCTAACGCAAGGCATAGAGGGCATAAGATATGTTCCAGTTCCCGTGAAACAAAGCATGGAAGCAACGATGGGCTGTCGCTGTTAAGCGAGTGATGGAGCGAGGTGACCTGTGACAGACAAACGTCGGTGACCATTTATGCGCGGCCAATACAGGCCAGTACAACGTGTTCTCTCTTTCTTCAGGCAGGGGCCACGGGAAATAACGACCTCTAACAATCTTTTGGCACCTACCAATAAGGTCTCGATTAATCCGCGAAGGGGTGAGCACTGCTTGTCGTACAAGGCATCCACGAGAACGCGGGATCCGATCTCGCAAGCAATCAGTTCATGGCACGACGTTTCGTCGACATCTACAGTGCCATCGCCAGGCCGTTTAATCTTTACCTCGACAGCTCGGATTAACATTTTCTGTGATGAGCCGCCGCAGACCGTTCCCGCGAAGCGGCGTGAATGGGTGGCTTGCTATAATATAAATACACAAAAGGACAGGTCAGCTTGTTGTAATATAATGAAACAAAAGCAAATGGGCAGCACCTTCACATTGACTGATAATAAAGTGGTAGTACGACCCTGCGTAGCTCATATCAAAATCGGTGCTCGTTTATGCATGCTTTCTTACTCGACATCATTAAAAAAACGTGCGGGAAGGGGGGGGGGGGGCGGGGGGGAGGGTTATGGTAGTTCACTGGGGACAACTTAGTTGAAGTTCCGAAAACGCGTGAGTGTTAAAAAGCAAGGATTGTCACGTAGTCAGATGTCGTCGAAACTAACTTTTGTACGGAAGTGGCATTTCAATCGCGCGTTAGCTGAGTTGGAAACATGTTAGCTGAGTTGGAAACGCCGTCTGACCGACTTCTTTCCCTGTCTTCAACTTTTGGTTGCCTGAAGATTTTCTTACCCAGACTCAGGTGTTCTAACAAAATGAGAAAAGTACGCCAGTCCTCCGATAGGGCATTTCAGCTGAGCCGCGTCCCACGGCTTACATTCGCGCCTATTTCAGTCGGTGATGTGATCTAGCGTAACCATCAAAAATAAACAGAACCCAAATGAAAAACGCTGGCTCAAAAGGAAAACGAAACATCTAACCTGAGTTTTCATGCGAAGATCCGGAAAGCGTGGTGCGAGTGCAGCTTGCCGCCGGCCGCACTCGCTCGGCGCTTTCGTAGCCGTTCTCGAGGCTTCTGCGTACCGATTACTACTTAACATACCCGTAGAAGTAACTTGAGACGTTCAGAAGTGCGTAAGTCACCCAGCAGCAGAGGAACGTGGCCCGGATTGATCGGGTTTCAACACCCACACAGGCTTCCATAGCCGTCATAAGGCTGCGTCGGCTGCTATAGCTACGAACCGGAAGTGAATAATACCCAAAGTGCTTTGAGGCTGCTGCCAAACGCCGGTTACCTATTGCCAAGTTTGACGAAAAATCAAGCTAACCTAAAAAAATATCGGTGAGCCTTCCTCCGCATCCGCTCAAGGGCCGGTGAGCTTTTCTCTGCATCTGCCGGTTTTACGGTGAGCTTTTCTCCGGTGAGCTTATCTCCGGTGAGCTTTTCTCCGGTGAGCTTTTCTCCGCCGCCCATTTTTTCCACGTTTTTCCTCCATGTTAGAAATAGGTTTATGAGTTTCGGGACGTCTTAAATAAGTTTAAGATAACCAACCTTCCAGACGATACCCATTTAGGGCTAGCGAATAAATTGCCTATCCGAATGGCGCGTTCAAATGTGTGGTCACGTGCCTGGTCGAACGGGCACCCGTATCAAACAGGTACCCGTATCCCATAATCACGTTAGATCCAAACGGATCGATAGGTTTCCCGCCCATTTGATTCAAACAGGTCGACCAGTTTCCCACCCGTATGAATTTCAAATGTTTTTTTTTTTTTTTTCAGTAGGGGTGGCACAAGACGCCGCCCTATGGCGGCAGCTTGTGCCACCCCATTCATTCATTGTGCCATTCATCCACCCAAACTATAATCGAAGAAATATGCTTCCTGAAAGTGTTCTGATCGTCGTGACAATGGTCGTAATAAAAATGTCGTATTCAAAACGCCTTTCAAGAGAATAGCGTTCAGCTACATCCAGAAAAGTAAAACAAAAAGCTTTGTTCAGCTACTACCCAGGGCTAAGTATGTAATTGAGTTTTGTTTAATTTAAATCAACGAATTATGGCCTTAAATTGAAAACAAAAACATTAAATACTCTCATATTTCAATGTAGTCAACTGCAAAGTAACCGAGAAACAACCCCGTTTTAAAAAATTAACTCCTTTTTTTATCACTCTACTCTGGGACGCGGAAGTTGTCGGCTGCGTTCTTTACATATTTCGGTTCGACGCTATTTATGCGACCTGGTCACACCGGGACCTCTATGGGTCAAAGCGTTGAAGCCCATCTGACTAGTGACACTCGATCAACATGGGTCGTTATTGGAAAGAACTCTCGGACTCAAATTATTCGTTGAGCCCCTGCCTTTAGGCGGCTGGATTTCAGGGACATGCTTGAACTAGCAGCCAACAGGAGCGTGCACGCAGAGATGTTCTAGTTGCCGCAGCTTCTACAATTAGAAAGAAAAGAACAATATTCACATATGCTTTGGAAATTTGATATATCCCGTTCCTTCCCAAATATTATTTCTAGAAACTGGATTCGTAAATGACTGGATTGCAAATGTTGTCGAACACAAACTCATCAGAGAATATTTAGGGTCAATCATCCACCGTCTTTTATGGTGTAAAAGTGGCGAGGAAATTAGTGATTATGAGAAGCTTTCGAGCTACAAGATTGTTTTCTATCACCGGAGACAGCGTGCTACTAAGCTCTTTTTTTTCTCCACTTCAAACTGTACTTCATGCCAATTTATTAAAACTTATCCGCATTGACATCGGCTATAAGCTATATTAAGAGTTCAATGTAGCGAAGTATAAAGCAAGGGTTGTTGTTTGCCGAGATTTCAGTTTGTGTCGAATTATTATTTTCTAAAAATAAATATAACCCATGTTCCCCTAGCTTGCGTCCACAGCACTACGTTATACGTGGTAAGTAGCAATTCCTAGTCTGAAAATTGTTCAGCACAAAACAGATACATAGCGGGTGAAGGGTATATATATATATATTATGGTAATTAAATCAGATAATGCTCCCATTAAGGAGCAAAAATTAATTACAACATTCTTCATCAAGTAGACGGCGTGACGAATCATAGGAATATAAAATGTAGAAAGATATTTTTTTTCCGTGGTCAAAACAATTAGATAATTTCAGAAACCACGTCGTCATTGTACGCTATCGACAGGTCACCCGAGCCGGTCACTTCAAACTTATTACTAATTTCATTCACTACGACCAAGCAACAATAAAGACAGTGAAAAGAACACCGAACCAACGAGGACACGTGGAGCTAAGAGATGCAGAATGAAAAAAGCTGAATAAACGTTAGGGCAACCGAATGCACCCAGCAAAAAAAAAAAAGTTGTAGGTGTACTCAGGTAGAGGAGTAGCGCGGTTTTAGTGCGGCTTAAATTCATCAAACAGAAATTGCTTGTCGCTGTTTCCCTAAACAAACGGCCACCCAGCGAAACAGTGATCGCCCGATGCTCTGAGGAGACGAAACAAAAAAACTATCCAATTTAAAAAAAAGGCGGCAATATTTTTGCTTTTTAGGTCGAAATCCTCTTCCTGGGTTCTGCTGCGTGGCTTTGTTCCGATCACAGTAAAAATTTCTGAAAAACGCCAGTATCTATCTCACGGTGTCACTTCCTATTATGTTACTTGTCCTGCTGGAGTTTTCGCACTTGCCGCGGTTGAGCTATACCTGGACTACATACGATAGGCTCTAAGATTCACTATGGCCGTCTCTAAGTTCTTGAGATAGCACTTTTTGTTTTTCACGTTTTTCTAGCCTCCTGCTCTGCTTCTCATAGTCGAATTGAGTCGTACTCTCATCAAAGGCTCAGAAAAAAAATATTATCGCCTTGTTTGGGGTGCAATAATTCACAAGGAGAGTCGCAGGAGGGTGTGCTTCTTCCTTACGAAAATAACATAGATAATATTGTATTTTTATTTGTTTTAAAGGGACCTTACAGCCGGATGAACTCATGGTGTCTTTGAAGGACTTAGAGGATGTTTCACATAGTAATAGGCGCCAATTGTCGAATAGTGGGGTTTAGCGAACTTGCATTGTAGTTCGTGTTTGTATGCGTGCTTGCCTGTGTATGTATGTGCGTGTGTGTCCGTTTTGTGTGTGAGTGCGCGTGTGTGAGTCTGTATGTGTATGTGTGCTTGCCTGCGTGTTTGTGTGTTCGCGTGTATACGTGCTTGTGCCTCTCTACTCTTGTTTGCGTGAGTGTGTGTCCGTACGTGTGAGTAAGTGTATGTATGTGTGTGTGTGTGTGTGTGTGCTTGCGTGTCTGTGTGTGTATGTGGGGGGGGGGGGGATTCGAGCATGCTTGCAGCCGACGCGCCCTTAAGGGAGCATCTCAGGCGATGCCTTATTCCGGGGCCTCCTTATATGCGTTCAAAGGTGCGCCGTGATGTCTACGTGTGCGAGGATAGAGAGATTACAGGGGTCTTCCCTTGTTGCCGACGCAGTCTTAATTAACGACGCACCTTCAACATGTTCTCGAGCCTTCTTTTTACATATTTATCGCAGGTGCTTTTATGGGCTCTCCGCTTCTGTGTCTCTGTGCATCTCCTTTCTAACGATGTCAGCTCCAAATTAATTTTCGCGCCAGTGCTCCCGGGTCTGATAATCTCTTCGGAAGAGGTTGGCTCGGCACTATGTACTTGGGGTTGTTTTCCTTATATATAAACCCTGTTCATATATGAGGAGCTTAACGTTTTATTACAGTCAAGGTGAAAGATATAACAAAACAAAAGAATCATTGTATGGGGGTATACTTCGTTTACGCTTAAGTCCAGACGCAGCCGATGTTACAACACCGAGTTCTCGGCTTGCAGCGTCCGTCCTGCCAAGCACGCGCGCTCGTACAGTGCAAGCACTGTTCAGGGCCGCGCTCTCGCGCTTGTAGCATCGGCTGCGTTAGGACTTAAATTGAAACGAAATATAGTATCTTTTTTTTGTCGTTATATGTTGCAGCCGTTGCGGTTATCTCTAGGATTACGGAGAGAAGCAGTTGAAAATAAATAGTAAGACAGGCAAGGAAACTGAGAGAAATGGGCGAATTGTGCAATAATTTTTGAATTATTATTAAAATATTTAGGGTATAATAAGCTATGTTTGAAGGTTTTTAATTATATTGCCATTGTTTATAGAGCGTTCGCCCATATTTTGTTTTACTCGCCTTTCTCTTTTAAATATTCAGCGAGTTAAATTCAAAAGCATATCCCAGCTAGCTGAGCTCGAACCTGCCATTATTTATAAGATAAAAGCTGCATAAAACATAAACAAACAAAATCAAAGGTGTGCAAAACCAGATCCGCATAACTTCAAACTGTAAAAATATGTATCGTCATCTTAATTTTGGGCAAAAGCTTGACATTTTTCCGTATTTAGGAGTTATATTACAAGTTTTAATAGTTTCACATTTGACCCCTCCTTAGCATACTCGGCGCTCATATTGGTTGTCCAACAAATAAAAAAATACAATAATAGACCATTTTTAATTTTTGAAGGGAATACTTTTGTACGTGGAAGAAAGGGGGACAACACCGATGCTTGGTGTTCAACCTTCTCTTATGGACGATAATTTTTGTATTAATCTTGCCATGGATCAGTCAGGTAAAAAAGGTAAAAAGTATGCATATTTTTTACCTTCCAATACAGCAGTTTCAGTAGCTATTGTACATAATACTTTGTTGCGTTTCTCTTGCCGATTATTATTTGAAAATTTCGCTCTTGCATTTTTTTTTCTATATTAGTTTTGTTTTCGAAGTTGTTTTGTTGCTGTGATTCGCTGAGCGATGTCAACTGGTCACAGGGCAGGCAGAGGAAATCTGCCTTTTCGTCTTGCTCCCCTAGACCTTATGCCTGAAGAAACAAACAAAAAAAATATTTTTTCCTCATTTGAAGTGTTTTTTTATAGATATGTTAATTTTATATAAAACGAACAAGAGTATTTTTTTTTATTTTAAGCGCATTGAAAGAAAGCTATCTTACCTCTTCGTGGGCACACGCATGAGCTCATAATTGGATCAAAGGCTCTGCCATTTCAACGTTCCCGCAGTAGGAGCACATGTTCACTTTCCTGATCGAAATAACTTAATCTTTGTTTTTCTCTTACAAAAACGGTGACACTGAAGAGAAAGAGATGGTGTCCTTAACTTGCATGATCTGCGCCGAGAGAATATTGAAACATTGAATCTCGCTTTCACTCCCTTTTCAATGTCACCTATGGATGAGTAGGACAAAAAACAGAAAAATAATTCTTAGCATGTAAACAAAGGTGTTGCAACTCGCATGACCCGGTGTAAACATCAAGATCAAGGAGCGATTCAGAAAGTAGTCTTAACAATTTAAAACAAAAAGAAGGCAAAAGTAAAATGTACCAGAAAAAGAAACCATTTTTTCAGGAGCGGCTGTGTGTTTGGCAGAACCATCAAGTTGTCATTTGAGAGCAGACTTTGAGCGCGGTTGGCTAGCATATCCAATGCCTGCGCCTGTATACGCGTACTGGCCATCAAATACAAATTACACCGATGGTGCATCGACTATAAATCAAGCGACGTTCGTGGCACGGGCCCGGGCTCGACGCTACTTCTTGATCGTCAATTCCTGCACGGCTTCTACGCTGGGGCACGGTGGCTGAAGTCCCTTTTATTGTTTTTATGTTTGTTAACTTTAAGATTAATTTCATAATTTCGATCTTTCATCATACGGTACATATTATTTACCGTATGTACGGTACATATTATTTACCTTTTTACTCCAGGCCATATAGCTTAGGTAAATAGAAACCGGATGTTTTTTTTGCGTGTCGTTTGCCTTATCCAAATACGCTTGTCACAGAAGAACGTATATGTGGCAACATTACGCGAGGGAAAAATGAATCCACGAAAATAACTAATTTATATACACGGGTGCAGTTGAGCCTGGTTTCTTTTGACTTGTGCTGCAGTGCAATGGGATCTTAATTCACACGCTTCTGCTGATGTAACTATTTCTGGGCAATCGAGGTATGGTTCGCCCCAGTGGCTTTGAAAGATCGTGAAGATTGTCGTCGTCACTAGGAAAAGGATCAATGTGAGAAGGGACTCAGACGGACCACTTTCTTCTCCAATACAGGCATTCAACGTGCATTCACTTAAGAACAGACCGTTTTCTTTTTAAGGCGAAAGCCTTATATGTCCCACTACGCGAATAGCCGTCGGCCATGTGCCCGAAAGATGGCCTTAAAAATACGTCATCATGGATGCGTTGTTCAAGGCCAAAGCGGGCGCGGCTAAGAAATAAAACACAAAGAAAAGCACAGCAAGACAGATGCTTCGTCACGAAAGACGTGAAGCCGGTGGGAAAGAAAAGCACGGGCCGCCAAATTCAAAGCCGATGCGCCTCAGAAATAAAACACAAAGAAAAGCACAGCAACGCAGATGCTTGGGAAAGAAAAAGCACGGGCCGCCAAATTCAAAGCCGATGCGCCTCAGAAATAAAACACAAAAAAGCACAGCAACGCAGATGCTTTGTCACGGAAGCTGTGAAGCCGGCGGGGGCGCCGCGCCTGCGCAGTGGGGGAGCGTGACGTCACCGCCGGACCCGCGTGACCTCTAGCGTTCTTACACGTAAACAGTCTTAAGTGTCTTCGCCGTGTCTTTTGAGTAGTCTGTATTGCAGTAGAAACTCTTTTTTTGGTGTGAGTTTGTTTCACTACCCTGACAAAAGTGCAACAACCGAAAGCCACCAAAGTCAAGAAGCGGCAAACTACACTGAAACATGGCTTTTCTGTCGGCGTTCACAATGTCAACTGGTGGGCACGACGGCGGACGGGCAAACCTTTCCTAGTTGGATTGAAGCCGGCCACGAAACATTTCAAAATACACAAACAAACAAACATAGTTGTGTGACACGGCTTTCTTGTTTCGCTCTTGGGGCCAAATAAGCAGTGACAAACACCGTGAAAGCAGAGAAACCTGCTTTTTTTCATGCTTAACGCCAGTGTTGCGGAGTTGTCACTCCGGAATCGTAATGATTCCGCAATCATACCGCACTTCCGCGACCCCGTTATGGAATGGGAATGGAATGGCGGCAGCGCTGGGGGGAATAAAATGGGAATGGAATTAGACGCCTTTTGCCCGGAATGGAGTGGGAATGGAATTGGCTCGATTCTTATGCAAACTCGTTTGATTTTCATATACGCAACCTGCAATGCTGTTTGATATGGCGCTATGTACCGACTGAAGCAAGAAATATTGGGCATACCTGGGAGTGGCGGCTACATTGCTCAAATGTGAGCTATATTACTCAGGCGGCGCCGCATAGCCTAGTGCCTGAAACAGGAAATACGTGTAGATCAGGATGTCGTGCTCGCATTACATGCCAGTACGGTGGAAGCCACGGCCCTGGCGGACCAATCTAAATGTGACTACATATCACCGGAGGGCGCTTTTACTGCGAAGAAGTATCAAGCTTTTTGCTGCGTCAAGCTCCAATGCGTGTGCGTCGCGCTCGTATGCGTAGCGCACATCGAAGTTGCCGGCACGCAATGTGGGGCTTATCGTTCACCATTCGCCAATTTACACCCCGTATAACTGTGGTCTCTCACTCTGCTGACGCCGCCTGGCTGTGGCCGGCTGGCAATGGGGCCTACGGGCTATTGGCGTAATCCGTTAGGGCATGGTAAGTGGCCCTTGAAACAGCGTCATTGCACCGGAGGTGTCTGATGGCTTGAATATCTGACTGGTGTATGCTCCGTCGAGGATAAACATTGCTTGCACTTAGTGAAGCAACCGCAACTGAATAGTTGTAGACGAACAAGCTGTCTTTCCTGGCCCCGCGAGACGCGACAAAGCAGCTGTTGTATTATGTGCAATTAGCATTTAGCAGTTACCCAGGGTGTCGACCCGAACCGAAAACCGGAGCAAAGCTACTATTTTTAACTGAACCGGAACAAGACTGTAAACAAAATCAAAAATGTTATATTTACCCGAACTGGGACGAAACCCTAATCTTTTTACGTGGTGGTTACCGATTTATTGGAAACGGTTCGGAGTAATGAAATGTGAGCCGCGCCTTCTTGCGGGTGGCGGCGCGAAGTGAATTAAGTATTCGCAACGGTTGTGTCGGCGGCTCAGATTTGATTAAACAAACGGCAGCGACGACTTGGAAACAGCTCAATAATATTGCAACAAAGAAGTATATTTCACGTCTATGTACAGCATGAATTGGCGTCGGCAAGTCGGTGTGGAGGCGTACACTTGACTACTTTGTTTCACCTTACGATGAACAGCAATGGAGGCTACGAGCCGCAGGAACCAAGTCATTGCTCGAAGGACGTCACGTGTCTTTCCGGTTGAGGGGAGCGACACGGAGAGCTCAAAGTCAAGAGACCAGCTACGAATTACCGATTGGCTCGTGTAGCTCGTAGCATTTGTCCCGTTACATCATAAGGTGAGAAACGGAGTATATCTCTCTATGCCGAGAGCACGGTGGCCTAGACGCAAAAGCAGTATTCTTTGTGCGTGTATATTTTTTTCTTTATACTAAGCAATATTCCTGAAGGAAGGAAAGAAGCAAACATGAACCTGAACATAAAAATTAAAAGTCTACGGCTTTCGGAGCGTTTGTTCCCCGGTGGCGAAATCTGTAGCGCGAAAATGCGAAGACTTGGCGATTGCAACACTGCGGCGCCGGTTGCCTGGACGCCAGTCGCCCCGAGCCTTGGACGCTGCTTGAAATAATTTTTCTGTGTGTCTGTGTATGCCTTCTCTAGAAACAGCAAGTTGCGTGTTGTATTTTTTGTCTTCTTTTGTTTTAATTATCTTTCGATGGGCATTCGCTGTCTTTCTCCTCTTCAAGTCAGTTGTTCTACGGGTGTGCGGTGTGGGTTGTATGCCCTATCGATCTGAATGCGAATCGTACCGGCGCGCGGTCGTGCGTCAGTACTGCGTAATATCCGTTAAATGCACTGTGCGTCCGCTAGGAGCCTCTGCCGATCCCCCAGCGAACAGCGCCGCGCGCGGCCACTTTTGAGTCAGCATAAGGAGAGCGGAAGAGCTCCGCTGCAGCTCCCGCTGCTCCCGCGCTTCCGCTAATCTGGTTGCCCAAGCAGTAGTGATAGGCCGAACTTTGCCAAACCGAAACTTCGGTGGCGAATCTTAGGGTTCGGCAAAGCCAAAATTTTGCGAACTTTTTTAAAGATTCGGCAGAAATACATTGTCGCAAAACCTAAAAGTTGATACTTCGTTTTGCCGGGCAAAAAAAAAAAATAAATTTTATGTGCAAAGTGACACAGTTGTTAGTAAATAAGGTGATATTCTACAAGATAGATGTATCGGTGTCATTTATTTTTTTACTCGCAATTATATAGTGACATTTTTCCCTTAAGTGGTGTGACAACGAGGTTGGGTGGTAGCGGAATAGCGGAAGCAGTCACGACAGGCGAGTTTCGGTTTTGAGGCCTCATCAGCGCAAGCATGCAAGTGTGTACGTACATTATTTAAATAAAGTCGGTAACACGGTATTCTTACCTTCTCTGCGAGTCACCGCTTCCTGCCAATAATTAATGCAACGGCTGCTGAGCCTTCCCCAGAAGAGATAACAACGCTATAATAAATATGCATTTGTTTAAATTTGAGTCGTTTTATTTTTTGCTTGAATGTTTGTGTCTCATATTCGCAACGTCTTGTTTTAAACTTTTAAAATTTCGTTTTTTTTTATGTTAGAACACACGCGGATGTTTAGGAGTTAGGAATGTCGGATGTGCAACATCGAGCATGATAGATTTGTGTTTGTTTTATGCGGACATATGAAAACCGCGAAATAACGCAAGTTTAAAAGCAATCATATTTTTGTTTTTACACAAACGTATTTTGAATTTTAAATATTGGCTGAGTGTTTTAAAGTACTTGTCAGTCAATATTGCAAGAACCTTGTGCATGACTGTATATATCAAATTAAACTCACGTTATCCAGAATATACCGCATCATATGTCACATATGCAGTAGACTGCTCCAATTCCTGGTCGATATTCTGTTCTTGAGGCAGAACATATTGAAGAAAACCTCACTCACAATGGCTGACAAACACACAGTTACCACATACTCCTCACCTCGACGTAACCGCTGTTAGTACTCCACAGTAGGATGGTAAACGCACGACTGCAGGGCGTCCTTTTGCAATTTATGGTCCTGCGGCTCTGTCGCCTTTTCGCGCGAGCGCAGTCGTGTGCCGAATTTTCGCCGAGTCTGCCGAACTTTCCTTCAAACGTTCGAACTGAACCGAACTTTGCCATATCAGAAGTTCTGCGGATTCAATCCAGCACTACCAAGCAGGCATGCGACACCCAACGGTGTACCACGGCAGTCGAGCGGCGATTGCCGAGGTCGCTTCCCCATGAATACGCGCGACGCCGCCGCGAGAGGCGCGCGTCAAGGCACTGAGTTGTATCTGCAGCGTGGCTAAAGAGTCAACGCTAACAGTCGTACTGCACTTTATAAATTTCTTATCTACAGTGGGTAACAATATCACTATACTCTTGCAGACTCAAGTCCTGCTCTCTAAGAAGAGTGGTTGTTTGGGCGAGTTGGTTTGTCATCTTATACAATCTTGTGCGCAGCAAGGACGAGGACAAAAGGAGAGAACAGGACACAACAAGGCGCAACTTTCAACTAAATTTTATTGAAAAAAGTGTTCCGGTATTTATATTCTCAACCGTCGTCACAATGACAACACACAAACCGACAAAAGCAAAAGAAAAAACGGTAACCACAGAGCATAATTGAAAAATAACACTATCTTGTCCGGAGGAAAAACAATTCCTTTTCCGATAATGCAATGGACGGCATAGCAACACACGTGTCTCCCAAATAATCAATGTGCTCGGCTTCTACGATTTCGCGTGTTAACGCTGACTTGCATTTTCCAATTTTTACGCATCCGTCCAGCAGTGGGGTACAACCGCATGTCCTGCAATGCAAGTCAAGAAAGCCACCGTTCTTTTTTTGCACGTTGTTATTGTGCTCGCGGAGCCGATCATTTAGGCAGCGCCCCGTTTGCCCGACGTAGTGCTTGCCGCAGGACAACGGAATGCGATATACCACACCATCTGTGCAGTCGACAAATTTCGTTCTGTGTTTCTTTTCACATCCGTGTTTGGCACGCACGCCAGGCTTTGATAGTTTGCACAGGTCCATTAGCTTATTGGGCGCAGAAAATACTACCTTTACATTTGATCTCATTGCTACTTTCTTTAAATTGTGCGACACTCGGTGTATGTACGGTATTACAACAACTTTTCCTTTTTCTCTCGCCAGCTGACTCCCATCGTTTTCCACGAGACAGCGCTTCCTTAGAAGGCCCTCCGCGACCGCAACAAGAATGTGCTTAGGGTACCCAGCTGCGAGCAAGCGCAAAACTTGCTGATCGAAACCACTGGAGATCAAATGCACACAGGACTTTTTTAGTGCATTGGTGAAACACAGGGTAACAATACTTCTTTTGACTAGCTTGGAGTGAGCTGAATGAAACGGAAGTAACGGCTTATTCGCACGTGGCTCATAACACCAACAGATGTGGTCGTCGAGAAATACAAATCTGATGTCAAGGAAGCGAATAGTGTTGTCCACGGGTATCTCATGCGTGACCTCGAGTGTGCCAAAACATTCCTTAAACGCTGTCAGGGTTTCGACAGTCTCTGCTTCAAAAGCGTTTTTGTCACATGCGATGAAAATTAAAAAATCATCTACGTACCTAAAAACTTTTTTTACCTTCGATCCCTGAAGCCGGGCGTTAAGAGAACTATCAAGTTGAGCTAAATATAAATCGCTTAGAACTGGCGCAATACACGAGCCAAGCGAGTGTTGACATACCTGAAAGATAATTCTCTTTGCGTGTTACCTGCTGATAAGGAGGGAGGCTTTGCGGTTCTTTCACATGGGATGTACAATGAAAAAGCCCTGGAAGCTGTTGAGAAGGTGTTTAATTGTCATGGGAGTGTGTCGCTGCCAAAACTAAAGTCGGAAGCAAAAAACCTGTGCAAAGAACTTGAACTCAGTAGTGTTTTAAGGAGCATTGAAAAGAGCACGCGCGAGTCTTTAGATGTTTTCTTCAGTGCCAAAACCCACAAACTAGGAATGCCCTTACGCGTAATAATTTCCGAAAGAGGCACGTGGCAAAAATCAATCGCACTGTATCTTCAAGAGAAACTTAATATGCTACACATTGACGACCCTTTTCTCGTCAGATGCTCTGAAGAAGTTCTAGACTTCGTAAAAACTCAAAAAGGAAACGCTCTGAGGGCGTTTTCGGTCGATGTGAAAGACCTTTATTACTCCCTACCACATTCCAGCTTGCTTTCGTGTGTAGAGGAGTGCATCGACAAGTTTGGAACGGTCGCTTTTCAAAATGAGCTAGGGATGTCAAGCAGCGGTTTTTTAGAATTACTCAGTTTTTATCTTCGAACAACTTTTATTCAGTGGGGAGGCAAGCCTTACTTGCAGAAACAGGGCATATGCATCGGCTCGTGTATTGCGCCAGTTCTAAGCGATTTATATTTAGCTCAACTTGATAGTACTCTTAACGCCCGGCTTCAGGGATCGAAGGTAAAAAAAGTTTTTAGGTACGTAGATGATTTTTTAATTTTCATCGCAAGTGACAAAAACGCTTTTGAAGCAGAGACTGTCGAAACCCTGACAGCGTTTAAGGAATGTTTTGGCACACTCGAGGTCACGCATGAGATACCCGTGGACAACACTATTCGCTTCCTTGACATCAGATTTGTATTTCTCGACGACCACATCTGTTGGTGTTATGAGCCACGTGCGAATAAGCCGTTACTTCCGTTTCATTCAGCTCACTCCAAGCTAGTCAAAAGAAGTATTGTTACCCTGTGTTTCACCAATGCACTAAAAAAGTCCTGTGTGCATTTGATCTCCAGTGGTTTCGATCAGCAAGTTTTGCGCTTGCTCGCAGCTGGGTAAACTAACCACATTCTTCTTGCGGTCGCGGAGGGCCTTCTAAGGAAGCGCTGTCTCGTGGAAAACGATGGGAGTCAGCTGGCGAGAGAAAAAGGAAAAGTTGTTGTAATACCGTACATACACCGAGTGTCGCACAATTTAAAGAAAGTAGCAATGAGATCAAATGTAAAGGTAGTATTTTCTGCGCCCAATAAGCTAATGGACCTGTGCAAACTATCAAAGCCTGGCGTGCGTGCCAAACACGGATGTGAAAAGAAACACAGAACGAAATTTGTCGACTGCACAGATGGTGTGGTATATCGCATTCCGTTGTCCTGCGGCAAGCACTACGTCGGGCAGACGGGGCGCTGCCTAAATGATCGGCTCCGCGAGCACAATAACAACGTGCAAAAAAAGAACGGTGGCTTTCTTGACTTGCATTGCAGGACATGCGGTTGTACCCCACTGCTGGACGGATGCGTAAAAATTGGAAAATGCAAGTCAGCGTTAACACGCGAAATCGTAGAAGCCGAGCACATTGATTATTTGGGAGACACGTGTGTTGCTATGCCGTCCATTGCATTATCGGAAAAGGAATTGTTTTTCCTCCGGACAAGATAGTGTTATTTTTCAATTATGCTCTGTGGTTACCGTTTTTTCTTTTGCTTTTGTCGGTTTGTGTGTTGTCATTGTGACGACGGTTGAGAATATAAATACCGGAACACTTTTTTCAATAAAATTTAGTTGAAAGTTGCGCCTTGTTGTGTCCTGTTCTCTCCTTTTGTCCTCGTCCTTGCTGCGCACAAGATTGTATAAGCTGCTCTCTAAACAACGAAGGGCTAACTCATTTGTATGGGTAGTTTGCGAGTACGGTGCGTGCTACCGTCACGCTGTCACTGTGCGTGCTGGCTGATTGACTTCACATGTGAGTACTGTACTTTGTTACTGCGCCCAAGCACCTGGTTTAACCACGTAATTTTTATTGAACGGTGTTCACGAAAAAAAAATGTAAGATCGGAAAACGAAATTAAGCTTGTATTTGTTTTGCTGTCCTCGTTTTCGCAGCACGGCTCTGGATTTCCTAATTGTTTTAATGCAGATGACATTAGGACACCTTTTCCTCCTTTTAATGACTGGGAGTTTTGGGCTTTTTTTTAAAGCGATTTCAACTGGTTTGCGCTTGCTGGAACCAGTAACCGAACAGTCACTTTAAACAAATCAATGAACCAGAACCGAACCGGAACAAATTTCAATACTACTGAACCCGAACCGAGCCGGAATTATGACCAGTTCGACTTCCTGCTTTGAGCCCACGTCTACGTTTAGGTTCTAAGGCAGGTTTGTATAATATGCTGCTTTACCCCCTTCTGCTGGCGCCGTATACCGATTCAATTTCTCAGAGATTTTCTGTTCTTGCCGCAGTGCGTAGAAATTTGGGGCAGGTATAAAGGCGTCGCTACTTACAGAGCACTAGCAGTGCACTTGTGCAAGTATTCGAAGCAGAGAACAAGGTTGATTCTTTTTGCGCCACGCATGAACTAGACATTTCTAAGGTCTTATCAAATAAACAACACCTATGTATATGTTGCGGGTATACGATTCGTTTGAGAAAGAAAATGGGTAGTCGTTTTAGTTGATGGACACTGTTACGACGCGCTGCCTTTTACGCTTGATAGCGCGGTCAATGACTGCAGTGACACCAAGGGCCACGACGCGCTTTGAGCGACCACCCTTCGGCTCAGTGAAATGAATGATTTGAGAAAGCTTTTTCATACTTTTTCAGTCGTTTCCGTGCTTGATAACGTCAGCCGCTTTATGCTGCTTTTTTCCCTAAAACTGTGTGGCTGTCAATTTTCTTTGTTTTACGTTTAGGATTGAAGGGAATGGAATGGTGGAGTTCAGCCATTACAGGAGCGGGAATGGGCCCAATGATTTCAATTTGAGGAGTTGAAGGGAATCGAATTGTAGAAGCTCTAATTCCCCGGAATGAAACTGGAATGAAATGGGGGTCGATGTAATCGACGTTTTACATAGCCGGCAATGCCACTGACACCAAACTATTTCCAAACCGAATTCTGTAATCGTTGTCGTCGTTACTCTTCTAAAAAAAAGTCCCGCGGCACTCAAAAATATTCATAATTCTTTAGATAATAAATACTTAACATAAAAATAGTAAAACCGCACTACCGACCCTCAATATTTAAAAATTAAAGGGACTTTTTGAATCATTCCTTCGCTATTCGAGTGATTAGAACTTTTATTTGAATGCCAACTTATATTTTTACAATAATCATCATGTTAAATTCTTATAATCATTCTATTAATACATGACTCAGTTCTCTCTTACCTTTTATTTAGAATATTTAAAAATAATAATCCTGCCTATTTTTGGGTGGTAATCGCCCTCTCTCATTCAAGGAGCTTACACAAACACAGCTTGCGCAAATTTAAAATAATAAACTTTATCAAACCATTGATATGCAGCACGTTTCTGCCCCGAAAATGGTGTTCTTTTGTGTCTTGAGAATGCTAAAAAGTAAGCATAACATCATCTCGCGCATATCCAGTGCGTGTAATTTAAGTAGTGTTAGTTTAACGATGATCGGTTATTTATTTGTTTTTGTGTGACGAGTTACCAAGCATTGCCGCTGGCGCGATGAAGTCTGAGCAATCACAGAAGATCGAAGCGACGCAACAGACGCATTTAATAACAGTGCATTTTGTCTTTCGAAGTGCACATGACGCCCGACGGGAACCGAATCGAACACTCACTGACCCTCCAGTGGTATTTGATTTTACCTCCGTCGTAGCCCATGCAGCTCCCTGCGGTACTGCGACGTGATCTGCTGCATCAATCGAGCAGCAGTCGGTGACGTTGGCGTTGAGTCGACCTTTTACATCGGCTCCCCTTGAAATGAGGTGTGCGACTGTAGGAACACGAACGAGTGAACACACTCCTCTCGGGGGGAGTCCAGCCGCGGTTGAAAATAACCCCGTGTTCGAAATCCGAGTCACGAACGGCATACAACTCTATGAAGCTCGGGACAGCGCCCAAGACCAGAGAGATGACAGCCGTCGAATGGCGAAACGCATTAACGCCGTTTGCCTTGCTCGGTTAATAAAAGAGGTGCCCGTCTCCAAATCAATCGGCGGCGGAAACCAAAGCCCCAGAACTCAACGTGCGAGACCCGGCTGCGATGCCTCCTACACTGTAAAAAAATCAGCTCCCTTTTACGGAGAAATTCTCTGGCGAAAAGTGCTGCCAGAGAATTCATCCGTAATTCAATGTAGTGAGGAGAATTCATCCGTAATCCAATTTAGTGAGGGGTCCGCTAAAATACGGACACCTTTACGTTCTAACCTTTACGGAATTTTCCGTAAAGGTTAAAACGGAATGTGCTCCTTAATTGGAAAATTTAGATCTTCCGTAAAGGCATAACGGAAAAGTGTCCTTAATTAGTTGCAAGCACGGCCCCTGGGTGCCGCCACCTTGCTAGCTGGGGTGCGCTCTGGGGTGCACCATAATCTGATTACGACGCCTTAGCAAGGCATTGTAATCAAATTATGGTGCGTCCAATGTGCACTCCAGCAGGCAGGATGGCAGTGCCCAGGGGCTGTACTTGCAAACGTGTATACACAGAACCATCTGTAAGGAGGTGAACACAAATATGCCTTTTGTAAAGAAACAACAAGAACATTGTTATTTAAAAATGTTTTTGAGTGTCTTAATTTGTGTTACTCACAGAAGGAATATATTGCATCCAAAGAAGTGGTATGAAAATGAAAAAGCTTAGTCACCTTGGAGTGCTTTATTTAGGGTCCTCAAAGGTTTCAGTCCAAATGGATACCATATGCCGTTTTGCCTCTGTTCTCACGTTCTGTGTCAGATTTGGTCCATCACGCCCAGCTAGACAAGAAAAAGAGGGGAGAAATAGGTGTAAATTGAAATATAATAATACCCAGGCAGCACACAGTATTGGGCCAACATTGGATTTGAAGTGGCAAAGAATGGCCCAACAATGGCCCAACAGAGCCATATGTTTCCCAATATTGGAATCACCTTGGACAATATTGGACTATCAAAGCCAATGGTTTTCCAATATTGGGGATACGTTGGCATAGGCTGGTCAACATTGGACTGTCAAAGCCAATAGCTTTCCAATATTGGATATACACCGGCATAAGTTGTCCAATATTGGACTGTCGGAGCCACTGGCTTTCTGATATTGGCTATACGCTGGCATAAGCTGTCCAATATTGGACTGTCAAAGCCAATAGCGTTACAATATTGGATGTACGCCGGCATAACCTGTACAATATTGGACGGTCAGAGCCAATGGGTTTCCGAGATTGAATATTAGAGAGTTTTAGGGAACCGGAACAAAATACGATCGATAAACAAAAACGATCGATATGTCACGTGAAGTTCTGAGTTTTCTGCGTTTTTCTTTGCATTTTTTCTCGTGAGTATTTAGGTGAAGCCGTAAAAAAAGATAAAGTAATTATGATCAGTTTCTGCATGAACATAATGCTTCTGAAAATATGATTTTATGAATACCTGTACCGTCAAAGCAGTAAAAAGAGATAAATCATAATTAAACATGTAGCACAAAAGTAACGTGCGTTACTTCTTATCGGTAACGGTAACGCGTTCCTTTTATTTTGAGGCAACGTAGGTCGGTAACGCGTTCCATTTATTTGCAAGTAACGATTAACGTGTCTCGTTGCTTTTTTTCGGTAATGCCTATAACACTGACGTTCCTTGCGCCGATCTTCTTCCGCCTGATAGCTCGGACGTAGCGAGCCACCGACGAGCGCTTGGCCGGCGCTTTGTGCTAGAAAACTGTGGGAACGAAATCCCGGTAGTCCCGATCAGACGACGGTTTTCCTGCACATAAAGAAGCCTCGAGACGGAGGTTGAAATGGAAGCCACACTTGCCTTCAAGAAAGTGCTTGCCGCACGAGCGGTCGTCCGCGGAAGGCGTCCGTTATTTTCGATCCACGAATGTTATCCACCGCCTGCACCTTTCAGAGTCAGCCGGGAACTTGAGGAAACTCATAGTTAAGTATCTAGAAATGCTGTCTAATAATTGAGGTGTTTTCTTTTGTAATAAAAGTTAATCTCTCCAGAGTTGCGTCGGCATCGTTTTTTTTTAGCTTTCTATTTTGGTGCCGGC
Organism: Ixodes persulcatus; assembly: GCA_013358835.2. NCBI lineage: Eukaryota > Metazoa > Arthropoda > Arachnida > Ixodida > Ixodidae > Ixodes > Ixodes persulcatus. Next base: position 244,959 of record JABSTQ010009984.1, read on the forward strand.
GTTTTGGAGGTAGCATTTGCGGGAGCAGAGCGGCCGAGAGGTGGGAGCGGTTCCCCCGCTGTCATTAAGAAACGTCTCGGGTTTCGGGTGTCTGCTCGGACTGATCCCTGGGACAGCCCATCCTTGGAGCTGGTTGTGGCTTTTAATCGAGTTTGCCTCCATATAAAAGGTTTCGCCGCTAGTGTCATATTGACACTTTTTGTCCGGCGTAATAATTTTGCTGTTGGTGCCAGTCAGACTGGGAAAAATGCAGGGAACGACTCTACAAGGAATTTGGTTTTGGCGGTTGGAGCACCAAGCTGAAAGCTCGCCGACAATTGGGTAACGGTGTACCACGTGGGACTGGCGGAATTTGATGGGATGGGTTGGTCTCTGAGGAGAAAGGAGGCCCCTACGAGCCTACAAAATGGGTGCCCAGAGGACTTTTGGGGTGAGATTTGGAATCATTTTAGGGAGACGGGGGACTGGCGTTCGAGACTCTAGGCGAGGCAGGATGGTCTCCCAAGTTGGGACTTGTAACTTGTGTAAATAAATGCTCCTAGTTCTCTACAAGCAGTGAGTCGACCAGTCACTTAGCGACGATCGTGTCACCACGCCACAGACCATCGGAGCGGAACCTGCCTCCCACACCACCGGCAGGAACAACAACTTAACTCTCACCCCGCTACTTTTGCTGTTCCTTTCGGTGCAATTAACGGCTACACAGCTTTGCGGCATGCTGAAATTCTATGACGCCCATGAAAAATGTGTGCCCTTTTGCCCACACCACCAGGCTCCGCCGCAATCGCAGCGCCGCTGCAGCTACGTGATGTCAAGCCCGCGTGTCCATCTATAGGATCTCATGCCTGAGGAAGGCGGCTTGGCGTTTGTGTTCGGAACCTTTTAGTGTAAACCTTGTGGCGGTGTCACGGGTTTTATGCCGGTGTAGCGCCGCAGTGAAGAAAATCACTAGCCTTGGGTCACGAGCGTGGGGCGGTTGGGGCGAGAGGCGCTCCCTAGGCATAACTCGGCGCCTAGCCAGTTGGTCAGCAGGGACGGTCGAGGACAGTGAAGGTGTGTTTTTTTCTGATATCTGCCTCGTTGGTTCATCTTGCAAGCGAGCAGTGGCACCAAACCCTACATCACTTGGCGCCCAACATGGGGCCTACTCCTTTCCTGCGGGTTGGACTGCATACTTTTAGCCTATTTTAGGCGTTTTTTGTTGGGTTTTTTCTGTTTTGACTTTGCCCGACCCGCTAGGCCTACGTGGCCGTTCGATTAAGCTTCGTCCACCGGACGCTATCTTTGCTATCCTCTATCGCGGCACGGCTTTTTTGTATATTTCTTTTGTCTCGCTTCGTTAATTTTTGGGTTTTTGCCTTTTCGTGGCCGCTTTCACAATGAACCGCCCAGATTCACCACAGGGGAGGGCGAGACCACAGAGGAGCCTGACCCGACGTCCATGGACCTGATGGCACTGGCTGCCAACCTCTTCGACATGGTCGTGCAACGCCTGGTCTTGGATCATTACGGACTCCAAGAGCAAGGACCATGGCCCTATGCACCAGTCCCGGTGTACACAGGCCACGACGACCGGAAGTCAATGGCCGACTTCCTGGCTGAGCTGGCGGCATAGAATCTGGACACGGGCACCTCGGACGATTACGTCCTTGCACGAGTGCAGCCCATGGCGTTCCATTCGAGCACCGCACGCTGGTTGCGCATCCTGGCGCCGTTTCTGAGCTGGGAAGATTTTCGGCAGAAGTTCCAAGACGAACGTTTCCCGGCCAGGCATTAGTCTCGAATCCGGCGAGAACTGGAGCGGCAGACGGAGCACCCGGACTAGACTCACCCAATCATTCGGGTGATGCAGGATATCACTTTTCATTGGTGCATGTAGTCTTTAACTTTGAAAAACAATGAGAGGACCATGCAGAATTCTAAATTCAATAACTTCTGAAAAACAGGATTATTTTCGGCCAATATCTTGGTTTTTATTTCAGCGATGTTTGTTGTTGCGTTAAGCAAATTTTCAAGCAGATCAGAGACCATGAAGAAAACGCCGGAGTACCCTTTTAAACTGAAACGCAGTATAATACAGCATTTAAAATTTTAACGTTTCGTGGTAATGTCGTAGTGTGATACAAGACAACCAGCTTTTGCAGACTTCAAGAGACACAATACATTAAAAATTTAGAAGCGGAGGAAGCAATCTGTTAAGCACGCGAATACAACACTGAATTGTAGGTTACTACAATTTCTAATAAATACCACCACGGAGGAAATATTTAACTATCATTTGAACTAGTCCCCCCAAAATTAAGTAAAATATCAATGTTGGCTCTGCACTCTTCAATCGCGCCTTCGCCAATGC